>CM052896.1:35821237-35845314 GCA_028534135.1 Potos flavus
GCCTTGTAGGGTTTTAAAAGAAAGTGGTTACCAAATAACACATAACTCTATAAAGAGTTTTTATCTATTCATATTGAGGTAAAAGCAAACAAACAATGCAATATTTTCAGAGTTAAAATTTATTCAATATAAAAGGATTATCTTTCATAATGTCCTACTTTATGGTGTTAAAATAGATTTTTCTTTTAGGAAACTGAAAAAGCCACTTTCTTAAAAATAGCAAAAAAAAAAAAAAAAAAAAAGTTGGCAACCTTTTATCAATGCCCTAAATTATTTTTGAAATTTTAATGACCTGTGAAATCCAGAAGTCTCAGAATCATTGAACTCAATAGGAACCTCTTATTGGATGGAGCCATCCCAGGGAAGGCTCTGTCACTCATTCGTTGGCCTGGCTTACCCAAGGTGCTCAATAAATGTTTGTCAAGTCTCTGGCCAAGGCGGGGGGGTGGGAGGAGTGAGGCTTGGATCGCCAGGGTGTGGAAGCCTGATTGGGCTGAGACTCCCTGGAACACTAGGTCTCAGAAAAGTATTCACATTGGCTATGCTGCCATTATTGCCTATCCCAGAGGAGATGCTTTCAAGTCTTGATATCTCTGAATACTCATGAGGATATTATAAATATCAGTGTTTTCATTTTATGAAAGAGGAGATGAGGACTTTCAGAGATTAAATTGCCTAAAACCACATATTTGGTAAACTGCAGAATCTAGAATAGAACCCAGGCTAGTCGGATGCTAGAGACCGGATATCTCCCGATAGACCGCACCCAGATCACAGACCACCAGCTGAGGACCCCTGACCTGGGCAGGAAATTTCTTTATCTACCTCCCTCTTCCCCAAAAACAAGAAAAATGTTACAGGAGAGGAAAGAGAGGTGCCTTCTTAGTGCCTTCTCAGTACACTTTGGTTGATGACTCTGAGCCCTTAGACCAGAGTCATAATGGTTCCATTTACAAATCAAATTGAAGAAAAATCATAAAGAGTAATCCAATTTTGCATAGAAGTAACAGATGAATTATCTCTGCTCACTCTCAGGTTCTCTTTCTGCATTTTCCTCCCTCTCTAAATTTACTGGCTTGCACCCTAACCAGCCTCGGTTTGATTTAACAGAATCCCTTAAGGCTGAGTAATGAATATTTATTCACAATCGTATGTGCAAAGCACACAGTTAGATCCAGGCTTTTTGAACTTTAAGGTGCAAACAAATCTCCCATGAATCTGGTAAAAGTGGACTCTGAGACAGTAGGTCTGGGGTGGGCCCGACAGTATGCATTTTCTAGCAAGTTCCCAGAAGAGGCTAATGCTGCTGGTTCTTGGTTGACCTACTGAGTTGTGAGTTCAGGTAAATACTGTGTTAATTTTTCTGAGCTAGGTCCCACAACAAAACCTTCCTTCAGAGAAGACTGCCTTTCGGGCACTTCACCATACCGTGAGCTCTGTCCTGAGCTCTGTGAAATGAGAGGCATTGTGCTCTTGGAAAGGAGCTTGGAGCCTCAGTAAACAATTGTGCAATATCTCTTTATTTTATGAAAGGAGACCTTCCTGGTTTTGAAGTCACAAGACAGTACTTGGGAAGGAAAACTGCCTTAGGATAGAAGCAATGCTCTCCCCCACCCAAATTTTAGCCCTCAGGCTTTTTCTATCAGTTACATAATAAAGTGCCTACTGTATGCAAAAGAAACACCATGCCTTCCTTCCTTTCTTCATTCTTTCCCGTCTACCCATCCACCCATCTATCTCTAGGAAATTTGGAATTGTCTAGAAATATAGCTATGCTGGAACGTGAAACATTAACCTATATAACTTGCATGGAGCTATAATTTTTAGAGAATTAGATTTTTTTTTTTTTTAAAGATTTATTTACTTGAGAGAGGGAAAGCAGGAGCAGGAGGGGCAGAGAGGGAGGGAGAGAGAATCTCAAGCAGACTCCATGCTGAGCAGGAGCTCGAAGCTGGGCTGCATCTCACAACCATGAGATCATGATCTGAGCCGAATCAAGAGTCAGACGCTTAACCGACTGAGCCACCCGGGCACCCTGAGAATTAGAATTTAACAAAACAAACTTAAAAGCTTTTCCCAAAGCTTTTAAAAAGCTTTTCCCAAAGCTTTCAAAAAGCTTTTCCCAAAGCTTTTAAAAAGCTTTTAAAAAAAAAGCTTTTCCATGTTCCATGGAACATGGCTTTCATAGGATGGGCTGGTAAAACGAACCACCAAAGGAAGAAGTTCTGCACTCTTATTTAGTTGGGGGAAATGTCCTAAATGTTGCACTTGGAATCGACCTCTTAGAGATTTGAAATGCCGGTTAGTATTTTAAAATAGCTGAGAAGTACTTCAGTAATGAGACATTTACATTTTGTTTAAACTTCCAATAGGGTCTGCAGAATTTGGTCTCCTGAATGCTGTTTGTTGTTTTCTTACTGGTCTATTATGAGTACTGAAATGAACTGAGTAAGCATTTAGAAACTTTAGAAAAATTTGACAGAATAATGTAATGTTTGTTGACCCTAATAATAAAAGAATTGACTGTCTTTTTGTGTGCCTTTTCATTTCATTTATTTGGTCATTTGTTTTTCTCGTATTTTACCAAAAAAAAAATGGTCTGAGACAAATTGGAAATCAAAGAAAAATTGGTCCTTCATCACAGAGAGTTTGAGAAGCATTGGCTTACATCAATTCTTCCAGCCCTATTTGGCCAAAGAAATCCTAGTATAGACTGTCTTGTCAATAGCTTAAAGAATTATTTTGCACACTGTGTTTTGAAAATTGTTATGCAAAACTTTAACCAGGCATAATTCAATCTTCTTTAATAATTTCAAAAGCACTTCAGGATTTCAAGTGTCACAAGTTTCCAATCCAGAGCAACAATTTTTACTGTGCTGTATACAGCTGAGTTGTAATCTCAAGCCCTAAACACATATACCACACAACCAACCAGGCTGAGTGTTTGCTATGGAAGAGCCTACCTCTGGTGCAGACAAAGGTTGGAAGACAAAGGTTGGACAATCTCTGACAGCCTGAGCAAGGGGGAAATTGCCCCCCCCCAAAAAAGGCAAAAACATAAAATTTAAAAAAAAGAAAAAAGAAGTACTCAGTGCCAATTAAAATTTCATGCTTAGTCAAATCAAGTGCTCATATTTTAAAGAAATTTAAGATTGTAATATAAGTTATGAAAATTTTATTTCATTTGATCCTTCCTTCAAATCTGAGTTGAAAGGAGTTTCTTTTTAAAAACTGCCCTTATTTCCCCCACATTACCTTACTTTAGTGCTAATTTCATGTCTTCATTATTAATTCACATTTGCAAAGTTAAAAGAAACCAGTTTCTCTGTTGATCCTGAGAAGGAAAAGGAATGGCTTTATTTTAAAACAGACCCACATGATTGCTCTTTAAATGTCTCTGTCAGTGTGCTGGTCGTTGGTGGGTCTTCAGCTCCAGTTCGTCCCCTGCTACTTCCGGCTCTGTGTTCTGTGAACTTCATCTTCCAAACAGGCCCATCGGGTTGGTTTCTGCCCCGAGGAGAGGAGAGGCAGGGAGGCCAGAGAGCGAGAGGAGACACTCCCCCCTCCCCTCCTGCTCAGCCCGCCTCACGCCTCATGCAGGCTTTTGGTCCCTGCCGGGCCGCTCCCTGGCAGCCCCTATGCTCCTCCAAGGCAGCCGCCCCCCTTGCCAGCAGCAGAGTGGGGAGGGCGAGCTGGTAATCCTTCCCCCCAGCTTGGATTCCCCTGCGCTCTCAGAGTGCATCGAACTCCCTCAAGTTGCGAACGCTTGCCTTATGCCATCTTCCCCTTTCCTTCGTTGTTCAGCACTTTCAATCCTTTAGCAACCAGCTGCCCTTATTAAATCTTCCCTGAAATATCTAGAAGGTACTCATCAGAAAACCATTATGAAGAACTGATATTGGCACCCTATTTAAATATGGATATATATAAATGTATGCATATGCATATGTATAATCATTATACAATACAATGCATTATACACGCACACATTGCATGTTTTATTATGCAATAGACTGTCCTTGAAAATGTATTTTAAAATCCCTCTACCAAAACTGCAGTTGATTATAAACTAATGAAATAACAGACAAAATAAAGATAGCTAATGATGAATGGGAGTGAAAATCTGAATTTCGTAAAATTTATGGTAACAGATACTGATTTTTTTTTTAAGATTTTATTTATTTATTTGACAGAGAGAGATCACAAGTAGGCAGAGAGGCAGGCAGAGAGAGAGGGGGAAGCAGGCTCCCTGCTGAGCAGAGAGCCCCATGCAGGGCTTGATTCCAGGACCCTGAGATCATGACCTGAGCGGAAGGCAGAGGCTTTAACCTGCTGAGCCACCCAGGCGCCCAGATACTGATTTTTAAAATGTATTACTTAATGTCTTTTCCTATAGTTTCACTTCTGAGTGGGTTGGATAAGCTTTTCCTGGTCTTCATGTAGAAAAAAAGGCATTCTGTGTTGGTGTAAATCTGGCATTGAGAGCATATGAAGCTACTCCTTTCCAAGATTCACAATGTGTATTAGTGCCTTAATCTGTTTGGGCTGCTATAATAAAATAATCGCAGACTGGGTAGCTTATAAACAGAAATTCACTTCTCGCAGCTCTGGAGGCTGAAAGTCCAACAGGAAGTGCCAGCAGGGTTGCATTCTGGCTGAGGCTCCCTGGGTCGCAGACTGCCAACTTCTCCCTGGGTCACTACTTGGCAGGAGGGGCTAGGGAGATCTGTGGGGCCTCTTTTGTAAGAATGCTAATCCCATTTACGACAGACAACTGCACCCTCGTGACCCAATCACCTCCCAAAGACCCCACCTCCTAACATTAGCACTTTGGGCATTAGGATTCCAGCATGGGAATTTGGGGAAGATATAGACATTCAGACCATAGCAATTCCTGTATAAATGACTCTGAGACATTCTGCAGGAAAAATATCTGCTTAATTTTGTTTAGATAAAATTTTCCAAAGCTTAATTGACCATGGAATTTTTTCTATTTATCAATAGTAAACTACTACATTTTAGAACTTACATATAGGCCAGGCATTCTGCAAGAATTATTTTCTTTAGGGGCGCCTGGTTGGCTCAGTCATTTAAGCGTCCGCTTCCTGATGTTGGCTGAGTCATGATCTCAGGGTTGTGAGATGGAGCTCTGAGCTCTGCATCTGGCTCTTAGCTCAGCATGGAGTCTGCTCATCCCTCTCCCTGCTCCTCCCCCACTTGCTTGCTCTCTCTTTCTTTCAAATAAATAAATACAATCTTTAAAAAATGAATTATTTTCTTTAATAATTCTTCCACTGCTTCAAACATACACACACACACACACACACACACATGCATACACCATGCACAGTTTTTAAAAATTGAAATATAATTGACATATGACATTGTGTAAGTTTAAGGTGTACAACATCATGATTCGATATATACATATATTACAAAATGATTACCACACTAAGCTTAGCTAATACTTCCATCACCCCATATAATTACCTTTTTTCTTTCTTTGTGGTAAGAAGATTTAAGATTTACTCTCTTAGCAACTTTGAAGTCTATAATACAGTATTTTGTTAACAATAATCACCATGTTGTACATCAGATCCCCAGAACTTATTCATCTTTAAAAGTTTGTGCCCTTTGACCAATACTTCCGCACATCCCCACCTGCCAGTCCTTGGCAACCATCATTCTACTCTCTATTTCTATGATTTCCATTTTTCTTTTAGACTTCATATACAAGTGAGATTATACAGTATTTGCCTTTCATTGTCCGACTTATTTCTCTTAGCATAATGTCTTCAAGGTTCATTTGTGTTGTTGCAAATGGCAGGATTTCCTCCTATTTCATGGCCAAATAATATTCCGTTGTGTATATATATATATACCATATTTTATTTATCCATTCATCCACTGGTGGACACTTTGTTGCCATGTCTTGGCTATTGTGAATAATGCTGCAGTGAACATGGGAGTACAGATATCTCTTTGAGATAGTGATTTCATTTCCTTTGAATAAATACCCAGAAGTGATATTGCTGGATCATATGGTAGCTCTATTTTTAGTTTTTTTGAGGAACCTCTCTATTGTTTTCCATAGGGGCTATACTCATTTACATTCCCATCAACAGTGTACAGGGTTCCTTTTTCTCCACATCCTCACCAACACGAGTTATGTCTTGTCTTTTTGATAATAGTCATTCTAATAGGTGTGAGGTGATATCTCATCGTGGTTTTGATTTGCATTTCTCTAATGATGAGTGATGTCGAGCATCTACCTGCTGGCCATTTGGATGTCTTCTTTGGAAAATCATCTATTCAGGTCTTCTGACCATTTTTTGATCAGATTATTGTTTCATTGTTCTTGTTGTTGCGTCAGATGAGCTCCTTGTATATCATGTAGATGGTTTGGCAATATTTTTTTCTGCTCTGTAGGAGTGAGATGACTTCTCATTTTGTGGATTGTTTCTTTTGCTGTGCAGAAGCTTTTCAGTTTGATGTAGTTCCCCGTGTGAATTTTTGCTTTTGCTGCTTGTGCTTTGGTGTCCTATTTAAAAAAAAAAAATCACGGTCAAGATCCAAGTCAAGGAGGCTCACCCCTATGTTTTCTTCTTCTAAGAGAGTTTACGGTCTTACATTTAAGTCTTTAACCAATTTCGAGTTCATTTTTGTGAGTAGTGTAAGGTAGGGATTCAATTTCATTCTTTTCCAGATGATCATCCAGTTTTCCCGATACCATTTATTGAAGAGACTATCCTTTCTCTACAGAGTATTCTTGGCTCCCTGGTCAAATATTAGTTGACTGTATATGTGCACACACACACACAATTTCATCACTATCTCTGAAAAGCCATTGCTGGTTCTTTGGATCAAAGGAAATGTTAGGTAAAAAGATAAATATTTCATCACATGTTATAATTATCTCCTTATACATTTCACTCCATAGCATATTTGACTTTTTTGGTATTTTAATTATAAACATTTTCTTGTTCAATATAAATTGCATAAATAGCAAATATATGGTTTTCTTTAGCCAGTTGCTGGCAACACAGTATGATGGACGGTATTTACCCCGGAAACTACTTTCTTCACAAAACGTCCTGGGAGTCAGTTACAGAAGGATGTAGGCGTAAAGAATTCTTCCCTGGTTTCCACATTTGTGTTTAAATGCAATACTCGTCTTAACGTGATAAATAAAAATAACCAAAATCCTCCAGGAAATAAGTGAAAAGCACAGCTTAATGTCTTTGTGCTTTAAGCTGCGGGGTAATAATTGGAGTAGTACAATATCCTGTTTGCCAAATGGCCTCCTGAGTGTCGAGCAAACCTGAGGCAGATTCCATTCAGATTGCAGGAACCTTGTCCTGTCTCGAGTTCAGGGTATAGAACCTCACCCCCATCACAGGAGAGGCTGCTTTCTTCTTCTTTTTATGTTGAAGTAAATCAGCTGTTGGAAAGAAGATTTTAAAAAATTTGTTCATGTACGAACAAGCTTTAGTATAGCCTGCGGCTCCAGAGAGGTAAACACTACTCGAAATTTAAGTCTGGATGATTCCTAATAGGAGCCATGATTTGGATTTGGCTAAAAAATTCTCAGTCTGATTTTCCAGGACAGGCTGATGACGACTGCTGGCCAGCACTCAGGCCTGGCCTGGCAGAGCCTGCTTCTCTCCCCTCCTGTCTCCCTCCCTTTGCTTGGGCCTCTGAAATGCCCACCAGCTAACAGCTGCTGGGGGGGGGGCGGGGCGGAGAGGCCTGGCAGGGACAGGTGGCCCCACCTGCGTCTCAGCGGTGCCAGCTCCAACAACTGGTCAGCAGGCTGGGAGAGCGGCAATGGGGAGAAAGACAAAAACAGGGCTGGGTTCTGGGGGTAGGGCAATGCTGAAGGGGGAGTTAGAGGCTGGGAGTGTGGGCAGAGCCTGCTGAGCAGCCTTACTGTGAGGGACTTGGCTCCTCTGAGGGGTTTGCTAGTATCATTTAGCAGCAGTGAATCAACAACCATTCTTTTCTTAATCCTCAGCAGAGTTTGAAACCTGATAACCTTTGCTAACTCCAAAGCAGATCATACACACTCCCCAGGCTCAGAGGTGAGTTCCCTCGGAGTGCTCCCTTCAGAGTGGCCCAACAACCCAGGCAGCTCTGGCTTCAGATGGGCCACTGCCAGAGAGCCAGGGGCAGCACAAAGAAGGGACAGTCTGAGCAGACTCCAGCTCTTCAGGGTCCCGGCTGGTGAACCCCAACATCGGCACCTGCCCCTCACGGAGAATTCTCACATCTCTTCCTTTCAGGCGAGGCCCTGGAGGGCAGAGCGAACACATCTGTGCTCCCTGTGATCACTTTTATGTAACCTGCCACCGCCCAGCCCAGCTCTGGTGTGCTGGGACTTTAGGGACATGTGAGTCCTCTTTGGAGGGCTGCCCTGGGCTCCTGGACACGTCTGGCCACGTGCACAGAGAGCCCGCAAGGCCTGTGAGGTTCCACCTGTGCCCTTAGTCAGACTCGGGGACGCGGTTCCCTTGCCACACCTCAGAACAGACTCTGAGGTACAACTTACCCTCCAGAGCTCCCCTGTAGTATCAGGTCAAAGCTACTTACTGTAGGATTTTGTCTGAGGTCACTCCTGTAGGGAAGGAAAAATAATTTCCCCTCTAGCCTTCTAGATTCTCGGCTGGGACCCCCTGTAATAAAAGGCAGATCAATAAGAGAAGAACCATTTTAATTACATAGGCACATGCATGTTTACAGAGGTCCCACGAAGAGAGGAGACTCAAAGAATTGACCAGGATAGAAAACTTTGATATCTTTTATTTATTTATTTTTTTTCTTTGATATCTTTTAGATGGTGAAACAATACATGTGTAAACAATTGACAAGACAAAGGGGTTTGGGCTGGGGTAGTAACAGGGTGAAGAAGGAACATAGCCTTCTCAGTCCTAAATTCCCTATCTCCGGTAATAAGGATGTCTCCCTTCCTCTTGGCACAGGGTGGGTGCCTTTCACATGGGAGATTTATCTCCTGCCTTCAGGGAGGAAGGGCAAGGGCAAAGCCACTTTCCTGCTTCGAGTTTCTCAAACTTCTGCTTAAGATGGGCAACATGCCGAGGTGTTTTTAGGGCACATGTTCTGAACTCCATTACGCCTTTCCCTGCCTGCTTCCTTCCCCATCTCCTTCCCAGTTTCCCCTGGAAGCACTTGGTTAATAATTTACTTACACCTGATCTCTCCTCTCAGGGTCTGCTTCTAGGGAAACCAACTTAAAACAGGCAGTGTGTAAAATCCAGGTGCTCCTGAGAGGCGCAGTGCCTTGAGGAATAAGGGTTTAAGACCTGAAGGGGCCAGTCCTGATGATTCAGTAAGGGCGGTCCCACTGAAGAGCTGCCCTTGGCAAAACTGAGTTTAAGACAGGTGAGTTTCAGCTTTCTTTCACTCTCCCAAGAAAAGTCTTGTTGGGGTGGGGCAGGAATCCAGGAATAGCCAAAGGTTCTCCTGGGTTTCAGATTGGAGGCCAAAAGGAGACCTTTGCCTACGGCTGCTTTTGCCCAGAGGTGTTGGGAAGTTGGGGGGGTCCTGGCACAGGGGAGGGGCTCAGTCAATGATCTGGGGATCGGTAGGCTGGCCAGCCAGGCTTCTAGGCTAGGATTTCAAAGCAAAATTTGCTACCTACCTTTCTGGCAACTTTTTATCACTCCTCCAATTCTCTGAGAATGCAGATTAGGAGAGTTTCAAGGCTGTTTTGTTTTACTCATTTCAGCGATGTTCTCCACCATCTGAAAAGCATAGCCGACAGCGGTAATGAAAAAAATCCTTTCAAAAAGTCTTTTCCTCTAGGCACACAGGTATTTTGTTCTTAACTATATGTATATTGCTCTATTACATATTTTAAAAAGTTATGTGTAAACAGGTATCGTTTACTGAATATGAAGAGGAACCATTTGAGCAGGGCAGGAAATGTAAAAAATGTGTACCTTCAGGCATGGGTGAGAAAGTATGGCAGAAATGGAAAAGTCTAAATAAACAGAATCAATTCACGTTTATGTTAAATAGTCTGGGACCAAAGCACCAAGAACTTGGCACTAATTTAACTTAAGTAAGTACTTAGGCCTGAACATACAGGATTTTGTTTTTAAAACGTGGGGAAATCTAGTCTCAGTTTATCTTAAAGTCCTAGATGTACACGATTACTCATGCTTTTCTGCTTAATATGAGGTTGGGAAAAGATATGGGTGGTAATGGCACATGAAATCTTTTTTAAAACTGTATTTTAGAGTTGTTGTGAAATATGTAACATATGCCAAGAATATGATGCATGTGTTCAGTGTGAAGAATTCATGACCCATATCCTATGGTGCACTACTTACACTGCCTTCCACATTAGCAACTGAATGTACTAACACTTGGAAGACTGTGAATCCCTCCTGACCCCCACTGCATCCTTTAAGACATAGTAGGCGTCCTAAAATTTGTATCAATCATTCCTATTTACAGCTTTCCATATAGGTATGGAGACTTCACTAATAGATTGTTAAGCTTTGCATGTTGTAGACCGTTTTTATAAATGGAATCACAGTGCATGTGTTTTTCTGTTACCAGCTTTTTTTTCTTTCCACGTTGCTTTTGAGATGTATTAGTGGCTGTTCATTCATTTTCATTGTACCGCATTTTTCCATTGTAAATACCATCGATTTTAATTCATTCTACTCTTGACAGGATTTAGGTTGTTTCCAATTTGATGAAATCACAAAATTGGCTCTTACGAATTTTCCTGGTGCACATTTTTGGGCTTCTCTAGGGTACACCAATGAGTAGAAATACTGGGTCCTAGGTATGTGAGTCTTTCACTTTATAGACAATGTGTGGGTTCCAGTCAGCTCGTCATGAGTGAAATGGATAGTGTGAGCCTCAGGCCTGTGGCACTATCTCTTACCTCCTACCTTGGACACTTAATTTGGAAATGTGGGAGAGGTTGTACCTTCTGGGGTGAGCCTCTGACTTATGGTGGGTGAAGCCTCCCCCTTTCTCTTCACTGGGTATAATCAAGAGATACATTTCATACAGCTTCTCCAATGAGGACCAGGAGCACCTCTAGTAGCAGCACAAAATGTATCATCTGCTTCTTACTCCTTTCCTGCTTCCATTTCCCCCTCCCCATCCTCCCCCCCCCAACACCATCCACCTTTCCAATTGAATGCTTTGTTTAAGCAGGCTGTGCTTTCTGGGAAACACAGGCTAAAATACTTTTATTCTATTATAAACTTTTACAGCTATTAATTTTCTTCTGAGTACCCTCATTAGTTGTATCTCAAGTGTTTTTTTTTTTTTTTTTTGAGAGAGAGAGAAAAGAGAGAGTGCACGGGCACGTGGGGGAGGAGCAGAGGGGGATGGAGAGTCCCAGGCAAATTCTGCTGCTGAGCACAGGGCCCTTCTGACCATGAGATCTGACCTGAGCAAAAACCAAGAGTTGGGCATTTAACCTACTGAGTTACTCAGGCGCCTCTCGACACATTTTCATATGCAGATCTTTTTTAGAGGAACGAGGGAATTCTAAGACTTCCCCAATTTTCACTATTATTTTGTCATTGACCTATGGATTATTTATAAACATGTCCTTATATTTTCAAGTGTAGAGATTTTAAGTTATCTTTTTGTTATTAATCTCTATCTTAGGCACATTGGGTTTAGAGGATGTGTTCTGTTAGATACTGATTCTTTGAAATTTATTGAGATGTGCTTTATGGCTTACTACAGGGATAATTTTGATAAGTGTTTCATTTGTACTTAAAAAAAAGCCATTTCTTCAGTTTTGTTGTTACAGTGTTCTGTATTATTTTTCTCTCCAAATCTTCTGTACACTTGCTGATTGCTTTTCTGTATGTCTAATATGTCAATTATGGAGAGAAAGATGCTAGTATCTCCCACTATGACGGCAAGTTTGTCATTTTCTCTTGGGCAGCCAATTTTTGCTGTATGTATTTTGCTTTGTAGAGTTAGGAATGGTTAGTCAGGCCTAAAGAATATAGTGGAGGTCAAGAAAATGATTGCTTCAGCATTTCAAATTCTCCTAGGCTGTTTGAAAAGGACAGAAATGGGTAAGCCTCGGCTGAGCTTAAAGGAAGTTGTTCACACAAATAGGTAAGGAAAACCTCATTTGTCTGTCATGAGTTGTTCTATATGAATATGGATTTTTTTTTAAAAGATTTTATTTATTTATTTATTTGACAGAGAGAGAGATCACAAGTAGGCAGAGAGGCAGGCAGAGAGAGAGGGGGAAGCAGGCTCCCTGCTGAGCAGAGAGCCCAATGCGGGGCTCCATCCCAGGACCCTGAGATCATGACCTGAGCTGAAGGCAGAGGCTTTAATCCACTGAGCCACCCAGGCACCCCTGAATATCTGGATTTTCAATGGAACTGAATTTCAAGCCAATTAAATGTCTAAACCTTTGGAAAAATTAATTGTTTATCCTCCCCATCCTATTATCTTAAAAAATTTCCAATCTATGTAAATTTAAAAACCAAGCATAATGAAAGCACATAAAGCACATACATCCTTCTTCTAAATTCACCAGTTGTTAATGTTTTATCATATCTCCTCACCCCATATTTGTTCTTTGAGTTGAGCCGTTAGAAATTAAATCACAGACCTCATAACTCTTCACCTCTCTATATTTAGCATGTTATCTCCCAAGAACAAAGATATTCTCCTAAAGAACCACAATACCACTATGACATCTAAAATTTTAATATAATCAATAATATAATCAATAGAATCACGTAATATATGGTCATATTCACATTTCTCAAATTAAACCCCAAAATGACTTTTGTACTTAGTTTCTGTTTTGAAAACCGGAGTAATTAGTTAAAGTCCCCATTGCATTTTGTTGTCCTATTTCCTTGGTCTCTTCTGATTCAAACAACTCCCTTCTACAACCCTGTTTTTGGTCTTTCAAGACATCAACAATTTAAGGGTCTTATAGAATGCCCCATTGATTGGATTTGTCAGAATGTTTCCCCATGCTAGATGTAGAGTATTTTTAGCAAGATTACCACAGAGTTGATACTTCCCATACTTGACATCAGGAAGCACATGATGTCTTTTTCTGCCATTATTGACAATGCTAATTCTTTGACTAGGCTTATTAAGGTCAATTTACACACAATGTAGACTTTTCAGTGTATATAGTTCCATGAGCTCTGGATAAACCTCTACAGTTACATAACCACCATTTCAATCTAGATAAATAGAATATTTTCATCATCCTCCCAAGTTGCCTTATGCCTTTTTGTCCTCCATCTCTTTTCCCATCCCCGAATCCTGGCAACCACGGATCTGATTTCTGTCACTAGAGTTTTGCCTTTTCATGCCTGTAAAATAAGTGGCATCAGATGGTATATAGCCTGTTGTGTTTGGCCTCATTCATTTAGCGTAATGTCTTTGGGATTTATCCCTGTGTTTGCATGTATCAATAGTTCATTTTTTAAAATTCTTGATTAGCATTTCATTGTACGAATATAACAAAAGTTGTTATTCCTTAACCAGTTGATGGACACAGGGCTATTTCTAGCTTTTAGCTATTTATGAATAAAGCTGTTGCAAGCATTCACATGGACTTGTTTATAATTCTCTCCAGTAAATACCCAGGAATGGGACTGCTGGATTAGATGGTTAAGTCTATGATTAACTTTATATGAATCTCTCAAGCTGTTTTCCGAAGTGACTGTACCATTTTGAATGTGTGCCAGCAATGTTTAAAAATTCTATTGCATGACATCCTGGGCAGCACTCGGTATTGTCGGTCTTTTTAATTTCGGCTATTCTGGTAGATGTGTAGTAGATCTCATGAGAGGGTGGTGCTCAGTGTAATTATGTGGTAAGGCAGTGCCTATCACGTCTGCGCATTGTAAATATTCTTCTGTTTCTCTGTCATTAATACACAAGTTTTAGGTGATACCTTGAGATCTTGCATGTAGTTTCTTTCCTTCGATGGAATTTTGGTATTTATTGATGAAATTTTCCTGAATCAATTTTTATGATGGTGATTGCAAAATAGCGACTTACGAATAATTTTATCATTTTTCTATGTTAGCTAATAGTCTTTGGAAGAAAGAGTTTCTCCCCTTTTCCTCCTACCCCTTTGGTTTCAGTATCTATACACATAGATTCTTTGTTATGGAGTCCATTATAATCTATTGCTGACACTATTTTGACGCCCAAATTATCATGGATTTGACCATGGGAATCTCTTCAAGCTGACTCTTGTGTCCTTTTGACATGTCTTCATCGGTCTTTGAGCATGTCCTTCCTTTGAAGAACAGTAAGCTTTCCAGACTCATCTTATACTTTCCTGGAGCTATTTCTCTAAGGAGTCCTGGTTTCTTTTAGTGAGAAATGCTATTTAAAAAACAAATTTTGGATATACTAGTCATTGTTTCTAAGCCTATTCAGTGGGCAGACCTGGAATATATACTATATTTAAAAAAATAGGGCCACCTGAGTGGCTCCGTCAGTTAAGTGTTGGGCTCCAATTTCAGGTCAGGTAGTGATCTCAGGGTCCTGAGATGAAGCCCCATGTCGGGCTCTACGCGCTCAGTGCAGAGTCTGCTTGGGATTTTCTCTTTCTCTCTCCCTCTGCCCCTCCCCCCTTGCACTCTTTCTCTCTCTCAAATAAATAAATAAAATCTTAAAAAATAATAATAATATCAATATTATTGGTGTATATATATTGGTATATATACCAATATATATTGGTACCTCAAATTCAAATCCAATATCGTAGGGGTCTTTTTCACATTCTCACATTTCTAATTCTCCCACAGTGAGAATGTTGGTTCTCCCAAATATCAATGTATTTACTTATTTTTCTATACAAAATAGTTTTAAAATTCTCACACTGGTTGTTTTACTAACAACAAACCTATTAAGTAAATTTGAGATTTATTTTGCAATTCTTTTTGCCCTCAGGATGTTCTCAACTCAGATTATGTTGTTTTCAAAAATTACTTGATTTTTCTCTAGCATTATGCTAGCAATTTGATATACAGTTAAATCAATTTGCATCTGCACTTAATTTTAGAGTTTGATTCATTCATCCTTTTAAATTTTATTTTATTTTTGAGTGTGGAAAGACATTTTCTTGGTTTAATAATGCAGGCCTTGTTTTCAACAAGACAGCTGATAAATTTTTCCCGATAACTTCAGAGAGAGATTTTCTTTTTAAAGATTTTATTCATTTATTTATTTGAGAGAGAGTTTGAGGGGCTGGGGGAAGGTGGAGAGCAGAGAGAGCAGACTCCTCCCTGAGCAGGGAGCCCTATGATGAAGAACTTGGTCCCAGTACCCCAAGATCATGACCTGAGCCTAAGGCAGCCACTTAATGGACTGAGCCACCCAGGAGCCCCAGAGAGAGTTTTATGTCTAGAACCATTGCAACCAAATAATGTTGGAGTGTAGGTTAATCTAATTTTAGAGGAATGTTTCTAGTGACAACCATAGGACCCTGTGACATTACGAAAATAGTTATCACTATCCTCTCATTAGATGGTAACCTCCTTTGGAACATGGACAATGTCTTTGAATCCCCAGAACCTAACAAATGATCAAAATGATAAAATGATAAACGTTGTTCAATAAATCTTTATCGAATGAATGGAAGGATGAACAAACAGGTGAGTAGAAGGAAAGAGTATTTCAACAAACTAAAATAATGGGCTTATACCAACTAATTTAAATTTATTAGGACTGAATGAAGTGTGATACTTATGTTGTCAAAGGAAAAAACAACACATATACAAGTGTGTAGAATATGGGATTCTTGGCTTAACAGCCAGAAATTGAGAGCTTTCATTGACAGGATATTCCTGCTCAAAAAGCTCAAAATCCTGATACATTTTTAGACCTTGTTATATTTGTCCAATATCCAGATAGTCCCAATGCCCATTGCCCCGGTCAGATGACCCTTGAGTGCTATATGCAATTCTAAGTTACACACTTTTTAAACAGGACACTGATATGCAGGAAGGGTTTTTAGGAGGGTGACCATGAGCCTGAGGGATCTGAAAACCACACCGAGGTAGCAGATGCTGGAAAGTCCTGGAGAATATTTTGAGATGAAATAACACCTCATCAAATTTGTGAAAGACATGGAGGAAAAACATCAGTCACTCTCCAGAGCTTCAAATAGCAGAACTAAGACCAGTTCATGTCGGGAGTAGAGGCTCACATTATCCCATTGTAAGAAGACACTTTCTTATAGATTTGAACAGGAAGGGAATGAGGTCCCTCAAATGGGGGAACTGCAAAGATGGTGAGGTCCATGACATCATCCAACACTGGCTGTGATCATCTTTTAGGAATGCTAGAGGGGCATGCCCTGCTTTGAGTTATTCCATATGTACTTGAAAGAACTGTCCGACTGAAAAATTCCACACCCTAATCCTTTGGGCAAGTATCATCATTAAAGGTCACTGGTGTTCTCTAATCATTAGATTCCTCTAAGGTTGGAGGAGTGTTTCCAATATCGATAGGTGTAATTTCTCTGTCACTATGTCACCATGTGGCTCTCAACTGTCTATCAAATCTAGACCACAAAATGGCAATCCTTAAGATGCTTCCTGTCAAAAGGGATTCCTGATCAAGTCAGTTTCTGAAATACTGCCTAATAAAGTATTCTGAGAAATTCATAATCATTCAGAACATATTAGAAGGTGTGAGAAGAAAGTTGCTTCAACTTGAACTCAGAATTTCCTAAACCTATATTTTTCTTAACAAAATAAATATCTCTTCTTCCAAGGTCCCCTGATAATGCTGCCTGCTTTCCTTGTTTTTCTGTCTCCTCCTGCTGGAGTCATCCCCTTTAAGGCGGTTTCTGCAAGACTGCAGCCACAAGCATAATTTTCTAAATCAACCACAAGGTGGCTCTGCTGCTCTTACAAAAGCAGGCTTCGAGCACTTTCAGCCTTGGCGGTGCAGGGTCCTGAACTGGAAGGGTTTGAGTCTGTGCTGCAGAAGATGGCCCGGACCAGGACCACACTGGGGTGTTAGCGGTGTACACAGGTTATATTAGAAATATTGTCATCGGACTCAGATGGGTCGTTTGCAGAAGAATGTGGTAAGAACTGGGGTTCTATGGTTGTCTGTCCCAAGTTTCTGTTTTCCGTGGAGTTCACGAATGGGACTCTTTTCTTCTAGGTCAGTCAACAGCGAAGCACCTGCAAGCTGGGAAGGGACTTTTCTGAGAAAGTAACTGTTTCCAACTAAGAATATTTTCATTTTCCTTCAGAAATTTGAGAACAAAGAGATGTTGAAGCAGGAAGCCAGAGCTGTTGATACTGAGCTCTTTTGCATTGTAACCTCCGGCTTAACCCTCCACACTGATGAATTCATTTTAATTAGCAGCAGCAGGAGCAATTCAATGGTGCTCCGATCCTGATTGCGCCGTTTTTGAAGAATTGATTTTTGCAGGTGTATGCATTTCTAATGAATGGGAAAAATAATTGTCCTCAAGGCTAAGAAAGGGATATTTCTGACTGAGTTGAAAGAGCCTCTATGGGCTGTGCCGTGGGTGGGCGAGAAAGGTGAATGATTTTCGAGGGCTCTTAGTATCGGCGTGGTTGCTAATTCTAAGGTCTTGCTCGTGAACGGTAACTTCAGATATCTCCAGAAAAAAACTTATCTTTTCGTATCAGGGTTTTGTTTTGTTTTTTTTCTGTTTTGCCCACTCTTTCAAGTCCTCTCTCACTTTCAGGATTGCATTCATTCATTTATTAGAAATGTTTAGCACTTACTCTTTGTAAAGCACATACACTAAGTGCTATAGGGTATTCGAAGATGAAGTTCCTTGACATGGAGACTGGAAGGGATGAGATAGACAAATACATAAAAAGTATCGAGTGAGCCAAAGGTCCAACAGGACAGAAAATGGATGCTGAATATGGAACTTTCAGCCTGTAGATTCTAAACTAGAACCCTGCAGCCTGATGTCGAAGAGATCTCTTTAAAATCCTCTCCCAGAGCATTATCTGTGCTCAGGCCCATTATCCTTTTACATTGTCTGAGTTCTTGGACAATTAGCGAGGGACAGGAGGGTCAGGGCTTGTGTCACTCCCTAGGGTTCCAGGAAGGCTATTACTGACAAAAAGGTAATCATGTCTGAAGAGGAATTAACAAATATAAGTGACGGAAGTGTAGGCTGCTATTTTGGTCGACGAAAGACATTTCCTTTTTTTTTTAATTATGTTATATTGGTCACCATAGAGTACATCATTAGTTTTTGATGTAGTTCTCCATGATTCATTGTTTGTGGATGACACCCAGTGCTCCATGCACTCCGGGCCCTCCTTAATACCATCACCAGGCTCACTCATCCCCCCCCCAAAAAAAACCCCTTAGTTTGTTTCCTGGAGTCCATAGTTTCTCATGGTTCATCTCCCCCTCTGATCTCCCCACCTTCATTTTTCCCTTCCTTCTCCTAATGTTCTCCATGCTATTCCTTATGTTCCACAAATAAGTTGAAACTATATGATAATTGTCTTTCTCTGCTTGACTTATTTCACTTAGCATAATCTCCTCCAGTTCCATCCATGTCGATGCAAATGAACCAAAGGCATTTTCTTGATATTATTGCCCAGCAGGATTGATAAAGAAATACGTTGCCTTTTTCCAACTGGCATTTTTACCCCAGTTTTTTGTTAGCAAAATTTTTTAAACATATAAGAATCATACCATGAATATGCATTTCCTTAACACCAAGACCCAACAGTTGCTAACATTTTACCATATTAGCTTTATCTTTGTGTATATTTCCAAAATATCTTTTAAAGATGCTTTTCCTCAAACTAGGATCCAATTAAATCTCATGCATTGTGTTTGTTATGTTCCTTTTGTCTCTTTTAAGCAAAGAGGGTCTCTCTTCTTTAAAAAAAAGTGACTTTTTGAAGAGAACATACCAGCTGTTTTATAGATTAGGAACGTCCCACATTCTAGATTCATCTTAGGGTTTCCTGTTGATGTTTTAAGACTTACTCCACTATCCTCCTGTACTTCCTAGAAATTGCAAAGTTAGGTCTAAAGATGGCTTACATTTTCTAGGGAGTACATCTTTGGTCCTTTAGTCTTCTGTCTGGTTAGCAGAAGGAGTCTGGGATTTTGTTACACCTTACAGACTTTCAGTCAGTAGTGGAAAAGTCAGACAACAGCAAATGTTGGCAAGGGTGTGGAGAAAGGGGAAACTTGATACGTTCCTGGGGGGAATGTGAAATGGTGCCACTTTGGAAAACGGTTTGATTGTTTCTTAAAAAGAAACCCAAGAGGAATAAAACACAGGTCCATACAAAGACTTGCGCATGAATGTTCATGGCTGCACTACACGGAGCAAAAAGTAGAAGTAACCCAAATGACCATCAACTGATGAATGGATAAACAAAATTTGGTATACCCAGACAATGGAATATTATTCAACAATAAAAAAATTAATGAACTATTGAGGTTCCTAAAAAAATAAAAATAAATAGAACTACTATGATCTAGCAATCTCACTTCTGGGTATATACCCAACAGAATTGAAAGTGGAATCTTAAGGAGATATTTGTACACTCATGTTCATAGCAGCATCATTCACCATGGCTGGAAGCAATCCAAATGTCCATTGATGGATGAATGGATAAATGAATTGTGAAACACACACACATACACACAATGAAATTTGTTCAGCTTTGTAAAGGAAGAAATCTTGTCACATGATGTAATATGGATGAATCTTGAGGGCATTATGCTAAGTGAAAGAAACCAGTCACAGAAAGAAAAATACTGTGTGATTCCACTTACATGAGGTAGGTAACGTAGTCACATTCATTGGAACAGAAAGTAGAATGGTGGTTACATGCCTCCTCAAGCTCCAGATTCTAGCTGGCTTCAGCCAGTGGGAAGCTCAGGGAGGAGACTAGGCATGAGGAGAGTGAAGTAGGGTATTGACTGCCCCAGGTACTTCCCAAACAGGTTGTTGGGGACTGGTTGTGTCCCTCTACCAAGGTCACATTGCCTGTTGGGTGGCTCTCTCCATAAAGATACTCTCAGGATTGAGAGTTGGAATCTCTCAGGATTGGAATCCCTCAGGATTCCAAGACCTGTTCCTTTGCCTTGTTCTTTCAGACCCAAGAGTAGTAACTTTCCAGGGCTACTGCGTTGTACCTTGCACAGTTCTTTAAGCCCCACAATCACACTTGCAAATAGTTGTTTTATTAAATTCTACTCAAATCGCCCAGTGTGAGTGTGCAGTCTGGGTCCTGAGTGCCTCATTGGCTCACACCCACATCTGGTGGAACTCTACTTGAGAAGCTTCCCGAGAAAAAGTAGGAGTGTGAGAAATAAAATTGTTTAGACTTTGTGGATATTGTGGTTGACTAGACAACATCCGTTCTGTTCCAGATAATTAGTCCCAGCCAATAATGCTAATTCCAACCATGTGTCAGTGACTGGTTCAAAAATGAACATGGGACCCAACCTGGGTAAATGAGATGTAAGGAGAAGTCTTCAGGGGGGATGCTGGTGAAAGTTTTCCTGTTTCTAATGGAGAATCACAAGAAGAGACAGTGCCAACTTCCTGTAGATACTGATGAGCCTGGGACATCTGTGTTTATCTTGCTACAAGCTAGAAGATAAAACCAATAACAAAGATATGAGTGGGGGGATGGTAAGAACCTGTGTCCTTGATGTAATTGTTGAGCCAGTGAATTCATAATCCAGTGAATTCTGGAGCCAACATTACTTGTACAGTTCCTTTATGCAGAATAATCATTTTGAAAAGTTATTTTTGATTGATCTAGCCTGAATCGGTGTCTCTGTAAATTATAGCCAAAGGATTCATTGCATGTCTAAACTTGTCTTTATTTTATCCTCAAACTTTAATGACAGTTTAGTTAGCTCTATAATTCTAGGCTGAAAATTATTTTTCATCACTATAGTGTTGTGGTTTCAGACACTCTGAAGTGAGATTTTTAAGGTTCAAATCCCGACTCAGTCATTAACTGACTATATCTCTAGACAAGTACCCCATGTATCAAAGATTGCCAGATTTAACAAATAAAAATGCAAGATGCCTAGTTACCTGCAAATTATTTCTAATTGCCTATGCAGTGTACACTGAGATAAAAGAAAAATATTGCATGGAGTGTATTGAAACTAAAAATTATTTTTTATCCATCCGAAATATCCAAAGTATCTAAATTACATGCATCTTTAATTATATTTCCTTAATGATTTGGCAGTTCTCTGATAGACCTTTGTTTTGTAGAATTTGCTTATAAAATTCCTTACAGGGGCACCTGGGTGGCTTAGTCAATTAAGCATCTCCCTTCGGCTCAGGTCATGATCCTGGGATCCTGGGATTGAGCCCTGCCTTGGGTTCCCTGCTCCAGCTTAGGGGGGAGCCTGCTTCTCCCTCTCCCTCTGTCCTTCCCCCCAACTTGTGCTCGCTCACTCTCTCAAATAAAATCTTAAAAAAAAAAATTCCTTATAGGCACAGCCTAAGTCCACTGCATTGTAAGATAGCTTGTACAGTGGTCACAGCTAACTCCTGTCATTCTGTTGTCTACTGAACATTAACGAGCAAATGCTGTATTTGCGTTATGAGCCAGTTTACTGAGCACATACTACCATATAGAGTTAATAACTCTGAGAACTGCCCTCTAAATGTATTTTGGTGAAACACATAATACTATCCTTTCTAGCATAAATTGCTTTTCCATTCTTCAGGAATGCAACAGACCTTTTGACCGTGACTTTTAAAAATGTTCACTGACAAAAAAAATAGCATTGTCATCAAATTTTATTCCATTTGTCTTCAGTACTACACATGAAAATTTTACTTGCTCCCATACTGGAAGAGTATTTAGTAGCTCTATGAAAAAAAATAAAATTCTTCAAGGGATGAAGTCATTTTTAAAAAGAGTTATGGCAAGTAGCATAATAATTATCCACTTCAAGTAGGAATTTCTTTACCTATTCATATACACTTTTATTCCTTTTAAGAGCAGCATTGACATTTAAATGGATTACTATTTTGCCAATATTTTCTTTAATGCATTCAACAATGAATGCATTTAGCAATGGAGTTCTGTAATAAAGCTCTTTGCTCTTCTTTCAACATGCATAATCCTATTGCTAAAGAGATATTGAAAATTATGAGCAAGAAAAAAGTAGGCTTAGTGGATTTTTGGAGCCTTTTCTTTAGCCTTTAACTATTATTTCAGTGCTTTAAATAAACTGGCATTCTCGCAATTACATTTGTTAAGAGAGCCAACGGGGTTTTGATTCCTGGAGAATTGAAGAACACTGAATGACAAGTGTGTCAAGGGTGTGCAAGACTACTAGGCTCAGAAACTTGTGCACAGAACTCATGGGACACCACATATAGTTGTACTCATTACTAAGACTTATAGGGACATACAGAGGATATACACAGCCCATCATACGGGTAAAAGACACCAATAGAGGCTGGCAGAATCCACACACAGGCTTCCATATCCTCTCTTCCTCTTATGGGGCCACCCAGAATGCACTCTTCCCCTAGTGATGCATATGCAACATTTCTGCCCAGGGAAGGCCATTGGTCTCTCAGTACCTAGTGGGTTTTTGATTTTTTTTTTTTTTATCTCAGTACCTAGTGAGTTTTTTTTAAGTTTTAATTTTAGAATAGTTTTAGATTTACAGAAAAATTATGAAGATAGTAGAGACACCCCATATATTCTCTTTACATCTTACCCTCGTATGGTATATTTGTCACAATTAATGAACCAAGATTGATACACTCTTATTAACTAAAACCCATATTTCAAATTTACCTTAATTTTTAGCTGATGTCCTTTTTCTGTTCAAGGGTCTCATCCAAGATGCATTGTGTTTAGTGGTCATGTCTCCACAACACCTCCTTGACTGAAAGTTATCTCAGACTTTGTGTATTGATCTGAAGTTCTAATTAGTGGTGGTGACTTTATGGACTTGGGACTTTGGCTGATAAGTTTTCTCAATGAATAAGTTGTGAGAATAAAAGGCACCACATAGGAAATACAGTCAATGATACTGTAATAGTGTCATATGGTGACAGCTGGTAGCTCTGCTGTGGCTGAGCATAGCACAATGTCTAGAGAAGTTAAATCACTGTGTTGTACACCCAAAGCTAATGTAATAACATTGCGTGTCAACTATACTCAAAGAAATTTTGAAAGAATAGTCTTCCCCTTTGGTGAATATGAAAAATAAGTGCCTTACTTGTTGTGCCTCTGTTTTGATCTTCCTTTAGCCAAATGGTAGGAAAAGGTATATTTTAGCTAGTGTTACCATTTAAGTGTTTTATGCACCAATAACTGGCGGCGGGGGTGGGGGGAGCTTGAATTGCTGAAATCTTGTAATTTATTGAAAAAAAAAACCCTGAATACAAGACATTTAGGCCTTTCTGACAAGGTCAACATAGGATCTGGGATGAAATCATTAAATATAGGGATATATTCTATATGTATCAGAACATCTGGCAACCCTACTTTGGAGTCACCACCCTGGGACCTTCCTCTGGCCCAAGAGAGGCTTGCTGAAACCCTGAAGATGGAGACAGCCTGGGACACAGGGGCTGGATGGCCAGCCCCAGGGCCTCCACCAATAGACTTCCTCCTCTTATCTGGACTCTCGTGCTGGTGCGAACCTTGCTGGATCCCATGGACTTTTAATATTTTCCATTCCTGGCTGTTATACATTTCACCTCAAAAATGAGGAACCCAGGGCTGGTGAGTCGAGGTGACCCACTGCGTTCTGGGCTTGGAGGGGCCCCAGCCCAGTGCTTGGAGAAAGAGGTGGCAGAAATGTCCTCCCAGCCAAAGGATCCAAGCTCCCCTGCCAGCCGGAGGCCTCACGGTCCCACAGGAAGCCTGGATCCACGGCAAGCTGGGGGACACCTGCTTGGTTCCGTCTGGGGCTCCAGGCCCCTTCCACTTGGCTTTACCCCTCTGAGCCCTAAGGACCCCGTCTGTACAGTGGGGAAAACGACACCACCTGTATTTCAGGGTCCTTGTGAGGCTTGAATGCTGCACGTTCAGGTCACC
>CM052896.1:35845814-35904605 GCA_028534135.1 Potos flavus
CCCAGCAGACGCCGGAGCGCTCAGCCTCCCCAGGCCCGACGGTGTTCGACAGGTTAGTGAGCGGGCCTGGGCGCTCGAGTCCCCGGGGGAGACGTGGCCAGCTGAGGCGGCTGGCTTTCCTCAGGCGCTCGCCGGAGAAGCGGTCCTTCCGAGGCTTCCCCGCGGCCCTGTGTCCCGGACCGGCCAGGGTAGGAGAGAGAGGCGGGGAGGTGAAGGGAGTGTTGTGAAGGGGGCTTCAAACCCTTATGAGGGATGACTTGTGGTTATGAATTCTCAAGGGATATTTTATTTCCCCTTAAAAATAGTCAATTTAAGGCAGGTACTTTTCTTTAAAGGCTGTTGGGAGGTAGTGGTGCTTCTGTGTAGTTCATCCATTTACTGAGGGTATAGTCCTTGGGTCCCAATCTTTTGGGGGGGCTGGTTATTAGACCCTCCACCTTGAGTGTCCTGGTTTCTTTCCTATCACCTTACTCCCAACCCCCATGAGGCTGTGAAAACTGAGGTTCAAGTTCACTTTCAAGACTGGGAGGTCTTGAAATCAGGTCACGGATTGGCTGACTTTAGGAAGTTCTAAAAATAAAAGCTGGTTTCAAGGCTTAGCTTATTAGCTCTCTGGATTCTTGGGTTTTGGGCCCAAGATACAACTTTTTTTCTTCCCAGCTCATCAGCCTGTTTAAGAAAATTTAAAAATTTTATTCAGAATTTGTGTTCAGAAGGAAGCTTATTCAGGGTACCTCCTCTACCTTATGACCAGAAAAGGAAGTGTACTCAGTTTCCAATCTAGAAGTTGAGATAGTTGGACTGGAAAAGAAGGTCCTAACATTTTGGGGACAGACTCCTTGGAAATTTCAAAGAAGTTAGGGTCTTCGGACTGACTCTCTTTCCAGGAAAATGTATATATGCACACACACAGACAGTGTGTGCATGTGTGTTCCCTTGAAGGTGTTCAAGGTTAAGAACTCACAAGCAAGCTGTTCTCTTGAGATCATTGCCAGGACCGACTTCCCATAGCTTTGCAGTGTTCTCTGTGGGGTTGAGGGCAGAGAGTTTCCATGTCTCCTCTTGATAGGTCTGAAGAGCACAGACTTTTGTTTCTGCATCAGAGCTTCTGGGATCTTTAGGACCTGATGGGAAGGGAAAACAGATCGATGCTAAAGACTCACACAGAATCGAAGCAAAACAGCTTGTCGTTCATTCAAAAAATATTTACTAAACTTGTTCTAATTATCTATTGCTGCATACATAACAAACTGCCCCCAAATGTAATGATTTAAAACCAGAGCAAGCAATAGAAAGCTGGGTAGAAGTTCTATTACTTTTTAAGACCTAGCTTTGGAAGATGCAGGACACTTCTTGATGGCAGAAAAATTAAGGACTATGTAGACATGTTTTAAAACTATCATGTAAAACCCTTCTGCATGCCAGGCACTGGACAAGGCACTTGGGACAGAGTGGTGAGTCCTACAAACTCTGCCCTGATGGTACTTGGGGCCTAGTGGTAAAGATAAACACTAATAGTATATTATTACAAAGAGGTACACAATTGTGAACATTGCTGAGTATAGGGAGCATGAAAAATTATATCACACATTTGTATGACCTAGACCAGAGACCCAAGGGAGAATTTCCCCAAGAAGAGACATCAAATTGCTAGCAATTATTGTTATTTAGGTCTTAAAATATATCTCAAATCTATTCACCCTCCTCCATTTCCACTGTCAACACAGTCATCATTCTCTCTCACACAGGTGACTGCCCCAGGCCCCTAAGAACTCCCTGCTTCTACTCCTACCCCCCACTGTCCCTTCTCTTGGCAGCCAGAGAGCATTAAAAAAAAAAACACCCCAAATTAGATCAGGTTGCATTTTTTATATGTCTTTGTTGAGTTATAGTTAATATACAATAAACTGCATATTTCTTAGTGTAAAATTTGATGAGTATTGACATACGTACACCATCATGAAGCCATCACTATGATAAAGATACTGATCATATCACTCCCCAAAATTGCCTCATGACCCTCACCTCCCATCCCCAGGCAATCTCTAATCTGCTTTCTGTCACTATAGACTTGTTTGCATTTTCTGGAATCTTATATAAGTGGAATCATATAATATGTACTATCTGGTATGGTTTAACTATTTCATTCAGTTATCAATAGTGGTTCCTTTTTCTTGCTGACTAGTATTCCTTTATATGGACATACTGCACTGTGTGTATTCTTTTACTTTTTGACAGACATTTGGGTTATTTCCAGTTTTTAGCTGTTAAGAATAAAACTGCTATAGTATTCATGTAGAAGACGTGTGGGGACATATACTTTTATTTCTTTCAAAAAAATGGTAGCTTTTCTTTTTCTAAGTTGTGGGTCTATTAAACAGTTTTCTGTGGTTTTTATAGAATCTCTCCATGAAACCGTCTACGCCCAGTGCATTTTTGGAGGATAGTAGTTGCTCCCTGACAATTTCCTGGAAAATTATCCATTTTGCCCACATTTTCAATTATGTTTGCCTAGAGATGAGAAAAACAAACACTTGTAATTCTAGTTATTATCATTATTTTCCATTGGTGGTTAATTTTATTTTGGGTAGTGTTTGTGCCCCTCCTTTTCCTTGACTGGGTTATAGAATTTATTTTTCAAAGAGTTAATCTACTTTTCAAATAACCAGCTTTTTATATTTATCCTTTGCCTGTTTTATTTAATATAATGCTTTTCTCTTTTATTTTTATTTATTTATTTTTAGTAGGCTCTATGCTCAGCATGGGGTTCAAACCCACAAATCTGAGATCAAGAGTCACATGTTTCACCAACTGAGCCAGCAAGGTGCCCCAATGCTCTTCCATTTTAATCCTTACTAATGAATTACTTATTTCAGCTTTCCAGATTTTTGAGCTGAATGCATTAGATAATTTTAATTATTTTTTATTTAATAGAAGAATTTAAGGCTAGGAATTTTATTTTGAAAAAGGTTTTTGCCGAATTACATAGGTTATGATATTTGATGTTTTCATAATTATTATTTTATGGATATTCTACAATTTTTGTATTCATTTCCTGTTGTACTCAAGTGGTAAGAAAGTTTGAATTTTTTTTCCATGTGATAGTCTTTTTTAATCTCTCGAGTTTTAGTTTTGTTAATTATATCCAGAGAATACTGTCTATAAAATTTTCAATATAACATTTCTACTTCGGGGAATTTACTGAGTCATTTTTTGGGGGTATGATAAATGGTCAATTTTGTTAATGAATGTTTTAAGGAGCTTTGAAATGGTATAGTCTCTCTTTTTTCAATGAACAGAATTATTATATGTCTATTAAAATTACCTATCTGTAAATTTAAAAGCTGAGAAGGCATTTTTGTGTTTAGTGGTAATATGCTAAGACCTTTGCCTCATAGGTCTTTAGAAATCATGAAGGTCTTATCTATTTTTCCCTCACTTGCATGTTTCCCTCTCTATTTCTCTACTATCTACCCTATGTGAAATAAGCAAATTAGTTCTATTTTTAAAAGTAGTTATCTTAATGACTGAAAATAAGGAGAGTTCTGTGTTCTTAATTCAAAAGGCATGTGTTGAGTGGAATAGTGTAGAATTCTTCCTTTATAAAGGAAAAGCGTATATTGAGTAGTTAAAATTTACATAGCTTCCTACTCCTTTTTAAGAGATAATGGACTTGTACATGTGCAAAAAGAGAGACTATCTAGGAGGATGGTCAGTGATAACTGTAGTAGGGCGACAACCTAACAAACCATCAACATGTTTATGGAATAGCACGCAGCTACCGAGAAAGGAGAACAACTCATATATACAAACATGCAATCATCCTAAAAATACGAGTGAAAAATGGAGCATGTGTACATACATGCATGTATATAAAGACAGAGAAAGAAGAGAAATGAAAGATGAACAACAGGTTTTGGCAACTGCTACTTTGAAAGGACAGATAGGCAATAAATTGGACATTTTGCCTTTTACTCTTGGACATTTTGCCTTTTACTCTAAATTCTTCCTAATTTCTTGGACGACATATAAGACCACATGAATACTGTTTTTTGTTATCAAAAAAATGTACAGTCCTTCAAAAGTGGAGGATGAAGGTGTTCCCCATACCTCTGGTCTAGGTATAGCATGTATGGCAACACAATGGAGTAGACATTTTCCTTTCTTTTCTCTTCAAAAGCCTTTCTTTTTTCATAGTCCCTCTCAGAAAAGTTGTGGCAAACACACTACTCCACTCAACTGTCTTTGGCATCCAAAAATCATTGACCTTGGTGTCCTGCCTTAGTGAGGGTAATGGGCAATGTTAAGATCCATCCCTACCTCTTCTCCTAATAGAGTTTATCTGCCTTTATCCTATTCTCCTAAAATTTATGTCTTATTAAGTGAAGAGGGGTAGAAACAGATACCAAAAGCTACCTTGTAGTTTTCAGAAATAGATAGTAATCATCCATGAATATTTTATAAATAGGTAAATAATGAGATAAGCTAGGTAACTTATTACTCTTAGAAAATGCAACGGACCCAACTCAGAATGAATGAACATTTCTCAAGGATTTCTGCACCCCTTGTGCTCCAGCCTGGGGAGTTAGGGTGTGTGGCAGATCCTGCCAAGGCACAAGCTCAGCTTTCTCTCCCCAGTCTCCCATTCTGCTATGCTGAGTGGTGCTCTTTGACTTACGTGAGGACCGAGGAGGTAGCAGGGAGGTGTTGACGCTCCACAGCTGCTCACTGGTTGTGCAAGCCTGAAGACACAAGCAGGCACCTCTCGTGGTTCTGGCACCCAGTGGATGGTGAGGTAGGAGATGAGTCAGGGCCTGAAAGGCCATGCCCTGTAGAGAGGAAGTCTTGCCAATTTGATCGTGGGCCTTGGAAATGGGGGGCAGTCCAGTCTGGTGTATCAAAGTTTCTTGGAGCAGTTCTTCTACTTCCTTCACTTTGAACTTTCTGAGCAGCAGACTCACTCTCAGAACCTTATCAGGGATGAAGTCCCTGAAATCAAGAACTCTTAGGCATGAAGCACCGTTTTCTCCCAATTCTTTTTCATTTACTGTAGGGGTGTAGGTCTGCTTGCATCCTGCTTCCTAAGAGAATTATAGTTGTTGAGGAGTTGTTGAGGGACTTTGGGAAACTCTAGTTCATCTTCTCATTTTACAGAGGAGGTCACTGAAGGTCAGTGAGGGGAGGGGGCTTGCTCAGTGTCAAACAGCTGACAATAATATAGGCAGAGTTGCTGCTTTGCCTTCCTTCAGCTTGCAGGCAATCAGTTAATTTATGCCAGTGAGCACATCACTGATTTTCACTAATAGTTGCATTTTCAAATACTCTACCTTACCATCAAACAACACTGTTAAATTTGCTAGAACCTTAGACCCACTGTAGGAGGGTAATGATGAAATCAAAGGTTTAACTCTCAAATTCCACATCTGAAACTTTATAGAGGTTGGAATCTCATGAGGAATCTGAATAAATCTTATGAATCTTCTCCCTAGAAAAATCCTACTCACATATACAAATGCACTTTTGCATATGATTTCAAGAGTTTTATAAGCCAGAGTCTACAAAGTACAGGCTCTGAAGGCCTGATCTCCAAGTAGATATTTTGCTATTGATTGGGAAGAAAGGAAGCACTATGGTAGACGAGGGTGTGCAAATGGGAGCTGGTGACACTCTGGGCCATAAGTACTACAATGACAAGTAACGTTTGTTACCTGCTACCCATCCAGAACCTTTACCCACCGCTCTGTGATGGGTAGTAGTATACCAATTTTGTCCGAGAGAAAAGAGAGGATCAAAAAGTTCAGGGGACTATTCCCTTTTGCTGGAAAATGGCTGAACCAGAACTAAAACAGATCTTTGTCCCAATCTAGCACTTTCTCAGCTCTACTACTTACAGTTTTGTCTCAGGATCCTTCCTGAACAATTTCCTGAATACCAACATTTTTTAGATACAGATCTCTTTAAGGTCTTATTTAAAAAATCCTTGGAAGAGCAGTATCAGAAAGGGGCTGATAAAACAACCCAAAAGACAGTAAACCTATGGCTACACTCTGGGCTCGCTTTCTCTAAGACCCTGGAGCAGTTCCCAGAACAGACTGGTTAGGACTCAGGAGGAGTTCTTGCCTTCACCAGAGTAACTTCTACCAAGGAAAGTGACTAAGGATCCTCCCTCACGATTGCACTTTTCTCAAGAGTTTTCCCAAGCAGTGGTGTCTGACATGCAATCATTAGAACTTTATTACTGTGGTCCAAAGAACTGTCATTGCTTTGAAAGAAAAAAGTGGAACTTTGCTACCATATTCTGAGTTATCTCATTCTTTTCCCCAAAGGAAAAATGAGAAATGGGCTTAAAAGTGGAGGAGACAGAACACCTGCCACAATCTTAGAGAAGGTGAGGTAGGAGGACAAGAAAATGAATTTTAATTATTTCATAAGGGAAAAGGAGTCTAAAACAGGATAGTGGGACAACATAGAAGTCCGTGTATAAGTCGGATATTTCAAGAGTGGTACCAGTGACCTCTTCTATAATATTGTTTGCCCACCCCAGGCAAGTGGGAAAAGCTCAAGTCCTTTATAAAAGTTCCGGTCTCACTACTTAGAATCATTGGACCCATCACTTGTACAATAACTTGAATAGACAAAATGGGGAGCTATATGCCTTTTTCACCTTAGTGTGAATTATTCTGGCCTTATGCCAAAGGACAGCTGAGAGTTTTATCGGGAAGAAGTGAGCAGACTAAATTACTATAAAGCCCTTGTTAGGAGAATGGAAAGCAGTGCTTTATGGGGAGGTAGAAGACACAAATCTTCTTTATTTGAGAAAGAGGTCAAGGGCAGTCCCTGAATAAAGCTTCTATGCAAACCTAGAGATTCCCTTTCCTGCACAGGGTGGCAGGTCCCAAAGCAGAGAGGGGGAGGACCCAGAAAGTTTACCCAGAGTGAGCAATTTCAGAAGTGATACATTAGTTGTATTTGGTAAAGGGAGAAAGCAGATTCCTGTATACTTTAGGCCGGATTCTCGGTGATTGCACTCTCCATTGGCAACAGCTTGGAAAGGGAGAAAGAACGGGGATGGGGGACTTTGACAGTTTTTTTCACTAGTTATCTGGTCCCTTCTCTAAAAATGGACAAGAACTGGTTTTGATAGGGGAGTGGGAGATAGAATGTGAAGGCTCTGGGCCCTCAAAAGAGGGCTGTGAAGAGTAATGCAGCATCAAAACGGGAGGTGGAGAAGCTGGAAAGCCATTAAGTCAAACCTCCTCAATAGGTCAAGGGCAGGCTGCAGGAAGGCTCCAAACAGATTCTAGAAACGCCGTCGACAGAGAACATGGCATAGCGTTAAGCTTGCAGGACAGGATCCTATAATCCATAATTAAGTCTGATTATCTCAAAATGACCTGGTTAACCTCTTCCCCCCCCAAGAATGGGAGAAAAGCGCAGACCCCCAAGAGCCTCGGGCTATATTCTTGCCGTTCCATCCATCTCTCCCTTGGGAACAAGCTCAACAAATCACAAGTGGTCAGGGAGGGAGTTACGGCCTTCACCTTAGTGAATTCTCTAGCCTCTTAGAAAAATGACAACTTGGGAGTTGATTTTGCACAGGTAGAAGAGAGAGAATATCAAGGGAATGGATGAATATACCTAGGAGGTGACTGCTAAGGCAGTAGCCAGGAGAGCAAATAGCCAAGTTCCTGTATTTCCTAGTAAAATCTAGAACAAGTCGTGGGACACAACGATTCCAACACCCCAGAAATACCTCCCACAGGACAGAGGGTAGCTATGTTCCAAAGCAGGACATGAGGAGGACGCAGAGCACCTGTTCTGTGAGTCAGAGATTTTTTTTTTTTTTTTTTGAGTCAGAGATTTTTGAAGGGGCATCACCTACCTCGCCCCCAGAAAGGAGAAACAGTAGATCTGTGTAAGCCTGTCGTGAATTTGAATCTCTGTTTCTCCTGAAGTGCTGGGCGAGAGGCACAGAGAGCTGTGTGACGCTGAGGTGGCTCCCGGGGAGCTGGAGCTGGATGTGTGGGGTGGATACCAGTCCCAATGAAAAGACTGAAGAGGTCCAGGAAAATGTTTTCCCTTGGTGCAAGCAAAAGGAGGAAAGAAGGCTTTTCCTGTATTCTGACAGTCCTTCCTATTTTGGGGTGTCAAATTATTTTTTTATAAAATGACCCCCGATAATGCAAAGTGGCTTTGCTTTCTGAATTTTTGTTACAGTGTTCTTACTGGGCTAGAGAAAAAGTATTCAAGCCCACAATAGTTCTGTTTTGTTAATGTTTCAATTTTATTTGTCCATGAACTCTGAGACCAACTGAGCTAGTTCACAGTATCCTCAGCTGAATTTTAACATGACATCAGAAAAAGGGTTGTGGGGATCAGGGAACATTTGACAACTTCTCCCATATCAACATGCATCTGCCCTTCCCTTTGTTTTCCCATCCTGTAGCAAATGGGCTTCTGGGCCCAGGATTGGTTTAGAAGCATCTGCTGGTCCTTGAGACCCCTAGGGTGCCACTCAGGTATAGACTCACTCCTTCCCCTCCCTTGCCACAACAAACAGTACCGCGTTTCCAAATTATTTCCCCAAACCTACCCTATATCACTGCTCTCTCTACAGTTAATATGGAGACAGATGCTGCCTAACATTTTTTCTCTTTTCACAGGGACAATGGGATAATTTGGAGATCGAGATAAAAAGACACAGGAACCAAGGGAAGGAGGAACAACCAACTACCGGCAAGAATGCTCCCTGATGCATTTAAGAACCCTTTCTGTCCCTCCCTGGACCTGCTCCTAGGGTTTGAAGGGTTGATCCAGGGAGTGATCCATGTCCAGCTGTGCTGGGGTACAGGCCAGGCTCCGGGCATTGAGGTGCCTTCAAATACTATCAACAGGAGCAGAGAACATCAAGAGATTGCTAAGGCAGGAGTTACTGATCTGACTGCCTGGCTTTACAACTCTGTTTCTCAAAAGTGCCTCCTTAGGCACTACCCCCCCACCCCCTGTGGCCTGGATCTATGCTTCAAACCAAAATATAACACAAAATTTGAATCTCTCAGAAGACGGACTTGTCTGAACATCTTCTTCACACAGTCCCCACCCATCCATGAAATTGCATGGATGTCTACAAGCAAGAATCACAATAATACCCCCATCCCCCAAGATCCTTCTCTTGGAGGGGTGAAATCAAGGATAACTGCCTACCCACCACACATTTCACCCTATTAGAGTATTCACAACCCTATGCAAGACCCTTTGAGAGCAAAGATTCTTGACCAAGGGTCCATATATTAGGTGAGGGGCCTGGAAATAGGGCTCCAAGTATATATACATACTTTCTTCTTTTTCTCTTTAGAGTACTACTTTCTATGACTTTGGGTTCTACTGATCTTTATTTTCTTTTTTTTTTTAATTCACCAGATTTTCCAAAATTTCCCTCCCCTATTCTCCTTCATTCAGGAAAGACCAGACAGTAGAATGGCCAAAAGAGAAAGGGCCAGAGGAGAGGGTAGAGCTTTGTGGGCCCCCCAGCAAAGGGACACAGAATCAGAAAAGGAAAGGGCATGGCTCCCTTTCCCTTTCCTTTCTGTCTTTACATATGGAAGTGAGAGCGGAGACATCCATCACCCCGTCCCCCACACAGCAGCCCTAAAAGTCACCCCACAGGGAACATCAGCACCTTCAGAGGTCTGACCTTGCAGCAAACACCTATATCACCTGACATCCTGTCCAGACATTTCTATCACCTAAGAGGATAAACACAGGCTTCATTCTAGGGTGCGGTTAACCTGTAGTCCTTCTTCCACCTCTGACACACACATACAAAAAGGGCCATCTTGGAAAAGGCGCCTCCCTCTGCCATATTCTTATTCTCAATTTAACCTGAAGCCATCAAAAAGCCAAAGATTTCAGATCTCCCTCTCTTGAGATGGAGGGGGGGTGGGCATCCAGCTACAACCTTGATCAAAAAACAAACAAAAAATAACAAAAGAAGAAGAAGAAGAAAAAGAAGCTGTATTTTTTACTTTTTTAAAAAGAGTTATATGACTGCATCCCAAAGGATAACCGAGGGCTGGTGTGAATAAGGGAAGAAGCAGAACACAAAGGCTCTGGACACCTGAGAGGAGAGCTCAGTGAGATCAGTTGAGGTGCAGGGAGTGGAGAAGCCAGAAGACAAACACCGAAACTTCATGGAAGTCTACAGCAGGCACTGGGAAATGCTCCAGATACAGCTATGAGGGGTGCTACCTCACAGAGGACAGGGGTCAAAGCAGAAAGGATGAGAACCCATAATCCACCCATAAGTCAGTGGTTTGAGAAATGACGCCAGTCACTCCTCTCTAAGAAAGGGGGGAATGTGTAGATCCCCATAAACCTCTGGTGACGTTCCTGATCCCCAGGGAAACAGGTTGTGAACAAAAATGGAAACCTGTGGGTCCCTCGGACCCTAGTGCTAATTATCTGGCCTCTTACCGAAAAAGCTTAAAGTAGGTTTTGACAGGTTGGAGCTCAGGAGGACACCGAGACACTGGGCATGAGGGAGGAGGCTGCTAAGAAGATGGAAGAGAGAGGTCAGAGGGAAGGAGAAAGAGAGCAAGAAAACAGCCTTGCACATTCCTGAAAGAAATTTAGGGAAAGTCCTGGGAAGAGATCTAACCATACCCTGTGGATACAGTACAGCATATCACAAAGCAGGCATGATAAGAACAGTCCATCTGTGTTTCAGAGATTTCAGAAATGCATCTGTTCCCTGTCTCCCCGGGAAGGGGATATGTGTAGATCCCTATAAACCCAGGCAACATTCCTGTTGGCCACTGAGCCCACCCACAGGCCCTAGGCTGAATGTCAGAGAAGGGACTATGGGTCTTCTTCACCTTGGTGTGATGATGTACCTGGCCCCTTGCAAAGGATACCTGACCTTTGGCTTTGCTAGGGGAGGAGGAGACAGACCGTGAAGGCACTTGTTGACTAAAAGGAAGACTTGAAGAGTGTTTCAGCATTGAAAAGGGATCCAGGAGAACTAGGAAGTAAACAGCCACACTTTGCAGAAGCTTAAGACAAAAAAGACCCCTCTGTATATAATTGGCCCAAAGATGCCAACAGCAGGAGCCAGTGGCACATCTAAACAAAGGTGGAATGAGAAAGCTCCATTAGCCAGTGGTTCAAAGTGACATCAGCTGCACCTCTCCTGAGAAGGGTAAGCCATGTCCTTGTGAGGCCTAGACCTCTGTCTTTGTCCCTGTGTCCTCCTGCGGCAGCTATTTGGAAAGGCAGCAACGGGGAAGGGTTTTTATCTCACATACTATGAGTTACATGGCCTCTTGCCAAGGATGGAGGAGAGCCCAGTGGGCAGGAGGCATTATGTAAAGATCAAGGAACTGGGCTCCCCAGAAGAGCCTGCCAGGAGAATGCTGATGGCGTAGCAGAGGGAGAGCAGGGGCTGGAATACAGCACCCAAACCTCATAGCCTCCAGGGCCCATCTAGGGGAAAAGCCATGCCATCCAGAGCAGAGTGGGCGAGCTCCAAAGAATATGGGATGCAGACCCTAATTTGGTGTCGAAATGTCTTTTGTCAGATGACAAGGACAGTACACAGGGGTGTGTGTGTGTGTGTGTGTGTGTGTGTGTGTGTGTGTGTGGTTTAATCCCCTCAATAGATACTGATTCTGGAAAAGGGGAGGAAATCTCATAATTTCTCCCGCAACATATGTGTGTGAGGGTGCAGCAGCCACCTGCCCAGTGGTCCTAAAATACACAATTAATAGAATACTTTCAGGGGAGCTGGAAACTTTAAGAGTCTCAATCTTTAGCTACCACCCACATCATTGGGTTCCCAGTCCCCGGCATAGTCTCAAGCAGCAAGGCAGCTGGGGACCCAAGTTTGGGGTGATTAAACTCAATCTCTCCCCAATATACACAAGGAATGCCCTGCCCTCGCTCAGCCTTGCCCCCCACCACAGCTCAACCCCACGTACGGCAGCATTACCCCATGCCCTTTGTAGGGTACCATGTAATTTGCTAGCAGGGAATTTAAGAGCAAGGAGATGGTTTCATTCATCTTTTCCTCCCTTGTTTCTAGCCTAGAGCATGGCATAGTCAGGCTCTGATATTTATTTATTAAGGAATAAAGGGAGGAAGGATGAGGAGGGAGGGTTGGGGAGCAGACAGAGACTTATGTCTAAAATAACAGAAGGGAGGGAGAGTTCTGCTAAGCACTCCCTTCCCCTATTGAAGGGCTCTTTTTGATCCTGTGCCTTTTTCTTTCTTTCTTGCCCTTATCCTTCTTCCAGTGACAAGTTCTCTTTTAACTTTCAGTGTCACCTAATCTCTTCCTGTGTTTGCTTTATTTCTACCCCTATTTGCTCTCTAGATACTTCTACTTTTCTCTTTTTTATTCTCTGCCTATCTCATCTGTTTCTCTGATTTTTTTTTTCTCCTTGAGCTCTTGTTCTGTCATCTGATGACCCTTTTTCCCCCCCCCCCTTTTAAATAGCAGTGACAGGGCCCCAGGAGAGTGAAGGGGTGAAAGAATGGCTAAGAGAAGGGCATCATCTAATAGTTTCGCAAGGGCGAAGGGCCAGGTCATCGTTCTCCCCTTGCCTCATCCCATCGCATCAGAAATGACCATTCAAGACTTGTCCTACCTCACCTCCATCTCCCTCCGGGCTCTGTTAGGCTGCCCTTCGGATCTACCAGTTACCATCAACAGGGGAGCTAACCCTTCCAGGCATGACCTGGCCTTCTGTCTTCTACTGCACCACCTCAACAAGGCAGCCCCATGCCTTATCTCTGAGCAGTACAAAGACCCATATTCCACAAAAGCCAAGAGAACTCCCTGTTTTTTCTAGTCTGCTTCCCCAGAAGCTGACATCTGAGAACTTCACATGCCCACATCAAGCCTCAGATCAGAAGTTTCTAGGCAACTTTGTCAGACCTGCGCAGAGGCTACCTCTCACGAAGGGGACTCCGAGTTCCAGCTTCCAAGTACAGCTTCGCTCTGAGATAGCAACATCTGACTCCAAAGAACCCTGACAGAGTAGCGGCTACGTCTTGTTCATCTTTGAATCCCAGCCTCAGTGGGGAGTACCTCGCCACATTAAGTTCTCTCTGAAGAATCATATAATTTCCCTAAAGGCATTAACACTTAAAATTCGTTTTCTAAAGCATTATAATACAGAATGAGGTGGGGGAAGGAAGAAACTGTGGCAACTAGTCCCAGATGGAGGTCAAGGCATGGTTTTATCTAGAGGCTCCGATGGCGGGTTTTCCAACTGCGATCAGTGACTGCTGGTGAAGTCTATGCGTCTGGGCTCCAATGAAGTGGACGAAGGTGCACAAAGGAGTCTTTCCCCCGTTCAGAACCCTGGATCCATAGCTGGGAAGAGGATCTTAGCAGGTATGAAAAATGCCACTGAGTGTCACCACCTGTCTGGTATTATTACCCTTAGCCAATGACTCCTGCTGCTCAGACACCAACCCCTTGAGAGGAATTAACAGTCTAACATTCTCCCAGCTCTTAAGGAAACAAACATCTTCTTTGTTTCCAGAATTTCTTGAAATGATGTTTGTGGGTTTCCTTGTTGCACTGTTTAGGTTGGTTCTACTGATTTGCATGGGTTTCCCGTAGCACCTTGTAAACATTGGGAGGAATGGCATAATCATTTTATCGGTTTCCATTCTCAGACCCTTGTGACTTAGCTCTTGTCATTTGTTATTGAAATCTCAGTGGCCTCTGCACTTTCATCCTCTTCATATTTGCTTCTATTATGAAGAGACCCTGACAGTCTTCATTCATTTTGCTCTTTGGCTTTGAACCCCAAATGTGGGGAGACGCTAGAGCTAGCCACATGGGGTTATTTTCTAATCAGTAAGTAGTAGCTCCTTTTAAGTCGCTGAGTCTAAAACATTTCCTGACTTTTCCTTAGATCTTTGGAGTCTGTTCTGTTTGGGCACTGGATAGGGTGGGAATGTGCTTTGATGGCCAGCTCTTAGAAGGACCAATAATTTTCCCTCCTTCCCCCAAATAAGGGTCCCAAATGCAATGGCCTATGACTAACTGAAATGTCATCATTACCTAATTTCCCAAGAGAAATTTACTGCCCTTTAGATTGAAGGAAACAAAAGGATAACCAAGGCAGCTAAGAGCCGGCTTACAGGCTAAAAGGGAAAGAAATGAGTGATGAATAGTAGGTACACAGAGGAGGAATGCCCAGGGGGTGAGAGCATAGATGACACTCCATGGCCCTTGTCCCTTCTCCAGTCCCCTGTGAAAGGTGTCACAATGCAGGCAGAGGCTGGCTCCCAGGAATAGCCCCATGAGGACAGAGGGCCTGGTCAGCTACTCCCAGACCTATTCCAGTCCCTCTATCTTTACTCCCTTCATACCTCACACCTGATCTCTCTGGCAATCTTTTCTGGTGTCATCCCTTTCCTTGCTCACTCAGGCACCTCTCTTCATTGCTGACACTCCCTCCCTTCTCCGTTTCATTCACGCACCCTCAGGCTGTCTCATGCTCTCTCAATTTGTGCCATGAACCCCATCTGTAAGAACAAAGGACAGCAAGAGGAAGGAAGTAATTTTTAATTTCTGAGCTGCCCCTTGGAGTCAGATTGATTCTGTATTTCTTGCTCCGTCCTCATTTCCTTTGGGCTTACCCCAAGTTGATTTCTGTCCCTTCCAAAGTCCATCATCATGGGAGCTCCACTATCTTCAGAAACTGTGACCTTATTCTCTGTCCTTCAAAGAAGAATGTTCAATTCTTTTCTAGGAGGTACCACAAGGTCTGACTACTTAAAGGCTGGTTTCTTCACACATACCTTTCTCCTTTCTCTAAGACTGGTGTGATCTCTCCTAGTTCTTGCCCAACCCCAAACCCCAGTTAGCAGAGTGGCCTCCCTGTGGATTCTCACACCCTGCTCCACAGCAAAAGGATTACATGGTATAAAATATTTCAAGGGCCAATCTGAAGGCCCTATCAGATATTAGCTCTAAAAATAATCTTCAGAGTTTTATGCTGCTCCATACCAGGTGAATTCTAATGCCCAAATCCTTTAACCTATTAGAGAGGAAAGTTAGTTGCTCCACTGGACAGGGAATTCTGAGGCCAAAACCATTGTTTCATCCCTCATGCCTTGCAATGACCCCAGTAAAATTTCTGTAATTGATTGATTTCTCCAAATGCATAAGAAAAAAAATCAAAGTTCATTTTCTACAGTATTTTAGCTGGGTTTGTTAAGAAATAAGAGGGAAAGCATATGCTGTGTCTACATGATCCAAAGCATAGAATGAGTGGGATTTGGTTATAGATAGTGAGAGGAGAGAAGGGAAACAGGAACCCCACACAGAAGATACTCATGGTTGCTGCAGAATGTAAGTGGGGCACAGATGTTCCTTTTTGATGACCTCAGTGCAACTGGGAATAAAGAAATCTGTGACCTGGAGATCCCTAAAAAAAGCAGTAGGTTTTCTCCAGTTACTCTCTTATATTCCGAAGAGCTACTTATTAAGGGACAAAATGATCTTGATATCGAATTAAATCATTTGTCCTTTCCTGTGGCCTATATTCAGCATCTATTAAATTCTATCATACGTATTTTTTCTATAATAAAGTTTGAGTTTGGAGATTAAATTTGAGGCCACCTGACTCCACTAATAGGCTTCACAGACTCGAGCAGCTTACACCCACTGTCATCCCAAGGTCAGAATCTCCTGCAGACCACATCCTACACAGCAAAGTGTGGGCCCAGTTACAGTTCAAGGTTTTAGCTACCAAGGCTTTTGGTTTCCAACTTGATATTTTCTAGGGGATCCCCTTTACAATAGGGCTCCTTTAAAAAGTTAGTCATCTTTGCCATCCCCTTTGAACCAAGAGTAACTAAAGTAATAGACACATTTCTAGAGGACACCACTCCTTCAGGTCTGACAAGGTCAGAGTCCAGAGTTTACATTATCTCTTGATAGGTGTCTCTCAAGGGCCATCAGATATCCTAGTGGTATTGCCAGGTTTTTCTGCTAGGGTCTCAGGGCTTCTTGACTGGAGTTCTGGGCATGGTGGTTCATTTAGCAAGGATAGGCCGGCCCCTGTAACAGTTCCCTCTGTCATTCATAAAGCTTGTTATGTATGGGAGTACCTACAACATGCCTCTCCCTGAGCTTGGCAGTGGGCATACAAGAGGACAAAATGAAGGAGCTAATGGTCGTCACTAGCAACAGCACCCAGGGCTTTCTCCTGCCGGAGGTGGTTTCCAGAAACTCTTCCTTCTTCAGTTCATAATGTCTACAGTGTTTCTTGCCTCTTCAAACAATCCTAAGTTCCTATCTTGCCTAATTTCTTCCTGCCCTGTGTTCCTAGATCCTTTTTTTAAACTAGGGTAAAATGTACATACTATAAAAGTTACCATCAGTGACATATAGTACATTCCCCATATAGCACAGTGATAGTGTGCAACTATCACTACCATTTAGTTCCAGACCCTTTTCACCACCCCAAAAGGAAGTTCTGTACTCATTAATAACAGTCGCTCCCTGTCGTCCCCTGCTTCTGTACCCTTTCTCCTCCTCCCTCCTCCCTTTGTCTCCCTCCCCCCCCCCCCCCCAACAACCACTATTCTGCTTTCTGTCTCTTTGAATTTGCTTGTTCTAGGTATTTCTTAAAAATTGAATCACGCGATTATGACCTTTTGAGTCTGGCTTCTTTCACTTAGCATAATGTTTTCAGGGTTCATCCATGTTATAGCATTTGTCACCATTTCCATCCTTTTTATGGCAGATAGTGTTCTATTGTATGGATATACCATATTTTGTTTATCCATTCAATTGATGGACGTTGGACTCCAAGGTGTTTCTAACTTTTGACTATTATGGATAGTGCTGCTGTGAACATTGGTTTACAAGTTTTTGTTTGAACACCTGTTTTCATTTCTTCTAAGTAGAAGTCTCGGAGTAGGATTGCTGAGTTATATGGTAATTCTCTTTATTGAGAGACTTCCAAATTTTTAAAAGATTTATTTGTTTTGAGTTGGGGGAGGGGCAGAGGGAAAGGGAGAGGAGAATCTCAAGCAGACTTCCTGCTGAGCGCAAGACCTGTGCAGGTCTCTATCTCAGGGCCCTGAGATCATAACCTGAACTGAAACCAAGAGTCAGGTGCTCAACCCACTGAGCCTCGCAGACAACCCCCCTAACTATTTTTCACACAGTCTACGCTATTTTACAATTCAACCAGCAATATGTGAGGGTTCCAATTTCTCCACATTCTCACCAACACTTGTTATTGTCTGTTTTTAAATTATAGCCATCCTAAAGGGTGTGAAGTTGTACCCCATTGTGGTTTTTACTTGCATTTCCCTAATGACTGATGATGTTGAGCATTGTTTCATGCAGTTATGACCATTTGTATATATCCTTTGGAGAAATACATATCCTCCCCTGCTCTGGTGTTTGCCCATTTTTAAATTTTTTTTTAGTCTTTTTGTTATTGAGTTGGAAGAGTTTTATATATTTTGGATAATAGATTCTTATCAGATATAAAACTTTAAAACATTTTCTCTTATTCTATAGGTTGTCTTTTCGCTTTCTTGATAGTGTCCTTTGATGCACAAAAGTTTTAATTTTTTGATGTAATCCTATTTATTTCTTTTATAGCTTGTGATTTTGGTGTCATATCTATGAAACCATTGCCAAATCTAGGATCATTGAGATTTACCTCTATGTTTTCTTCTAAGAGTTTTATGATTTTACCTCATATTTAGAGCTTTGGTCCCTTTTGAGTTAATTTTTGTATATAGTGTGAGGTAAGGGTCCTACATCATTCTTTTGCCTGTGGTTATCCAGTTGTCCCAGGACCATTTGTTGAAAGACTGTTCTTTTACCATTGAATAGTCTTGGCATGCTTGTCAAAATCAATTGACCTTAGATTTATGGCTATATTTCTCAAACCTCAATTCTAGTTCATTGATCTATATGTCAGTGTTATTCCAGTACTATATTTTTTAAGTAGCCACCATGCCCAGCGTGATACCCAATGCAGGACTTGAACTCATGACCCTGAAATCAAGACCTGAGCTATGATCAAGAGTCGGACACTTAACCAACTGAGTCATCCAGGTGTCCCAGTACTGCATTGTTTTGAAGTAAGCTTTGTAGTAAATTTTGAAATCAGGAAGTAAGCATTTGTTTTTCTAGTTCAAGATTTTTTGGCTATTTGGAGCCCCTTACAGTTCTATATGAATTTTAGAATGAATTTTTCCATTTTTGCAAAACATTTTCTTGATTTTTTAGATAAAAATTATACTCAATCTGTGAACTGCTTTGGGTGTTATTGCCATCTTAACAATATTAAGTCTTCCAATCCATGCACATGGGATGTCTTTCCACTTATTGATGTCTTCTTTAATTTCTATTAGCAATGTTTTGTAGTTTTCTGGTTGCAAGTCTTCTATCATGTTGGTTAATTTAATTTAATTTAATTTAATTTAATTTAATTTATTTTTTGTTGTTGGTTAATTTTATTTCCCAGTATTTATTTTTCTTGATACTATGTACATGAAATTGTGTTCTTAATTCCTGTTTGGATTGTTCATTGCTAGTGTATATAAATACAACTGATTTTTGGTTTTGTACCCTGAAACTTTGCTGAATTTATGAGCTTCTCTAATCTTGGGGGTTTTAGGGTGGTTTTTTTTTTGTAAATTCTTTAGGATTTTCTGCATATAGGATCATGTAACCTGTGAATAGAGAGTTTTTGTTCCTCTTTTTCAATTTGGATACATTTTTTTTTCCTGAATAATTGCTGTGGCTAGAACTTCCAGTACAATGTTGGCTAGCAGTTGTAAAAGTGAGCATCCTTGTTTTATTCCTGATCTTTATGGAAAAGATTTCAGTCTTCTACCATTGAATATGATGTTAACTGTGGGTTTTTCCATAAATGTCTTTTATTATGTTAAGGAAATTTCCTTCTATTATTTCTAGTTTTCTGAATTTTTTTTTTTATCTCTTAAGTGTGTTAGATTTTGTCAAATACTTTTTTCTGCATCAATTGCAATGATTATGTGTTTTTCCCCTTTATTCTATTAATGTGGTGTATTACATTGAGTTTTGTGTGCTGACAAATGTTTGCATTACTGGGATAAGTCTCTATATACTTTTAATATTCTAAGCTGTTCATCTCTCATTTCTATTTCTCTTATTTTATTTATTTCCAGCTATATGTTTGTATACTTCTGCATCCATCTTTCTCCATGTTTGTCACTCAGTCATTATTCTGTTTCTCTTTTATTACTTGTATGTTTTGCTATCATCTCAAATAATCACCTTATATTCCACTGTCACAGACAGATAAGAACCAAATTAGGAATGGAGGGCAGAAGGACTTAAGGAAGATGACACTGTTGACAAATATCAGGGGCAGAGCCCAGTAACCTAAGTCAAGATGAAGTTACAATGTCCATCTTTCCTATACCCAATCCTTATGGATCAAGAATATTGCAACTGGAATCTTTTAAGATTTTCTCTAGAAGAATGGGGGTGGGGAGCTACCATCTTTAGGGTCTTGTTATGGACTACTGACAGTCTCCTTGACCAATGAGAAGATGTCTACATAACAACATTTGGGGAAGTTTAGAAGCATCAGGAAAGCCTCACGCCCTGAAAGAACTAGACCAACCCCTGCTAATAATGTATTAGAGTATACCATTGGAGCTTTATTTCCTTAAGTGAAGGGACTGGCCTTTCTTAGAAATTTAATGCTCTGGCAGACAAATCAGATATTTTGTAAATGTGTATGAACAAGTTCAAAGAAGGGGAGAGAGCAAGACGGTCAGATGTACTTGAGAAGAGGTTCTAAGAAAATGGAGAAGAGTGCACAAAAGAATAGGTTGGGAAATCTGTAAACATGCTTCCCCATTGTACAAATGGGCCCAGGGTGAATTCTGAGAAAAGGATCCAAAAGACAGAATAATCAGAATGTGAGTTCTCCTTAAGGAAGGTAAATGCCCAGATTTGTCCAGGACAAGTCATGAGACACAGGTTTCAGAATGGACATGGGAAAATCTCTCTTCCGAATGAGTAACAATTCAGTTTCCAGGTTCCAGCTAAGTTACACTTAGGCTTTCTCGGTTTCTATCAATAAGGGAAGGAGTTTAAAGTATTTTCAAAAGTCTAAATTCTCGCCTATCATAGTGCTCCCAGCTCTTAGCCTTTCATTCCATTTCTGGTTCCCATCCCAGGTCCCACTTTACTCCCCTCCCCCACAGATATGACTACTATGGGAAATTCCTGTCCCATATTTTTTTTTCCTAAAACCTGATCTTGGTTCTCATCAAAACCTTTCAAATTCTTATAAAATTGTCCTGTGTGGAGAAATACTAATCCCTAAACCAAATACATCAGCTGTAAAAAATATCAGAAAGATCACATTTCAGTCAAGTTTTCCTATTTGAAATTGCCTTTAGCTTCTAATTTGCAGTCATTTCTTGTCTGATTTTAAGTTATTGAGATATTTTTCTGCAGACAATTGGATCTGGTCCCAAGGATGACTTCAGTGATAAATTCCATGATGTCTCTATCTTTGTCAAGCCCCTGTCAACCAAGGGAATTCCCACAGGGAGAGATGGAGAAAACAAAATGATCCCATGTCCATGTGTGATCTTCAGGTAGGAAATTGGAATGACTGAATCCCTGTATTTTGAAGGTAAGCCACCTCCAGAGCTCATTATTTGGGAATCTCTCTTTATAGTAGCTTATGTATGAATTTAATTCAGTGTTTAAAAAAATACTTCATTCACATAGCCTTCAAACTTGTCTACCTCAGTGTGATTTTAGATACCTTCAGATTTTTGAGAATGGAGATCTAGAGGAAAGAGATGGCCATGGATACCTAAGAAGTGGAAAGAGGGTGCTAAAGGAACGAGCAGGAGGGTGCTGACAGAATAAATCCCTCATTTCTCCAACCCATCTGCTGATGACACCAAGAGGAGGCCTCCAGTCCTGTGGAGCAGGTACTACTAACAACCAGAGGAAGCCCTCTCTGAGGTAGCCAAGACCAAGGCCTATTTCAGCCCCACCATGCAGGTAGGGAAGGGTGTCAGGATTCAGAAGTGACACCAGGACTTTTCTCCATTTTAAGCCTAATTGAGAACATTCTTGACAATCACCAACCCTCATTTTCTCCACAGCAGAGCCACTTAGCAGGAGCTGCATTGTTTCAGGTTATTTAAATGGTGCCCAAAGTGAGGGCTAGATTTCAACTTTTTAGCTTGGCTGTAGAAGAAGGCATGTGGAGAGCACACCAATTAGTACTCACCCAAAGCAAACTTGCACAGAAAAGAATTAACATAGCAGGCCTGAGACTGCTCTCTAGAAAGGCTTGTATGCAAGGTTGGCCCTTGGCGGGCATCTAGGGATGTATGTTTTGGCAACTAGAATTTAGGGTTCCCACCACCCTAATTGATAAAAGAGTGGCCCACTATGCCTTAACTGTTTGCACAAATAATGTGATTTGTGCTGAACATCTGCTTCTCTTCTGTGAGTCTGAGATTTGGGTACACAGTAGGCAGAGGGTGTTTATACACCTAGCTCTCAATAAAAATCCTGGGCCCTGAGTCTCTAATGAGCTTCTCTGGTAGAAAATATTTCACGTGTGCTGTCACGACTCATGGCTGGGGGAATTAAGCATGTCCTGTGTGATTCCACTGGGAGAAAACTCCAGACTTTGTGCTCTATGCACCTTCTGCTTCTGCTGATTTTGCTTTGTATCCTTTGGCTGTAATAAATCACAGCCATGAAAACAACTGTATGCTGAGTCCTGGAAATCCTAGAGATTCATCAAACCTGAAGTTGGTCTTGGGGACCCTCAATACACCATCCAGTTCTTCTTTCCCTTTATTCTATTAGTTCTTATACCTAGAAACACTTGGGGGAGTGGGTGGAAAGGGAAAGGAGGGGGAATAAACATTTCTGTCCTTCAATCCCAATATATTCCCCCTTGTCCCTTTCCATTTCTGCTCCATTCAGACATATTCCTTAAGCTACTTATCTTTTCTAACATTTTCTTCTCTCAGAATTACAGAAAGAAATTCTTTTAAAGAGGCTTGCCAACCATGACAGATGCCTGAGGTATTGTTTGTTCTGGGGTCTATCTTCCAGTTGACAGCAGCATACTTCCTATATGTCGGTTTCTGATACCATGAGCCTTGATTTCTCAGTCTTTACTGCCTCCTTTTACTTTAATCTTCCTTTTAAATTTGTTTTTCCCTCTGCTACAGTATCCTTTTACGTTTTTGGCCTGTTCTGGAGCTGTCCCTCGATCTGTCTCTATCTCTGACACAGTCTCAATACTTGAATGTTTGTGTATCTTCCTCTCACACAGCTAAATACATTTCAACGAATTTTTTCCAGGGAGGACTAGAGAAAGAAACCATCTGAGTTTCTGAGTACATGAGTACAACTACTTAAATCATCTCTCTGTGAACAAAGAATGATATTTTTCTCTGCTAGGCCCCACTGGATGAGACATAATTATGTGGATAGTACCTGCTTCTGTTAAAATCTGTGCTCCAACCTGGCTGCCTGCAAGCTCACGCGCTTTCAGCAATGAAGTGAATATTTATATAGGGGATCTACATCTTGACCCAATACACGGCTACATACAGGCCAAGATCTCCATCCTTTAACCCAAAACATCAAGAAGTGATTTCAAGTCTTGACCAGTGACAAGGGCTAACCTTCCCAAAGTCCCATCATCTTGACCAAAGACTTGGGAGACTCCACGCCCTATCCTTTTTGGCTGGCCCCTCTGGGTCCAGGTGACTAAGACACAGCCACTGTTTTGTTTTAGAACAAAACAATAACAACCTTCCTTCCCATCCTCTACTCCAATAAGAATTATTGTTGCAAAGGCAGAGATGATATGATAACATGCATGCTGCTGTCTCAACCCCAAAAGGTTGTCTGTCACTCCTGGCAGTGTTTCTCGGGCTTCCAGACAGGGCTCCAAGGCTTTCTGGCTGGGTTTCCAAGAATTTCAGATGGGGCTTCCAGACTTCCTTTTGGAAGTTTTAGGGTTTTATGTTAAGATTTCAAGACATTCTTTGTAGGAACTATAGACTTGTCAAAATTTCCAAAGCTTCTCCAAAGGGGTTACAGGGCTCCTTGGAAAAGGCCATAAACTTCTTCTCCGGGTTATTCAGAAGTTGCAGGCAGAAGCTCATAGCATTGTCTTCAAGGGCGCAGGGAGCAGCTGATTATTTTTATAGTCAGGGAGGCTTCTAGAGGGTCCTATCAGCATATGCTTTCCTCAGCCACCTCCTTTCATTCATTCATTCAGCAAACATTTAGAGAGTAATCTACCATGTCCTAGGCACTGAGCTGGGTCAGATTTATGACACATAGCATCAATGTCAGGGAGCTCACAGACACAGCTGCTCCTAAGGCTCTCCTGCTGGTGGGGGCGGCCACCATCTCTCCCTGCCTTCGGCTCCCACAAGATCCCTGGTGTTTAGAGCTTTGGTTTCCTTCCAAGCTGAACAGCTCAGGGGTATTAGTCTTTCAGTTGGGGAGGAGCTATGCATGGCGTCTCCAGCAGCAGCTTTGTTCCAAGCTCTTCCAAAAAGTTTCCTGAAACCTCCTATGGAGTGACACGAGGAGAGCCCACCAACTACAATTCTTGGGCCCTCCAGCACTTCTTGGCTACAATCTGAGACAATGGTAGGGCTCTTCAAAGAGCAAGAATTTAGGCCATTTAGGACCAGCCTTACCCATTCATACTTTGGTGGCTCGGTAGCAACACTTCTTGCCACATTTTCAAATTTATTCCACAAGCCATACCTAAAGAAGAATATGTTCTCTAAGGAAACACATGGGGAGTGGGGTTAAGCTCCTCTCATCTGCTCAGCCAGAACCTTCCATACAGCTGAGATTTCAGCCAGCTTCACGATTCTATTCAAGGGACTGACTGCTATTAAAATGAAAATCCCCAGAAGATGTCCAGCTTCCATCAGACTATTTCACCCTCCTACTGTGAGTGATCAGATACCTTCAGAAAAGATAAGTGAGAGCAGGTTTTGCCATTTGAAAGGGGGAGAAAAAAACAAGGTGCCCTGGATACCTGCAAGGAAGAAAGAGGCAGCTTGAGGGGGTACGAAAAGACTCCAAATAGATTTCTCTATTAATAGCTGGCCATCTGGTCAACCCTGAAAACAAGATCCAAGTGAGTGCTAGAAGTCATGTGATGCCTACAGCCAGGGGACACACTCTCTGAGAGAAGCCAAGCCAGGGCCCAACCTGTAGGGCAGTCTTCCAAACAGATAGTAGGTGGTCTCTTCCTTCCAAATACCCAGTACAGGGACCCTCTAAGCCCATAGTGATATGCCTCTCTCTGTTCGTTGTACATTTCCACACCTCTTCTATACAATAGATAAAAAAAGCCCCGAGGGGGTCTTTGAAAGTGTAGGACATCACACGGGGTATGGGGCCTACCCCCAGGAGGGATTAGGCAGGCTCAAGCAGAGGAAGAATAACAGCTAACCTCCACAGCGGTGTAACACCTAACTAAGCATTCCACAGATTGAACTCACTTTACCTACCCAGTATCCCTATGAGGTAGGTACTATCTATGATTTCATTCTCATTTTACTGTTGAGGAAAGTGAGGAACAGATTTTAAGTAACTTGTCCAATGTTACACAGCTGGTCTAATAGCAAGGCTCGATTGCTGGTGGTCCTGCCCCAACTCAGCTCTAAAGCCTTGGTCACTAGGCATTTCTCTGACAACAAGACTTATTTCCGGTGACTTTTTCTTCCTTTCATTTTTTCTCCCATTGTATGAGTTCAGCTGCTGAAGACCACTCTTGGACCCCTCATCCTCCTGGGACAATATTTTCTCTCACTCTTCCATCTCTGGCCCATTTCGTCAATCCTTTCTAACTTGGCCTTTGCTCTGCTACCCCTTCCCCAAACCGGAAACCTTGTGGATGAGACTTCTCTCCCCCCTTCTTTGGAGCTGGGAGCTGAGACAGAGTCTGCAGTGGCAAGAGAGCCAACGCACAAGGTCACGGCAGGGTATGAGTGTGCTCGCGTCGCCAGCTTCTTGGGGCTCTCCTCTGTCCCCTACCTCCCCTCTCACTCTTTGTTCACGTTGTTGCTCCTCGCCTGTTGGTCCTCCCACCCCACCCACTGTCCTTCCCCACATTTTGTGCTGCTGTATCTATTTTTCTCGGCCTTGCTTCCCTTCTGCTACAGGTCAATCTCTGGAATATTCTTTTTCTCAGTTTACTTGTTCTATATCTTGCTGAAGGTATATCTGTGTCTGTTTTTATTGCCCATTTTTCTTCTTTCAGGCCAGCCACAAGAGGGGAACAGGATTTCACTACCCCAGGATAAAATCTGTTCTCTTTTAACATAGTTTAGAGGCCTTTGCATCTGTCTCCAGCATCAACTCTGGCCACTTGTGCTCCGACATGGTGCTATAGCCATAATGAACTTCATTTTTTTCCCTAAATATGCTCTGCCTTGCACAGGTGCCCTTCCTGCTGCTGGAGAGACCTTACCACCCTGAACCCAGTGCTCAGCTAACTCCCTCCCATTCCTTGTTAAGCCTCAGACACTGCTTCCTCCAGGGAGCATTCCTGGCTGAGGCATGTCTCTTATGAGTGTTTTCACCCTGTGTTTCTACTGCTAGAGCAATGATCACATGGACTGTCTATTTGCTTATACCTTTCTCCCTAGATTTAGGTCTTTGAAGGCAGATTTACTTCTAGACTTACTTCCTTTCCACACAGTACAGTAAAAAGCCTTTCTGGTAGCCTTCCCTCCTGGCTATTCTCTCCCCACACCATCCTCTAAAGCGTTGGCTCATTTTTGCCAGATTTGGGGATTCTACAAGCCCAAATACTCTCTGCATTTTTCCACCAAGTCTAAGGAGACTTCAATCCCCTGGGGATGTTTCTTCTGGGGCTTCTCATGTGAACCTCTCCTTTTATTAATCATGGAATAAAGTGAGATTGGGTAGAGATTTTGTGGAGTCCTTCCGAAAACTGTGTTGGTTGCTCCACTTAGGGGAAGGAACCTGGAGGAAACCACTCGCCTGTCAATCCCCAAATCTACTGTCCCTCACAACAGTGTGCTTTCCTCCAAGGCCAGCACCACACTGCATTCTTTTCCTCCCTTGCCCAGTGCCCTGAGAAACAATTGTTGAAATACTTTAATCATATGTATATGTGTATGTGTGTGTGTGTACATATATACACACTATCTACATGTATGTATAGGTGGTAGTTCTTTTACATAGACAGATTCATTCATACACACACACAGAGTTTAGGAGTACAGGATAGGGATGGGATATAGGTCCTAGATGACGGGTAGTACTCCCTCTGATTTTTCTGGATGCATCTGAGAAATTGTGTTTGGGCCATGCGTTGGGTTCTGAGAGGACGCAATCAGTTTCAAACCCCTTTAAATCCGAGCTGTGAATATTTATATAGTCTCCTAAAGGAAAATAGCTTCTGTAGCAGCTGTTTACAGAGAAAAACTATATCATTGCCTAGCAGAAGTGACCCCCCAATGCTCTGCCTGCAGGATTCTGTTTATTAAATGAATATCTGAACATTGTCCAGTCAGTTCGCATCCTCTCCTTTCTCTGCATGCTCCCCAACCCTTGAGAGGGAGTGTGAGCCATGGTGTGCTAAAATTTCTATCACTGGCTTCAGCACCAACCAGAGCTTCCGGCGGGGTCGTTCTGCTCTGGACTCCCTCCCAGCAGAGGCAGAGGCAACATCCCCATGGCCGACCCTACATCCCTTCTCCAGCAGCTGAGAGCTCAGAATTGTCTCTGTTCCTGCACAATAGTTCCCCGGCTGAACCGTCCCATGGACCCTCTTGTGCTCCAAGACTTTTAGTTTCAGTAGCTTTCTTGGGGAACTTATGTCACATCTTATATGGTAAATTCCTCAGTCGTCTTCCTTTACATGACTTTTCTTAGCTATTTTATCTTATATACTTATTTTTAATTTTTTTTTTTTTTAATAGCGAATGTTTCGCAAACTTGCGTGTCATCCCCGCTCAGGGTCCATGGTCATCTTCTCGGTGTGGTTCCAATTTTAGTATTGTGCTATTGAAGCAGGCACTTTTCTTAGCTATTTTAAACATTTCCTCTCCCACACAAATTCTAGGATCATCACATCCAATTTTGGAACAACAAACAAAAAGATTAACTGGGAGGTTATTTTAAATCTCCCACTGTAATTGTATTTTATTTTTTTTAAAGATTTTATTCGTTATTTGAGAGAGAGAGAGAGAGCACAAGTGGAGTATGGGTTAGAGGGAGAAGCAGACTCCCCACCGAGCAGGGCCCCTGATGTGGGGTTCGATCCTGAGACCCCGGGATCATGACCTGAGCCAAAGGCAGACGCTTACCTGACCGAGCCACCCAGGTGCCCCCATAATTGTATTTTAAAAATCAAGTTCTCCTTGCCTGCCACATAGTTTTTGCTTGATACACTTAGCTGCTGTATTGCTAAGTGTATACAAATTTTTGACAATTGATTCAACCTAGCTCATAGTATTACTGCTATTTCTGTTCTCTTGTATAAATATTTGCATTTGTCCATTTCTTTATTTTCAAGGTTTTAGAAGCATCTTGTTTCAAGTATATTTCTTGTTTAAGGGCATATAACAAGGTTGTTTTTTTTAACCCCAATAACGTAGTCTCTTTTAACAGGAAAATTCAGCCCATTAACATCACACAATAATTGCATACTGTATACTCCCTTTTATTCTACTTTGTTTACCATTTATTTAATTGTATCTCTTTTTTGCATGTTTCCTTTTTCTCCATGTAGTCTTCCCTTTCCCCTTGTTAATTTAGAAATTCTGTGTTTTTCCATTCTGCTGTCATTACCTACCAGTACCTGACATGCATGATCAAATGCATGTTTCTTTACTTCTGATTTAAAAAAAAAAAAATCTAAATATTCTTCCACTCCCCCTCTTCCCCTCAATTCCACACATGTCATGGTGAAATGACCACACCCAGCTACTCAGGCTCACCTGTCCGGGGGTGGGGGGAAAGCAAGCAGAGTGGGCTTGGATCCGAGAGTGGGACTCCAGGGGCCTCATCAAGTCCCTGTCTCCACAGACAGACTAGATTTGACCGTTCCCAGGTGACTGATACCAAAGACCCCACTTTTAAAGCTGGAGGTCCCTCTTTCAGCCTCGTGGGACCAGTCATTGGACCTCTTAGAATAGGCCAGATGGGGCTGATTTGGGAGTGAGGAGATGAAGGCTGCCCGGGACACTGGGGAGGGGGATGAAGGAAGAGGATAAGTGTGCTGAAGGGAAGTTGAGGGGATGTCACGTGAATTTGAGGCTGTTTTGCCTCGCAAAAGAATCTCTCTTGGCAGGTACAGAAGTTACCCAGGACCAAAGCCTGTGTGTGTGTTGAGAAGCATGGGCACTCTGGACCTAGGCACTCACAGGGAGAAGGGAAAGGCAGGAGGAGGAAGAGCACGGCTTGCGATCTGGCAGGGAAAGAGGAAGATGGTGGAAGATGCAGTGGTCATGGAGGGTAGAAGAAGGGGCTCTGATGCAGAGGCAGGACTTTAGGCAGATGTCCAGGACAGGCTGGGTCCACAGCAGTGACCTTCCTACTATGGAAGAGGTGGAGTTTTGAATGGTGAGAAGAGGACAGTATCCCAGGGTCTAGCAACTGAAGCATCTCCTCTTGGAGCATAGAAGGGACTGGGGACAGTCAGGTCAGCCTTGGGCTGGGATAGGCAGGCCCTTTTACCTTTGGCCCTCAGCTGGGAGCTGCACTGGGAGGTTGGGTCAGAGCCTGAGTGAGACTCTCCACGGCTCCTGGGGGGAAAGTGGAGCCCCCAGCTGTGGTCAGATTCCTCCAGAAACCCTGGGCCCTAGACTATGGCACACCTGAAGGGATTGTGGGGGTAAGAAGGCACCCTCTCTCAGGGTCTGCAAGGGGTGCTTTCAGGAAAACATCTTAGCTCCACTATCTCATACAGAGTACACATAAAGAGATGGGGATACAGATGAGAATAAGGCACATGCTAAAGGAGGCCTTGGGCTCCTGGGTTAGGTAATGGTGGGAAAGCAGAAAGAGTGCTCTCATTTGCGTAGCATTGACTAGTTGGCAGGCACCATGGTGTATGGAAATCCTTACAAGTATTGTTATCATTCCTTTAGAGATGAAAAATCAGAGGCTCTCTGTGTTTAGATAGCTTGCTGAAAGTTACATACCTAGCAAGTGGGCAAGCTTAGATGAAAACCAGTCCTGTCTGATTTCAAAGCTTAACAACCTCTTAGGCTCTCCCAAATTATTCTGAATACTTTGGTAGCCTTAATTCAGAATCTGGCCTTACACTTACCAATAAATGGGGAAGCAGCCCAAAGACTGAACAAATAAAATATGGCAACAGGGCAATATGTTCACATTTCACTTCTGTATTTGCTTTTCTTACACACACACAGGTGTGTGCAAGGTGAGTTGGCTAGTCACTCCCGTGGGAAGATACAATCATTCAGATTCCTCTGCCCTCAAACCATGGTCAGAATACCCACTAATCTTTTGCACACGAGCTCCCTGCTCCCTGCCCTAAGTTAAGCTGCCCATGCTGCTTCTCCTTTCTCTTAGAACCATACTGTAGGAAAAGCCTGGAAGTATTAGGGCAGGTTCCCCCAAAGAGTAGACGGTCCCTTGATCAGATTGTCAAAGGGGTTGAAACTGGTTCCCAGTTTCTTCATGTCTCTGATCCTCATTAAACTGAAAATACAGTTAATAAAAAGGACAATGGAAAACATTCATCTCATCACTTCCAAATAACCACTGGCCTCATTTTGACCTCTCTCTCTCTCTCTCCACCTCAGCAAAGAATAAGTGTAAGAAACAAAGCTTAATTGTTTGGGGGAGCAGAGGTGGTTATAAAGTGATTACAGTTTTTGGAAGAAATTCGTGTCTGCTATTTAAACCATTGAAGTGTTCAACAGACTCAACTATCCTAACTTTGTTATCATTTAAATAAAGCTGTCATCAATGAGTAAATGCTCAAGTAATAATGTTTTAAAAATGGTATGTGTGAAACATATTTTCTTTTTTTCCCCATAGGAGTTTAATAAACGAACTACAAAAGACCATAATAAGGTGGTGAGTATTGCTATCTGTGAGCATAAGCCCTTTGGACATTAAGGAAGAGCAAAGTAAAGGATATGTGGTAACTGATGGAGGCCTGGGAGAGGGTGATAAAAGGACAGCATAAAAAGTACCAGAAAGACCTAGAGGGGCCAGAAACATGGGAGAACAGATGCCTCCAATGCTTCAGGACAAGGGGGCCATGGGACGGGGAGTGCCTGGAAACAAGAGGCAGGGTAAGAGCGCCTTCGAACGGAGTGGAGACGGAAAGGGAGCAATCGCCCAGTTTCCAGGGAGGAATGAGAGGTAGGAAATGTGTGCCTGCCCCGCCCTCATGATCCAGAAAGGTCTGAGTGTCCAACCAATTCAGACGAAGGCAAGGGGACTAGAAGGGCCAGTGAGGGAAGAGAGGGCTGTAGCAGTGGGCCTCCTTGGATCCAGTGTGGAGCTAACCTCCAGGCACCCACAGGGCGGGCGTGAGGTGGCCAACCCGCGTGTGATCATGCGGAGAGACTAGGAGCAAGCTGCCACTGAAAGCCACAGTAGCAGAGGGATCAGATCCCGGGCTGCCACCAGCGAACGTCCACTGGACATGGCCAACGTTTGCCACAGAGCCAGCACGAGGCAGGGAAGTGGGCTCCATGCGCAGAACGCCTGACGCACCAACGCACGCGGGCGGGGCTGCAAAGGGGCGTGGCCGCTCGCCACCAGCCCTGCCATTGGCCGAGCCCCTGCCGGTAAGCCCCAAAAACCCTGTCGTCATCGGTTCGCCGCTGCCCCAGTCGCCAGGGATACCCCGGCGCCCAAGGCCACGCCCCCCCGCCGCCGTTGGAAGGCGTTAGCCACTCCCCCCTCGGCTTCCTGCCGTTGGGCTCGTTACTAAGGGCTTGTTGTCGCTGCCACAGGCCCAAGGGGAGGCTCGGCGGCGTTGCACACCCCGAAACCTGAACTGTTGCCGAGTATTTGAACTGTAGCAGAGCCATATATTCTTGTGGTGACAGTGGCCTTAGGAAAAATATTCTGTCTCTGGGTGACTAGGTCGGAGCTGCACAAGCCTTCTTAAAAAAATGCAACCGACCTATGTGGCGGCCTTTGGAGGGACTGCGGCGAAATTTCAAATCCTGTCATGGGAAGGTGGGGGTATAGAGAAGATATTAAGTTGGATGAAATTTGTAGTTACACCCGTAAATACTGAGTTTGAGCTGCCAACTAGGCAGATAACTTCTCTTCAGCTCAGGCTGAGGATTTGTAGCCAGGTTCTCGGTAAGAGGGAAGCAGACATGTTTCTTGTTCTTTGGTCTCTGTGAGACCCTAGTTCTCGTTTTAGTAGAGCCTGCAACTAATTCACCGGCTCAGCCTGTGCACCCAGCTCACAGACTCCTGTCACCACCAGACAAGCATAGGAGTTACTACCATCCAGGACATAACCTATTTTCCTTCTGTTCCTTTCTTTTCCCCATCAAACCCCTCTCATTCAACTCTATGATAAAACCGTGTATCCCCACCCCCTCCGCTTCTTACTAGATGTGGGGAAAATTCCCAAAATTACTTTTAAATAATTTTGATGTCATTAGAGAAGTCACCTAACAGGTGAGCTGCTAGGTTCAAGGGATTAAACAAAAGATTATTGCCCTGAGTTCCCTCCCTAGTGCAGACATTCTGGTTTATAAGGTTAAGTAGGGTGTATGAGCTGCACATGGCTCCAAAGTTGTCTGTTAACAAGGCAAACCTTTGTGGTGGTCCTAAGTTGGAACCCTGAAATGATATTAGGCTGAATCTGGATGTGGGCTCACCAGAGTTGCTGGGTATTGTGGGATTGGGTAGGTGTTTTTCCTGAAGTCAGAATCTCAGGAATGAAATAGATATCAACTGGGGTGGTAAGAAAGGCTGCTTTTATGGTTTTGTGGTGGGAGCACTCTTAAACTCTATTTTAAAATAGGTTAAACCTGTATATGAGTGTTCATATCCATGGTAGTAAGTAGAGAAGACTTACCACAGTTGTTGGGGGCCCAGAGGAAGAGAGCAGGACATCACCGGATGGTCACTCCTGACCTAAGGGACACAAATGGAATTAAGAAGAAAATTACTTCTTCTTTTCTCCTGAATTAGCACCATATCTCTGTAAGGGGCCTGGAAAATAGAAACAATATTGCAGAAATAACTAAAAAGCAGTTCAAATTTAATTTTAAGGGCTGTTAAGAATTTGGGATCCAATCTTGAGGCTGAATACCCTTCAGTATTCAAGGTCTGGCAGTGGTATCAGAGTAGCAGGAGTCTTTGGTAGAGGATGATACAGATCTTCATTATTAGGCAGGTAGTCACTGTAAATGGCGTCTCCATGGTCTGCTTAAGTGTTCCTTCTAATAGGAAGGATACTAGATGTTTAATGTCAATTATACATCCATGTTCTAAAATGGAAAATTCTCTTTTGGTGATTTGCTCCTTTTACCTCTCAGCTCTCCCCTCCATGTTAGCATCACCAAAGTGCCTACAATTAGGATGAGCTGTGTTGTTCCACACTGAAAACCTGTGGTCTGTGCTGCTAGACTAGGTGGTAAGGGGTGCTGGATTCTTATGGGAACCTGGGGTTGAATTCCCGAGTATCCTAAGTTTTGTCCTTCCTCCAATTGTGAGATTATCTGATGGGGCCCAAAGCCTCTGGAACCCAAATTAGAGCTGCCAGGAGGGAACTTGCAGGAGTATCGGCCCTGTGGGAGACTGGATTATGATCAGAAAATGGGGCAGGGACTTGAACTGTCAGTGGTGTGAAGCAAAGACTCTTGCCCAGTCTCTGGGTGCTGGCTGGGGCTTTTGCTATCTCTGAAAAGAGGACCTAGATCTGCTTCTTTGGAACAGAGTGCTGAAAGACAAAAGGCCAGTTGTTCCCATGTTGGGTCAGGATACACACCCTTGAAAGTGTCAGTTCCTAGGTTGATGGTAACTGGAAGAGCTTTTGGGGTGACTTCGAAGAAGCTAGAGAATAGGTTAGAAATCATAAGAATAGAAATTGCTTGTCCTTTAGGATAAGGCAAGAGGGAAAGGGAATTAATTACTTCTATTTACGGGATCTGTGGACCTTGCCTCTGTGGGTAGTCAGATGATAACTCTTCTTAGATTTCTACTTGGGCAGAAACTGTGTGAAAGATAAGTTAACATTGAAGAAAGGGTAAAAGCTTAGAAGGAGGAGAAGGCCATGGCAGAAACTTATAAGGAAACCAGAGACAAAACCAGAATGACTAAATCTCCTTCCCTCTCTGTGTTCCTTCTTTCTTCCCTCTCTTCCTTCCTACAAACATTTGAGTGTCTACTACATGCTAAATTCTAGCTAGGTGGTGAGGATAAAATATGAACAAGACTCATTACCTGCTCCAGAAGAGTTCATATATAGTGGGGAGCTAATGTCATGGCTGACTGTAGGGCATGGGGGTGAGAAATGGGTTTCCAAGGACTGCTTTTTCTGTGTGTCGGTAAGGAGTAGGCTAAGAAAGACCCTCAGAATGGGTTCTGAAGTTACCTTCGTAACCCCTTTGTCACAGAGCTGAGGGTGGAGGACCAGCTGACACATGTAGGCTAAGAATTCATACCATCCTTGTGGCTTCTCTTTGGGTGGTGGTACAGTACTGGACAGGGGTCTAAAGTGAATCAGGGCTAGGATGCTTCCTGTGTCCCCCGTGCCACACTCAGGCACAGTGGCAGGGGTAATGTTATCACCTCTCCTCTCCCTGGAGTACATTTGTGTTGCCGTGGGTTGTCCGGCTACAACTCTACCTTGAGTTCTCTCTTGGTCATTATGTTATGTGCAAAAGGGAGAACAAGGAAGTTGTGAGAGATTTGGAAAATACAAAACAAAGAAGAAAGAAGAAACTTCTTTATCCCCAAGTAACAACAGCAGCAGCAAAACTGAAGAAAAACATTTCAGTATCCAGTAGATGGGTCCCCGAAGTCCAGGAAGCTTAAGGACCAGCCAGCCCTAGGACCAGAGAACAAATAACGCTCTTATCAGAGAATATACTGTCAGCATTTAAGGGTGGTTAAGGGTCTCTGCTGAGGCCTTGAGAACAAAATGTCCTAGGTTTTCATCTCTTGATGAGAGAACTTCTTTGGGGGAGGTGCTTTTGTGCAGGTATTTAAAAACTTCTTATAGATGCAGGATGTAGAGAATTCCCAGAAGATAGGCCTTGTGAGGGAGTCACATTTGTTATGACTCTAGGTTTGATTTGTAAAGCAGGCATTAAAGAGTAGCTGTAAGTTTCTAGAGTTTGGGGGTAACCAGATTGGTAGGTCCTAACTGGACCCAGGAGATTTTCCTAAATGGTTTATTTTGAAAATATTTGCTGCTGCTGAAGCTAATTGGAGGAGGGACTTAAGGTTGCCTGGCCAGAGCCAGAAAGAACCTGGAATTATGGCACTGGCTGGGTAGATACCCTAACCCATAGACACAAGGCCAGGTGAAACACATTGACTCTTACTACTGTCATTTTGCCAAATGCTTTGAACATGTTCAGTGTACCGAGGTCCTGTAATAGCAGTCAGGGCTTTAAGTTGGATAGATATCTTTACTAAACAACACCATATTTTTCTTATTTGCCATGAGCCACTGATGGGATGCTTTCACAAAATTGCCATAGTCCTTGGACAGCATTTACTTTCCACTGATCTAGCTCAGCTCTACCGCCTCAGCAACAAGGGCATGAAGTCAATAGCTTCCCTATCTTTGCTTCTTTGAGCAGATGGCCAAGGAAGTAGTTCTGTATCATCAAGAATATGGTCAGACACTGCGGAGATTCTGAAATCTCTGTCTTATGGATTGATTAGGGGTTCTCACTCTGCTTTCCTCTGGAGGAGGTGTTACTCTATGGCCATTTAGCAGATTTTACAGCATCTTAATCTTTTATAAGGTTTGGAAGTTTGTTTTCTGGTTCTCATATTTCCCTTTTGGTGTGTGTACTGCCTTTTCTCAGATGATGTTGGCTCTTCTCCCAACTGACTTTCAGCTGTTCTTTGGGAAAAGGCCAGAACATTTAAAACTACAGTGAAAAAAACAAAACAGAACAAACCCCAAAAAACCTGTGGGTCTTACCACTTCTGGCATCTGGTTTTGTTTTGTTTCACTTTGTTTTGTTTTCCTTTAATTGGTGGTCATTTCTGTACCCAAAGGCCTGCAATTCTAATGGCCTATTTTCTGGTATCCTTGCCTGGGAATAATCCATGATGGGCTCCAATCTGTAGTCTCTCATGGTCCCCTCACACTTGTTTAATTTTTAGAACTGCTTGTTGAAAGGGCAAACTGTTGAGATTCCCCTGGGTAGCTAGCAAGGATCCCAGTTTCAAAACTGAAAATATTAGATGTGAAGATGTTTTGAACAAAGAACAAGAAGCCTGTGTTCTAGTCCTGGCACTGCCATTATTATCCATGTGAACTCTGGCAAGTCTCCAAATTTCTTTGGCTTGTGGTTTCCTCATGGGTAAAATTGGGATGTTAATACCTACCTCACAGGGTTGTTGTGAGGATTAAATGTGCTCTGTAAGCTGTTGTACTATATAAATATTCGTGAATTTTTGTTATGATTTAAGAGCCATTTAAAAGTATTCCCTGGCCATATAGCAAACATGCTAACATTTGTAATATCCGATCAAGGACTTTCATGGCCGTGTGTTGCATATTTAAATTGCTGGAGCAAAATTTTATGTCTTTACATAAATACTTTTGTGTGGAGAAGGTCCATAGCTTTCATTGGTTTTTAAAGGCAGGGGGTGGGAAGGTCTATTATCCTAAAAAGGTAAAGTCCAGTGCTTTAGATTGAAAAGTGGGTAATGTAGATTGAAGTAAGTAAAGTAATGGGAATAAATATATTGCTTCCAAATGTCCCTCTTAACATGTCTGCAGTAGTAGTTGCAATGTTTTTTCCATAGTGAAATTCTTAATGTGGCCTAATGACTGGCTGTATAGAACATTTGAAACTGGGACAGAAAATTCTTGGCCACATGGTCATGGTAGCCATTAGGTTATCCAACTGCCTACAGTGTGAAGATGGAGGTAGAACAAATTATTAACTATGTGTCCCTAAGAAAGTCACCTTACCTCATGGAGTCTGTTACCTCATTTGTAAAGTGAAGGATTTGACCTTGAAGATTTCCAAAGTTCTTAGTTTGAATTCTCTTGGGAAGTGAGGTCAAAGCTGGACTTGGATGAAGCCCTGTTGGGGCAGAAATGAATCAGATTTTGTGTAAGAGGAGAAAGAGGGAGTGTTTGGGAGAGGAAGAGGGGCAGAGCATCAAGGAAACCCCATTCTTGATAAACATGGGAAACAAGAGCCTGCTGAGATGAAGAGCCACAGTCATCAGGGCAGGAAGAGAGCTTGTGGGCTATTCCTGAAGATCCAGGACTCTGGTGGACAAGAGACTCAACCTCCAACTTTCACCCCGGGTCCGACTTGCCAGAACAAAGTTGTCCCTCAGTGAGCGAACACCCCGTCTTCTCTGCACTCACAGAACTTCCATTTCTCAGGGCAAATATCTGGAGTCTTCCCTCTTCCCACAACAGGTAGTCTGGCTACTTCAGGAGAATGCTGCCCTACAAATGCCTCAAGTCACAAGTAAGTCACACAGATGGAGAGGCTGTTTGAAGGATTAACAGAACCGCTATCTGTACTATAAGGGGCACTGGAATCCCCATCCCCACAAGAGGAATTTTAGGGGAAAGATTCTCATTTTTCTCAACTACTCTGATATATATTATAATAATATAATAAAAGTCCATAGTTTATATTAGGTTCACCGTGTGTGTGTGTGTGTGTGTGTGTGTGTGTTTTAAAACTGGGTTGAGGTTATTTTCATGTTGAGTGGCTGGCTCATCATATGCTAGGTTTATATTTAACTGCCAAAGAAACTATCAGACTGTTCTCCAAAGTGGTGGTACCATTTTACATTCCCACTACTAGTATATGAGCATGCTATCTTCCCCAACACTTGACAAAGTCTTTTAAATTTTATCCATTGTAATAGGTTTAGAGATACCTCATTGTGCTTTAAATTTGAAATTCCCTAAGGTTAGTGGCATTGAGCCTCTTTTCTTATGCCTATTTACCGTTCATATATTTTATATATTTCTTTATTTTCTATACAAGTCTGTTATCCTGCTCTCCATCTGTCATTATTGAGTTTTAAGAGTTTTTATATTTTAGATATAAGCCCCTTATTAGACACATCATATGCAAACATCCTCTCCCAGTAAGAGATTTGTCTTTTCCTTTAACAGTGTCTCCTTAAAGACCAGAAATGTATAATTTTGATAAAGTACATTTTATCGGTTTGTTCTTTTATGGATTGTGTTTTGGTGTAGTGTCTAAAAAAGTTGTTGTCTAACTCAGGGTCACAAGTTTTCTTCTGTTTTCATCTAGAAGTTTTATAGTTTTAGATTTTATATACAGACCTGTGATCCATTTGGAGGTAGTGTTTGTATATGGCACAAAAATTTGTATATGGTACTTCAAAGTATGGCTCAAAGTTTCTGTTTTGCATATGATATCCAGTTGTTGCAACACCATTCGTTGTTGAGAAGACTATCATTTCTACACTGTGTTGCAATTTTGTCTAAGATCATTTTTCCGTATATGTGTGGTTCTATTTCTAGACTTTCTATTGTCTTCCACTGATAATTTTTATGTCAATACCACACTACTTTGATTACTGTAGCTTTATAATAAGTCTTGAAATCATATAGTATTTATATGTTTTCTGACTTCTTTTTCAAAGTTGTTTTGGCTATTTTAGGTCCTTTTTATTTCCATGTGAATTTTAGAATAAATGTCAATTTTAGAATTGTCAAAAAATCCTTGCTGGGATTTTTATCAGGATTATATTGAATCTATACCTCGATTTTAGGAGAATTGCCATTTTAATACTGAGTCTTCTTAACTATAAAACATGGAATAGCTCAGTTAGATATTCTTTAATTTCTTTCAGCAACATTTTGTAGTTTTGGTTATATGTTTTACACAACTTTTGTCAGATTTATCCTAAGTATTTCATATTTTTTAATGCTGATATAAATAGTATTCTTTAAAATTTCCATTTCTGATTGTTACTGGTATTTACAAATACAATTGCGTTTTGCATATTGATCTTGTATCTTGCAAATTTACTAAACTCACATTAGTTTTTTTGGAGACTGTATCTGATTTTCTGCATAGGCAACCTTGTCACCTGTAAATAGACAGTTTCATTCCCTTCCAATATGAATGCTTTTTCTTTTTCTTGCCTTACCGGTTAGAACCTCCAGTGCTCTACTGTATTGAAATTGTGAGAGGGACCGTGTTTTTCTTCTTTTTGAACTTAGGAGGAAAGCATTCAGTCTTTAATAATTTTTTTTTTTTAAAGATTTTATTTATTTATTTGACAGAGAGAGATCACAAGTAGGCAGAGAGGCAGGCAGAGAGAGAGGGGGAAGCAGGCTTCCCGCAGAGCAGAGAGCCCGATGCGGGGCTCGATCCCAGGACCCTGAGATCATGACCTGAGCCGAAGGCAGAGGCTTAACCCACTGAGCCACCCAGGCGCCCCAAGTCTTTAATAATTAAATATGGTGTGATGTATAGATTTAGATGTCTTTTATCAGATTAAGGAAGTTCTCTTAATTAGTTTGCTGAAAGTATTCAATCAGGAATGGATCTTGTCAAATGTCAAATGCCTTTTCTGCATCCTCTGAGATGATTATGTGTTGTTATGATTGTTTTGAAAAAACAAACTAGATCTGTAGACTAGCAAAAATGGGAATGGAGGGTTACATTTTTTAGAATAATACTCTGACCTTGTTGTTCTCTAGAATAGGGGTCAGCAAACTTTTCCTCTAATATTTCAGTTAATCTTTTAAGCTTTGTAGGCCAAAGTGACTGCCACTTAGTTTTCCTTGTTGTTGTTTTAAAAACATTTCTTTAAAAAATAAACTATTCTTAGTTTTCTTTAAAATTTTTGGTCTGGCCACCTGAGCTAAAAAATGATTCTTTTACATCATTTCAGAGTTGGCTATATAGTTGCAGAAAGCAGCAACAGCAGCAGCAGGGACAGAAACACATGTAGCCAGCAAAGCCCCCAAAATCTATGATTGGCTCTTTTCCAAAAACACTTTGCCAACTCCCTATCCTAGAATATTGTCATAAAATACTTTGAAGGGAAGAGTACATTTTCATATACCGTATATGGCTCAGATTAAAATTAAGCCATGGGTAGCAGCTTCTTTCCATCGGCACTGCAAGTCCCTAAACTGGGAATTTTTAAATAAAGGTGTGATTATTAAAATGTATCATACGAAGACGTAAATGAAGATCTCAATCTGGAAATTAATTGATGGCAACTATGCTTGATTTCTCAGAATTTGGAAGACTTGCCTCCTTGGTTTAGAAGCAGCACTGGCTGAGACAAGGTTCTTTGGAAAAAGACAAGGTATGGTCTTGATTGTCTGGGTGTTGAGTACCCGCCTGCCCCCTTCAGTGCATTTAACTGAAACTAATGTAGCATTCTGTTCCAGGCATTGTTCTAAGGGTTTTATCCTCTGGGCTTCTCTCCTTGCCTAATGATGCCAATGATTTCTTGCTCATAGCAGGTTGCTGAAAGGATTATATGTGGTTTAGTAACTTATCTAAAATGCTCCTACAGTGGTGGGGCCAGAAATCTGGCTCTTAACACCCTACCATGCTATTTCTCTAGTATAGGGACTTGTCCATTCTCAGCCTCTTCTCTACCATCTGGTCTTCTTTCTCAGCTCTTCTAGTTGCCATAAAGACTGATAGAAGTGAGATAAGACTCCTAAGTCCCACTTGACACCCTTTCTGAGTGAACTAGAAGGTTCATAGCACTTTTTAAAAAAAGATTTTATTTATTTGACAGAGAGAGAGAAAGAGAGAGATCACAAGTAGGCAGAGAGGCAAGCAGAGAGAGAGGGGGAAGCAGGCTCCCCGCTGAGCAGAGAGCCTGATGCGGGACTCGATCCCAGGACCCTGAGATCATGACCTGAGCCAAAGGCAGAGGCTTTAACCCACTGAGCCACCCAGGCGCCCCGATTTATAGCACTTTTTAAGAAGTGAAGGGGTCCAGAATGTTTTAGAGAGGGAGAGAGAGAGACAAGAAGCAATAAAATTAAAGAGACTGTAAGAACTGGGAAAGCTTCCATCCTTTTCTTTCTGTCTGACATGAAAACAGATTTGAATTTTGGAGATAGTCAAAGAGCTTTCCCTAGTTTTACTTCATTTGGATCAATTTTAACCAGTTTGTGGTGGTTCCTAATGAACCCCTCTGGGGTAACCAGGGACTGCATGTTAATAATGACACTGACTACTTTTATTTATTTATTTATTTTTAAGATTTTCTTTATTTAAGAGAGAGAGCAGGAGCACAGAGGATGGGGTGGGAGGCAGAGGCAGAGGGAGAAACAGACTCCCCACTGAGCAGGGAGCCCAACGTGGGGCTCGATCCCAGGACCCTGGGATCATGATCTGAGCTGAAGGCAGATGCTTAACCGACTGAGCCACCCGGACGCCCAAACCTGACTACTTTTAAAGGTCAAGAAGTGAAATAACCAAAGTCAAACATGTTGTTCATTGTAAATTAGCTCTCAAATTCATTCCTGCTAGTGTGCACATTCCCAGGGACACTGCTTTTCTTCCCTGGTGGTGGGCAGAGGTGCATCTGTCCAGTGCTCAGTCCCACACAGATTCATGCAGCTGAGCTCCTCCTGCAGCTAGTTTTCATTTGCAGCCTTGGGTTGGGCCTGTTGTAGTCTGCCCACTGGCTCACAGTTCTTGGTTTCCCCCTTTCTACATAAATGCATTACTTTCTTATATATATTATACTAGTTAAGTTGTGTGGGGCTCTTTCTGCCTGGCATAGGGCCCAGCATTTGACACGTAAGGGAGCCAGGGAGAGCTACACTGTGAACAGACTACAGCCTTTTTATTTTTTCTTGAGCTTTCAGGGAACTACTACCCTCCTGGGTGTCGAAAGCCTTTTTCTTTTACCGTGATTTATCCTTTCCCAAATATCCAGGCTCTGAAGTGGCAATTTTAAATATACTAACTCCATTTAAAAGTGCCATCTGATGTCTTCATCTATTGATTACTCAAGTTTGTTGTCTACTTAAAGTTGCTTTAGTTCTGTCTCCTGGCAGAATTATCTATTTCTTGAGGGGGGAGGGGACCTCTTGTAGAGGTACTACATCTTCATTTTGGCAAATCCAGGAAATACAGATGAGCAAATAGAGAAAGTTCAGAATCATCTGTAATCCAACCATCCAGAGTCAACTTGCTGGTGTGATTTTAGTGGATTTTCTTACAGCGTTCACCCATGTGCACATTTTTTTTTTCTAGAAATAGGATTATTTAGTACAATTCTGTGTTACAGACTTCTTAAATTTTTCTGAGCTCACACTCTTCTACAACATTGATTTTAAGGATCTATCACATAGGTGTGCTTTAATTCATTAACAAGTCTGCTCTTGTCCACAGGTCCCATTCTAGGAGGATTTTTATGTAAAAAATGAATGGACATAACCTAAAGACACTAAGAACGAGGGCCTCATGATATAGTATTTGGCTATCTCTTAATGGGGAGGATAAGATGGTTTTTGTGGCCAAATATGAGATAGATGGGTTTGGTCATGTGGCGGTTTCTTTGAAATTGGCATTTCCACTCATGGAAGAAATGATGTCTCTATATGCCTAGCACCAAACATAAATGCACAAAAACCTTCTTGAGGCGTCTGCTGTATCACAATGTTATATACTTCAAAGTAATTACTAGGATATTATAATAAAGTGTACTTTTGATGACATAGGATCTGACAAAGCATTTTTTTGTATGAAACTCAAAGACCACGAAAATGGAATAATATTTAGTTCTATATGTATAGACATATAGACACTAGACAGCATACTATCCGGAGTGTGAAAGTGTCATTTGGAGCCCTCACTTGTAAAAGGCAGTAAGGAATGTTCTTACTGCAATTACTGGAGCTTCCTTCATTGTTTAGACTGTACCAGGACCCCAAGTCTTAACTCTGAGAAAAGGTTCAGAGGAATGTGGGTAGTTTTGTTCTTTAGTCCATTGGTTTGCTCTAAAGATGGCTCTGTTTAGGCCCAACAATGTCAAGTTCAGGCAACTGCCCTGGTGGCTTCACGCAGCCTGGGCAGACTTGGCTACAGTGAACTTCACTGCTGCTCTCAGTAATTATGTGCTCGATACATAGCCTCCCCATGGAGCCATGATGCTTTCTCCTTTCCAAGATGCTTCTGTCTCAGGGATGCCAAATATGAGTAGAAATGGAAATACCAACTACCCCAATAGACCCCGAATCCATCTTTTCTTCAACTTGGATAGTTTATCCTTAAAGCCTTATTAGGTCTCTGTCATCTAATTAAACTTAGTGGAAAAGGGGATTCTTCAAGCTGGCTCATCCCACCTGGCCTGAAAGATACAAATGGTGTCAGCTTTCAACTGTGAGCAGGAAAAATTTGACTTAAGAAAATAGCTGCACTTCTATAAAGAAAGAAAGTCTTTCCACTTTTGCTAAAGCAGAAGTTATCAGTGAAAAGAAACAACATAATCCATCACATACATTACTATGTCAATGTTTCTCCTTCACCTAACACTAGCTCCCACTTACTTAGCCCTTTCCATGTCTCAGGCAATAGTATTCTAAATAATTTATATGCTTTTATGCATTTAGCCCTCAAACAACCGTGGAACTAGGTATTCTTACTCCAGTTATTACAAATGTTGAAAGTGAGGTACTTTGGTTATATTATTTGCCCAAGAACACATGGTTATCAAACTTCTATTTTGTGTAATGAAAGGAATATAATTTTAAAATTGGAAATGTTTGGGAAAGAGTATAAAATGTAGTACTCTGTTATAATCTTCATGAATTAAGGTTTTGCTGTTTATCTGTTATCTTTTTAAGGGTGGGGTAGGCCAGAAAATTCAAGTTCAGGGTAATTTCAAAATGTTAGCTCTAGAACTTAGAAGTGACATAGAAGTTTTGCAAAACATGGGAATGATAGCTTCCCTCTTCCTTCTGCAAAGAACAGGTTTTATAATCTTGGTTTTCCTTTTGGTGAGCTAACTTTGGCCACTGCCCTCTGGGAAGCCTATTCCCTTGCCCATTGCTCTCTCAGAGTCCCTTTACAGCCCATGGAACTTTTAAGAATACAAGGCACAGGGACATGACCAATTGTGTTTGCTAACAGTCTTTGAAGAAATTGAATTTAAGGGAAACACTAATTGCAGAGACCATCTAGCACTTTAAGAAAGAATTTCTCTAAGCCGAACCAAGTTTTGTCATTCATGATATTTGTTATGCAGCAGAAAAAAATTTTTCAGAGCCTTTATAATTTCCTTAAGCAGCAACTGTTTTTCTTTGCAAATCAGGGATGAAGCAGGACCTTGGCTAAATTGGTAAGCTTTCACATTTCCCCAGGGAAAGAAACAGATTTGAAGAATCCTCTAGTCCAGAAGCAGAGGTGGAAAGGCGACCCACTTGTTGTGATGGTGTGGACAGTTGATTTCGTTTCCTTGAGGATTCCTGTCTGTGGCCCAACACTGAAGTTGTCCCCATCTCAGTGAGTGCACATTGCTGACAGTAGTAAGAGCCGTGAGAATCACGTCCCATCTCTGCCTGCCACACAGTGGAACCTGGCTAATTCTTTGATCGCTAAAATCCCAGATCGAATACCACTATGTCCTATAGTGTTTCTTGTTTTCCCCAGAAAAAATGGACCCTTTTTGGATTTCCCAAAAACACTTGTCACATACCTTCATGCCTTGATTTATTAGCTCCTCAACTGAGCTCTTTGAGAGCAGAAACTAAGACTCCCTTCTGGCATTACAGGACCTAGTGGCGGGTTATGAACTAAATTGTTGAAATCGGTCTAATACCAAGGAAGATGACAACATAAGTAACATCTGTCTGTGTGAGGTTTTCACCCCAGTTCTCCCAGAACTACCCTTTACCTTATGCTCTGTTCCCCCAAATGCTGGTGACCATCTGCTCCTAGATTCTTTATTCTTGGTCAGGGCTTCTTGAACTTCCTATGGAGACATCAGAAATACCACAAGGTTTGCTAGCTTGTACCACTAAAGATCTGGAGATTTGGTGGGAGTTGAAATTTCTTGGAGCTTCATACTTCCTCTCAAAAAGCCATCTACATTTTATGTTTTGTATGTCCTCCTGCATGTGAAAAGCTTTCTCCTAAAACGTCTGGAAAATGTACATGACTTCACAGTTCCAGAGAGGGTAGTTTGAGAAGCATGGTGCTAATTACAGCTCATTATGAGCACAGCAGATAGCACTCCATGAGGAGGAATTTCTGAAGCCTGGAAATGAGGGGATTTGGAGAGTGGGATCCAGGTAGCAATTTTCCTAACAAAAAGTTGTTACCAACAGGGACTTTAGACATAATTTAAGCCCAAGTTTCACTCTGTTAATTGCTGATAAAAAAAATACCTCCCACCTTTCTGAGAAAACAAAATGGTAACTGAGATGTATTTAGTGTTCTCCGAAGTTCTGTATATGTCACCTAATATTAAAAAGGGGGGGGTATTCAGATTTAGATTGATCTGCATGAACTGTAAGCCAGTTTGTGCTTTTCCATACAAACATCTCAGGGTGGAGCAAGCATTGACTGCAGCTTAATTTTGGACAATGACCAGCATTAAAAATTAAGAAACAAATTAACCAAAGACAAAACTATGTATGTGATTAAGAGTAAACCATTCCTCTTTATAGGAGCTTTCCCAAGTCACTGATTTTCTTCCTTGGGAATGGGTCAGAATCCTGACAAATGCTCAGTTGAGCTGAAGTCACCAGCTAGCGTGTAGATGCAATGGGGCAGCTCCTGGGCATTCCCGTGACAGTCCTGAGGGCTTTTCCCAGAGGAAGATGCTAATGGCTTTCTACAACAATGTAGTGTTTCCTTAACTTGCCCTGAGTTGATAGATTTCAATGATATAGATTGATATGTACATAAGTAGTGTCGAGTGCATTTTGCAGTGCCCACAGTTCATCTAGTGTGCTCATTTGTTAACTTTTAACTTTGTACTTTTGTACATTTTTGTACATTTTGTACATTTTGTACATTTGTACATTTTGTACATTTGTACTTTTAAGTGGTTGTCCTTTGAAAGCACCAACCAAAACTCTAAGCCTAGCAGGTATCCTGCATGGCAATTACTTTGTGATATTGCTTTTACTTTGGGGAGGTATTTCAAACATCTTTTTATCTAATTTCGTCCTTTCTTAAATCTCCCAGGCTCTGAAGTGGCCATTGTTAATATACAAACTTTTCCCTTTTCTGATTTCTGCCCTTGGTGGTTAAGCAAATCACTCCTTGGCTAATGTAGCCGCAGGCCTACTTCTTACAAGGCTTATCTTAATGGAAAAAAAATTTCCTCTATAATCTTTAGAGAAAAACTAATTTTTTCCCTATTACAAAGGTAACATATTGGGTTGATCCAGAAGATATATTTAAGTAAAAGGAGAAAGATTAGAATAATCTATAATCCTACTACTTGATTTTCACGGCCATTCTTCTAGACTCTTTCCATATGTCTCTCTTTTCCCAGAAATGGGATCATCCAGTGCACTCTGTTTTATTCTCTTACAGCCTTCTACAACTTCCATTTTCATGATCTATCTTGTGGACAGGCCTTGGTTTATTTAACCAATGTGCCGTTGCTCACAGGTTACCAGACCCACGAAGCTGCCCCTAGAAGGGCACTGGCTGTCACCTGGATGCACCCTAACAGGCCCCACAGTGTGATGTTCACACTGGACAGGGCATGTGTGCCCTTGTGATTAAATGAGGGCTTGGTGGCTTATGTCAAACGGGGGAATCTTTGGGATTAGATGTTTCTGCTAATGGAGCAGAGGATACCAGCTGGTGCTGAGTGGCCAGACCCTGCTTGGAGCATCATCCCATGTCACTCTGGAGTGAGGGCACTGTCACGCTGTGGAGTGCTGTCCTGCTACCACCACCCCCCTTCATTTCCTAGGCACTCATTCCCCTCGCTGCCCACAAGTCATAGATTCCTCTCCACAAACTGCCGTAGCTAAAGGGACCCACCATGATCAAGCTCACGGCCCTTTCCCCGGGGAAGTTTTTACCCAATGATTGGTTGATGGGGGGCTATAATTGCCTGTCCCCTGACCCCCAGTTTGGGACAACTCTTCAGGGCTCTTCTGGTTCCAGAGCTCTGCGTGATCCATGCTGAGGCCTGTGTTGGGACCACACAGCAGCTCTGCTTCCCCTACCCAACTCTGCTTTTCCTCTCTTCACCCCTGCAGGTTTATCTCCCATGGGGACCTTCCAATGACCTTCCTCCATGCGTATCACTAACTCAGTGTCTGCTTCCCTGGGAACCCAATCTGTGGCAGGCCCTAAAAGTTTATACTTTTGGCCTGACAGAGAGTTTATGTGCTTATTATGTCTTACAGAGACAATACGAGTTAAATAATAAGAGTTTTAATTGTAAAAGTTACAGGTTTCTCCATAATACTTATGTTGGTAGATAGCTAACATTTCCTTTCCAAGTTGAATCAAATCTATCTTGGAGCTCTCACTTGAGGAAATCAACAAGAAGTGTTCTGGGTTCGTCATTTCCTATGACTTTTACCCCACCATTTGGGCGTCCCAGGTCTGAGACATAGTTGATGGGGAGGTGGGTGGGTCCCTGCCCAGGCCTTAGCAGGCCTTTCCCAGGCAGGCCATTCTCCTCATGGTGTCCCTCCCCATGTGCTGGCTGTGGGCCCTTAGGGCTCCTCTCGGTACTGATATGGGTCCACAGCTCCCTGTGTGGCCACACATGCCCTTCTCATTATGGAGGAGGAAAAATACTTTTACAACCTATTTCCTCTCTTGAAATTCAAGGCTTTATTCAGCAGTTTCCTTATTCGTGATGAGGGGATTTTTTCCCTTCAGCAGCAACTGCTGGCTGTCCGCCAATCTGGAGCAGCCTCAGGAAAGTGGCAGAGCCCTAGCCTAACTGGCTAACTTTCTTATTTCCTCAGGAGAGGAAACAATTGTAAATCTCTCCACTCAAGAAGCAGAGGTGGAGGAGTGACCTCTGATTCCTGTGCAGGGAATGGGTGACTCAATTTTTTATGAGGATTCCTACCTTTTTTCCTGGTTTATGTTCTGAAATTGCCCCCCTCCTTCCCTATATGACGTTGGGTTGGGGGGCCATTGCTGACAGATAGATCAGACAAAGTACAATTTAGCCACCGTGATGGGTTCAGTTGTGGCCCCCCAAAAAGCTATGTTGAAGACCTAACCTCAGGTACCTCAGAAGGTGACTACATTTGGAAATAAGATCTTTGCAGATGTAATGAGTTCAGATGAGGTCCTACTGGAGCAGGGTGGGCCCTTTATCCAATAGGAATGGTATCCTTATAAGAGGAGGAGAGACAGGGAGACACAGACATAGGAGAGGAGGACACCACGAGATAACGAGGGAGACCATGGAATGCTGCAGCCGCAAGACTAGGAACTCCCAAGGACCACAATGAGGAAGAGGCAAGGAAGGGTTCTCCCTTACAGGGACCCATGGACATGATTTAGGAGCTGAGAGGTCCATTTCTAGCTTAGTGAGAAGCTAGAAAGAAAAGCTAACAGAGCGGCTGGGGAACTATAAAGTCATTCTCCAGATTTGGCTGGGGCCTGGAAAGGGCTTCCTTGTAGGACCCTATGTAGCCGCTTTGTAGAATTTTTGGATTCTGAGAATGAAGCCCTACAAAGGAATTTGAAGATTACCTGGTATCATTGAATGACCTGTTTCATGAGGAGAAAATGAGATCTGAGGAGGTTAAGTGGCTTATTCAGGGGCCAACTGGTAAACAGTAGAGACAGGCCTGGAGCCCCAAGCACTCTGAGATGCAGGCCAGTGTGCTTGTCCCAGCTTTGGACTCTCTTGTAGGCGTGTTGAAACACTGCAAAGTCCTGAAGAAACTCTGAGTCAGGTCTGCCCTGACTTCTCAAAGCTACTAAGGTCAGCAGTCTGGGCTTTGGGGCCAGGTCCACCAACTTGTTTGAGCCTCAAGTGATTTCTGAAGACAGTGTTAACATCACAGACCTTAGGCTTTTGTATCAGATAAAAGCATTTAGATTCTAGCTCTGTGGTTGCAGACCAAGTAAATTTAGGAGGAGTTATTTAAACTCTCTCAGCCAGGATTTATCTTTAAAAGCTAGGGCATTGGAACCTTGCAAGATTGATGAAAGATCAGATAAAGAATTTTTTGCAAAGGGCATGGGGCAGAATTGGTACCTACCAAAATGAGTTGTTTTTCCCCCTTTAGTTCCTTTCTAAGATTTCATTTGTGCCTGAAAAATTTAACCTGGCATAAGAACAAAGAGTATAGTAACGAAATACCACTGTTACCATTACTACTACTATTACTACCATAAAATAGATAAGATTTACTGAGTAGATGCCAGACACTGTCTCATAATGGCTTTACATGGATTACTAATCAGCATAACCCTAGGATATAGTTACAGCTATTAACCCCCTTTTACAGACGACAAAACTGAGGCTTACATAAATTAAGAAACTTGCCCATGCTCACATAGCCACATTGTGATGGAGATGGACCCACACAGTCTGTGACTAATGCGAAAAATCAAAATGAGCCACATTCAGTCCTGGATGTCCACCAGGAAAGTAGAGCAGAGTCATATTGCAAGAGAGGAAACCATAGGCTGTTTACATCTAATTCTTTATATTTACCAAAGTCTGTCCATTCATAGCATTTACTGAGTTGTCCATAACCTTAAACAACTTGGTAGAGTAGGTTGTGGGTTTCAAATAAAAGTCACTAGGTGAAGTGTAGCCAAGATAGGATAAACAAGTCCTCTGAGATAATATTTGAAACACTATTTTCAGGCAAAAATGCCTGTTGTACTCAGATCTATGACCAGAGAGTCAATATGGCTTATAAATCGACATGATCCTGGAATCCTTCTTATAAGATCTCTATCTCATGATTGTCCAGACTATTTGAATACGCCCAAAGATGGGGGAGCCTATCACCTCCTAAGAAAGCCCTACTCACATTTAGGGAACACTGGCTGAAAAGTCTTCCGATTGGTGAATTAACAGTCTAAATATGAGTAAGCAAAACTTTTAAAACATCAGAAGCAAATAGAGAAAAATATCTTTATTACCTGGGGCAGGGAATTATTTCTTAAGCAAAATCGTGAAGGAAAAAATTGATACATCTGATTACATTAAAGTTTTAAAACTCCTATTTCTCAAAAGACATCATAAAAGTATGAAAAGCAAGTCACAGGGAGATGATATTTACAGCACTTAAAAATGACCAAAAAAGAAGTGTCCAATGTGTGTATATATGTATAAGAGGAGGAAATAGCACTATAAAAATATACAAAGTGAAAGACTTTTTTTTTTTTTTAAATTAACACATAATGTATTGTTTGCCCCAGGGTACATGTCTGTGGATCCTCAGGCATTAAAAAAAAATTTATAGGGGTGCCTGGGTGGCTCAGTTGGTTAAGCATCTGCCTTCAGCTCAGGTCATGATCTCAGGGTCCTGGGATTGAGCCCCTCGTCGGGCTCCATAATCAGTGTGGAGTCTGCTTCTCCCTTTCCTTCTGTAATGCCCCCACTCTGCTTGTGCTCACTCGCTATCTCAAATAAAATATTTTGAAGAATTTTATAGAAGAAATCCGAATGGCTAATTAACATATGAAAAATTGCTCAACCTCAATTGTAAATGAGAGAAATACAAATTAAAACTATGATTTTTAACTTCGTTGCTTTGGTTTGCTAGGACTGCCATAACAAAGCACCATAGACTAGCTGGCTCAAACAACAGAGAATTCTTATTTTTTAAGTTTTTATTTAAATTTCAGTTAATATACACTGTAATATTACTTTCAGGTATACCATGTAGCGACAGCTTTATCTCTGCATGGAGGTAAAGAAGACTGGAGACTAGAGGTCTGGAGACTAGAGACTAGAAATACAACATCCAGGTGTGGGTAGCGTTGATTTTTTCTGAGGGCCTTTCTTCTGGACTTGCAGATGACTGTGTTCTCCCCCTGCCTTTGCACTGTCCTCTGTGCATGCCTGAGTCCTAATCTTTTAAGGATGCCAGTCCTATCAGATTAAGGCCCACCTTAATGACCTCACTGAACCATAACAACCTCTTTAAAGCCCCTAATTCCAAATGCAGTCACATTTGGAGGCACTGAGGGTAAGGACTTTACATATGAATTTTGGAAGGACACAGTTTAGCCCACAACACTCACCATATTAGCAATCTTTTAAAAGCTGGTAATAAAAATGTAGTTGAGGATGTGGAACAGCAAGAAATGTTATCGACTGCTGATGAGAAAAGTGACTTTGCATTAAAACTGAAGATGCAAATACCCTATTACCAGCTATTCTATTCCTGGAGATGTACTCTAGAAAATCTGTGTACAGGTGGCTGGGAAGACATGTATACAAATGATCATACTGACACTGGAAACAGTAGAGGCAATCCCAATGTTTATCAGCAAGAGAAATGAAGTACATTTTTACAGTGGAATTCTTTCTGGCAGTGAAATGAATGAGCTAGAGCTGTACACAGATATGTAAACGAGTCTTAAAAACAGAATGTAGAATAAAGAAAAACTGCAGAAGAATATTTGTAGTCTTACCATTTTTATAAAGTTCAAAACCAGAAAATAAACAGAATAATTTGTAGGGATATATACATGTGGCATAAAACTAATATTTAGAGAAAGACAATAAGCCTCAAATTCAGGATAATACTTAGCTCTGGGACAGCAAAGAGACAAAATGGTGATCGAGAAGAATTATAGGGGGTTTCACCTGTTTTGAAAATAGCTTATTTCTTAAGCTGGTTGGTGGATAAACAAGTGTGCACTCTATTTATTATGTTTTGGAGGCTTTTTTGCATTCATTAAATGTCACGTAATTTTTTTAAAACTACCTAAAAAGGAAAAATTGAAGAACACGTGAATGGGGTCTAGATCTTGTGGACAGTAAAAGAAAAGTAAGTGTTCAACAGGGATGTTGCTCTTGGTCAGCCCTATAGTAGTTAGTGATGGGAAGAAAATGGAATTCTTAAAAATTTGGTTACTACTCTTAGAGCAAAGACAAATCAGTGATCAACTAGAATGAAGCAGTTGGTTGGGGATCAAGAAGGGAAGTTTGTTTTCTAGACAGCCTGTGAGAAAGGGTTAAGTGGTTACCTGTTAACCGCCGTGTTCATCAATTTAAAAAGTCATATCAACTACTTGATTTAATATGAGTACAATAATAAATCACTTTCATAATGTAAACGCACCTTTATGGTTGAAGTTTTAAAAGACTATTTATTTGACCTAAGGAGATTCAAATAACACTAATGACAGTGTACATAACTTGAATTAAGCAATAACAGTTCTTTTAAGACAAGCATCACAGGGATTAATATACTAACTTCCTTGGAGTAGAAATGAAAAGTTAATGCTAGTTTCTCACTAGGTTCCTTTTTAGGCAAAAATATGAAAAATTAAGGTAAATTCTCAAAAGGAGGAGGAGGATAGATATAAAAAGTGATTCTTAACCTCAAATGAACTTAAGCATCTGTTTGAAAAGATGAGATACAAAAGCACATAGAAAAACACCCAGTTAAGTAGCAGTGTGAGACCATGCCTGATTCCAGCAAACATCTGACCCCCGCGTGCCAGTCCTTTGCAGGGCCTGCGGTATGGGGGTGAAACAGTCTCCGTCAAAGAGACCCGCGGGAGAAACAGACAGGCAAGCAAACATCTTGAATACCATCGGAGAAACGCTCTCATAGCGGATGGCATGGCCCAACCCGGGGAGGTCAGGGAAGGCTTTTCGGAGAAGGCGAAGGAATGAAGAGGACTTCTGAAGGCAGATGGCAGCTGGGCTCGTCAGGTAGAACAGCATGAACAAGGACCTGAGGTTAGTGCATATGCGCTTTCAGGGAACAGCAAGTACAGGGACCGAAGTCATAGGCATGGTGGGAATAGCTGGAGATTGTGGTTGGGTGAGGACAGATCATGAAGACTCTACTCCAAGCAGAGCACTCCGAGCAGAGCACTTTGGGGTTTATCCTAAAGGCAGTGAGGCGACACAGAAGGTTGGAAGTCAGAGTGACATGATCAGGTTTGCTTCTTAGCCCCGGGGAGGAGTGGGGAGGGCAGGCTGATTGCAGGTGGGGGACGCTGACCGTGACAGCCCCGAGAGCCATGCACAAAGAGATTAAATTGAATCCCTGGGGATCAATCGGAAGGGAGACTGCAGAAGAGACTCTGGGAACAGCAGCATTTCAAGGTGGGCAAAAGCAGAGGAAAGTAGCCAGAAGGCGATACTTAAAACTTGTGCTTAAAGGAGATACTTAAAAGATGTGCTTAAGGGGCGCCTGGGTGGCTCAGTGGGTTAAAGCCTCTACCTTCGGCTCAGGTCATGATCTCAGGGTCCTGGGATCAAGCCCCGCATCAGGCTCTCTGCTCAGCAGGGAGCCTGCTTCCCCCTCTCTCTCTGCCTGCCTCTCTACCTGCTTGTGATCTCTCTCTGTCAAATAAATAAAATTTAAAGAAAAAATTCTTTAAAAAAAAAAAAAGATGTGCTTAAAACTCTTGTGTTAGTTCTCACTTCCTCATGATGATTTGTGTCCAAGCTGCTTTTGCTAGGAAACAAGCTTTCCAGTATATTTTATAAATCCCCTGGGTCATGAGCAATGGAAAACATTGTTTTGGGAAAAGAACCTAAGTTATGGAATCAAGACCAGGATTTGTATCTCGAAGGAAACACTGAGTCTCAATGTCCTCATCTATAAAATGAGCATTAGACTGCCATGATTGTTATGAAGAGTAAACAAGTATGATATTTGTAAAAATGACAAGAAGTACTATGTACACTGAGTGCCTAATGTGTACATAAAGGAGACTAATCTCTGACATGAAAAGAGAAAGCCCAATGAGCTGAAGATTCTTAAAAGGTAACCATAAATTAGTCTAGACAGTTATCTGGAGAGAGAAGAAAACAATAGGAAGAATCTAGATACTCTTCCTCAGGAAAAAAAAAAAAGGAAATTGCTAAAATTAACCTTGATTTTCATTTGTTAGTTTGATAAACATTCAGTTGGGATAATATTAAATATTTTGCAGTTATTTCAGGGTGGACCAAGAATTAGTTTTAAGTTGTTCCATATGTTTTTCATTAACCATCTTTAAAAGTTTTCAAATGTAAACATGGGACTTAATATGTTTTCGCAAACTAAGCAATTCTGAAAGTTTTACATAGGAAACTTAATCCAAGGACATCATTTCAGTAATAATAACCAAAATTTACTGAGTCTCATTATGTCCTTTGTGCTTTCTATGTCCTATCACTAATCCTCACAAAATGGAGGTAAGATAAGATTAATGCATAAGATTGGACTCTTGGCCAAGGTCACACGTATGGAAAGTGTCAGAGTGGGATTGTGAACCCAAGTTTCAGAGACTCCAAAATTCACTGCCATGCCTTCCCTTTGCTCTGAAGGAAGATCATAGAAAAGGGGCCCATAACCAAACCTGGTCAGTCCTAGAGGGCTTTCAGGAGGGCATGATGTTTGAACAGAGTTCCAGAAAAGTGAATAGGAATCTTGAAGGGGGAGGAGGGTTGATATGAAAGGAACAGGGAACAGGGAAGCTTGGAGGGAACAGCAAGTAAAGGATTGAGGCACTTTATGACTTACAAAGTACGTTCATGAGCAAGTTCCCACTCTATCTTCAGAAAACAATGTTCATCTTTCCCATCTAATAGATAAAAACAAGTCATATTGGAGGTGCAATGACTTGTATGAGGACAAAGAAAAAGTGAATTGCAGCACTAGAGTTCAAAGTCAGTGCTGGTGATGTCAGATCCTGGGCTCATGCTCTAGTGCTGTGGCAGCTACAAAGAAAAAGATTTCACTATCTAGTTTCCATTATAACTTCATTTCCGATTTTATCATATCGTCCCTACCCTTATTTTCTTTCTGGGTCAGTTACTTCACCCACTTCTTTTTCTTTCATTTTATCATCATGTCGCACCTGTATTTGTAAGCTTGCTCTAACTTTCAATTAACAAGGGCATAAATTGATAAAAACTTCAATGCCCACAAAAAAGAAATAGTGTCAATGTTTTATATTCCCATCTAGTTCTGGCCTTTAGCACACCACATCTTTATCCAATTGTGATGTTAGGGGATATATAGTCTTGCATATTGTTAACTTCATCGAATGCTCCAACGGAAACATGCTTCCGTGTTGCTACAGTCTTTTTGATGATGCTTTTCCATGACTGTATTTTTTTCTGCAAAGGAGACGTGGCCATTCCCACACCACTGGACATTCAGACAGGTTCTTCAGGTTTTCGAAAGCTAGTGGACTCTGAGGGTCCTGTGGGATTTCTCACTACCCCAAGCCTTCTCAATGCAGCCTCTTTCACTGCCTTCATATCTTGTCCATCCCATTTTAGGGTTATGGGTGTTGGTATATGTCAATTTGGGACCTCATTCAGGGTTCCCTACTCAGTCAATTGCATGTCTTTTCCATTTTTACTGTCAGGCTCTGACTCATAAGTTCCCTGGGTCTTTGTTACATAAATCCCCTTAAATCCTGCTTTGGGAAAAGGTATGGTATAAATAGAGTGGTCACACTTCCGGAGAGGATAAGGATTCTGTTTACAAATGATACAGCACTAGTGTGCAAAACCAGTGATTTCCTGCTTATGACAATTGCCTGTGGTAAGCTAGTAGGTGCTGGTACAAACAATAGGTGTGTAGTTTCAACCCAAGGCCTTGGAACAAAGGTCTCTTTTTCTTTTATCTAACCACCCAGAAAGGACATAGATTCAGAAAAAATAGCTCTGAGGGAGACACTCTAGGGAAGTGGTTATAAGCACTCAGCATAATGAGCCAGATGGATCTGGATTTGACTCCCAACCTTGCTTTGCATGGCTGTGAGCCTCTGGACAAGTTGTTTCTCTCTTTTTTTTTTTTTTAGATTTTTATTTATTTATTTTACAGAGAGAGATCACAAGTAGGCAGAGGCGGGCAGAGAGAGAGGGGGAAGCAGGTTCCCTGCCTAGCAGAGAGCTCGATGCGGGGCTTGATCCCAGGACCCCGAGATCATGACCTCGGCTGAAGGCAGAGGCTTTAACCCACTGAGCCACCCAGGTGCCCCCAAGTTGTTTTTCTTCTATGAGCCAGAGTTTCTTCATCCTTACCTTCTATAGAAGGTTGTTTAGGTATTAAATAAGACCCAGTATATAGTGAGTGCTCAGTAAATGTTAATATTATCCTTGGGATAGTTTCTTTGAAATAACAATGTCAAAGCTTTGAATACAAGATGATGGTGGACCTCATGTGGTCATAAGTAAGGCACAAAACAATGAAACAACTGGAGTGATCAGAGTTTCAACTGAAATACAACAAAAAGGCGTTGTTTTTTACTTTTTCCCAGTGTGATTTCAGAATCAGGAAGAAAATCAGGCCTCTAACTGTGGATACAGCCTGCAGCCATGGGCTTAAATGAATGAATGACTGGAGTGTATTCTTGGGTAAGTAATTTAATTTCCCTGTATCTCACTGTCTTTTCTGTAGAATATTGACTCATGGAAAACTAATGGTTTTAGAAAACCTTCTAGATAGGGACTGGGTTTTCAGCCCTGCTTATGTTGTCCTATGAACGTGAAAGTGCTGGCAGCATAATGACTCAAATGCCACATTCTGCTTTTGGTGGCATTTACCCACTGTCAAAATGTTTGTGTGTTCCCATCACAAAGGCCCTTGGAAGAGCCATTTTCATTGATGTCTAATTTAAAGTGAGTTGGCACATTGGCAGGACAGAATGCTGGTGCGCTCTGCTTTAGAGAAGACCATTTGCCCACTAATCTGCAGATTGGCCTGAAGAATCAGAGGGATTGATGCACTCAGAGACCCCAGGGACTCCTCTGCCTGCAAGTTTGGCTTTGGCAGGATGATTACTGTTTCCTGGTTGCATGATTCATGCTTGTCCCATCAAAAAAGCATATAGTAAAGGAGAACAGTGATCAATTAAGAAAATATTATTACTAACAAGGGGAAACATTCACTCTCCTTACTTCTAAGGATTTGGAAATAATGGTACTTATTCCGAAGCAAGGATAGTGGAAAATGTTTAACAGTAGACTGAGTAGCTAAGAATTAACATTCTGAGTGTAAAGTGCAATACAATCCACACACACACAATGTCTGACACACAACAAAGTTAGTGAATTATATTGAACTGAGTGAATGAAAAAGAGAAGGAAGGAAGAAATTAGCAAAAAGCTGGGACTTGGGAAACAGCGTGTGATTTATAGTTTGAAGGACCCTAGTCAAGTCTCTTAACCTAAGCCTCAGTTTCTCATCTGGTAAACAGAAGCAATGTCCACCTCACCAGTTTACTGTGAGAAATTGAATAATGCGGTTATGGGGCTAGGTGGTTAAAAGCACCTGACAGTCATAAGACCTGGATCGTAGATCAGGCTCAATTCTACACAATATAATTCACTCAAATATTTACTGAGCACTTATTATTTGCCTGGCATTGTATTCCAGGTGCTGGAATTGGATAAAAGATTAATAAGACAGCTGGGTTTGTCCCTTGTATAGGGCAACCGGGAGGGACGCAGACCCAGATTCTGAATCCTAGCACTCTTATTTTATTTTACCTACATTCAAAAGAGGTCCCCAAACACCCTGAATGAGTTGTCCCAGTTTTTGCCCTCAAGAAACTGCTAGTCTATTGGGGGAGACAAACCTGTAAACCCAAAATTCCAAAGCAGCATGCTAAATGCAGCAATGGTGGTATATAAAAGATGTGTGGAGGGAATAAGAAGGGACTGATGAACTGTAGAGGGGGAGTTGGGTAAAGGGTCCTGAAGGGGATGCTTCTCTGGCTGAATTTTGGAAAATAAACAGGAGTTCCTACAGAGACAAAAAGCAGAGGAAGGGCATTTCAGATAGCAGGAAGCATCACATGCAAGGCCAAATAAACAGGAAGTTGCTAGTTTCAGGTTCTGCCATTAACTGGCTTTATTTAACCTTTATGGAATTTCGTTAAGTCCCTCTGGGCTTCCAGTTTTCTCATATTAGAAAACGAAGGTGCGGGGGGGCGGGGGGGGGGGAGGGAAGGGGGCGTGGAAAGAGGCAACATAGATTTTCTGTAAGGGGCTTTCTAACTGGTCCCTCCCTGCCGAAGCAGAGAGAAAAGGGGTAGCTTTGAGAATATCAAGTGTTCTTTTTCGAGTGTGAGCCAGAGGCCTCATCTTTTGTGACAACAGATGACAGGCTGCCGTCATTCAGAAATGTTTGCATAATCCACCCGGTTGATCAGTATTTACTGCATTGACTGAGCAGACTATTAAGGACGTCACCATCCAGCAGAGGGAGCCCTGCAATAAGTACACGAGTATCATGGAAACCATATTGATCTATACATGGCGGGTACGTGGAGGGAGTAAAATAGAAGAACCTCTGGCATGTCCGTCACGTGCAGGCTGACAGGCTTTAGCTCCTAGCAAAAAGGAACTTCCTGGCTCCTTATCCTGTTTCACCTTCTCCAAGAAGCCACCAGCATGTTCCGCCGTCAGTTCTCCCTGGGCAGGGCAAGCAGACATCCTTTCTTCACCTGCAAACTTTTCCAGGCCTGTGTAAGGGGCTCCGTGCACGCCGAGCGGATGCAGGTCCCAGGACTGACCAGAGGGTCACGCCCAAGCATCCGCTGCAGGGCCCCGGCAACCGCGAGCAGGACGAGCAGGGTTGGCTTGGAAGGCGGGCTGTCCAGGGCCTCCAGGGGTTGGGCTCCCGGCCCGCTGGGCGGGACCCGGGCTGCCAGTATAAGGCAGGGGCGCCACTGTCCCAGCCAGAGTGCTGAAGCTGGGACCGGGAGGCTGCCGGCACTGAACTTGCAACTCATGACCCTGAGTGACTGAAGAAGGAAAGAAAGGTCTGATTTCGATTTGTTTATTTAGTACCGATGAATGGAAGGCGGGCAGGTCTGTGGATGCGTGAGAGCTCGGCTTGGATTGGCCAGGGATCGTAGACCCGTTGGTACCCTTGGAGGGCCCCGGGGAGCGGTACAGACACTTCCCGAAGGGCCCCAGGCGCCCACGCTCACCAACTTCTCTCCCCCGCAGGAGCACTTCTTGCCACCACTCCCAGCCCCAGCCTCGGAGGATGCGGCTCCTTGGGAAACTGCGCGTCTCCTCTCCGGAGCCCGCTTTCTCCAACGTGCTCACCCCAGCCCGCATCCCCGAGTTCTGCATCCCGCCTAGGCTGCCCGCACCCTGCCCACCCGAGTCTCCGCCTCCGGCCGCGGCTCTGCCCCGGCGCTGCGCCGTCGAGCCGGACCTGTGGCCCCGAGGAGCCCACGGTATCGCCGGGCACACGGACTGGGACCCGCGCTCGCAGGCCGCGCTCTCGCTGCCGCACCTGCCGCGCGCGCGCACCGCCTACGGCTTCTGCGCGCTGCTCGAGAGCCCGCACACCCGCCGCAAGGAGTCGCTTTTCCTTGGGCGCCCCGGCGCCACCCCGCTCCTGTCCCCGGGCGCAGCCTCCGCACCCGGCCCCGCGCTCCCCG
>CM052896.1:35905105-35947794 GCA_028534135.1 Potos flavus
AGGACGACGAGCGCGGCGCCGGCTCGCGGCCCCCGGCCCCGGACCCCTCCGCGTCCCCGCCGCCGCCACCGCCGCCTGGCCCCGACCCGCGGCCCGAGCGCCTGGAGGCCGAGGGCACCGTGGCCCTGGGCCGCGCCGGCGGCGCCCTGCGCCTGGCCGCCGAGTACAGCCGGGCCAGCGGGCGGCTCCGCGTGCGGCTACTGGGTGCCGAGGGCCTGGCCGCAGGGACCGCCGAGCCCCACGCGGTCGGCTGCCGCGTCAGCTTCGTCCTGCGGCCGCCGGGCAAGACGCGCCCGCAGTGCAGCGCCGTGGTGCGGCCAAGCCGCAAGGCTGCCTTCGACCAGGACGTGTTCCTGGACGGGCTTTCGGAGGAGCAGGTGCGCCGCCTGGCCGTGCGCGTCAAGGCGGAGAAGCGGGGCCGCCCGCTGGGCCAGGGCGAGCTGCTGCTGGGCTCCCTGCTGCTCCTGTGAGGGCGCTTGGGCCGTCCCCTCGGGGCGCTCCCCGCACGCTGGGACTTCGCACGCGGACAGCCGCTTCGGACAAAATAAATGCTATTTATTCATTTTCTATTTATGATCTTGTTTTATTGACAGTTTAGTTTTTAGATGTCTGTTTTTGCCATTGTTGATAGTGAAGGAAAAAATGAAGTTCTCTATTCACAACATCCAATCCTTTTTTCCAGAGCATTTTTACAATGGCAAAAAGGGTTGGCTTGTGGCTGGAAGGGAGAAAAAGGAACTACACCCAATCTACCTTGATTATCCTTCCTGCTTTATGTCAACGCTAAAGGTTTGTTATATTTTAAGTTATTACTTCAGAATCCTGCCCAATGCTAAGATTCACATATACAGCTTTACATATTTGGTGTGGCATAGGTTTATATCCTCACTGATGCGCACACATCAGAACCGGACATTCTGCAGTAAGCGTATCTTGGTGGGAAAAGAATTTCTTCCTTATTAAGAAAACAAGATTCTTTTGAAAGTGAAGTCTTTAAAAAAATGCTAAGGAAAAGTACAACCAAGGGCGTAGAGGATCTTTCCAAGGATGGTCATGTAGGGAATAGATAATCCCAGCATCCCCTTCTTCCTTCTCCAGAAGGAGCCCTGGGAAATCTTGCTGTTTCGAAGACAAATCTTTTCTGCCTCTGTAAACATACTGATATTTTTGTGGCATTATTTCCACCTTGCTATGTATTTAAGTTACATAGTAATTAATGCCTCTGCAATAGGATTTCCTTTGCAATGAATTGAAAGGTAAACTGTCAACTTTTTGAACACTATTTTAAGAGAGTTTTCTTAATCCAATTTATTTTCATTTGTTGATTTAACAAATAGAACTGAGTCCACTGGGAACTGATTATATCCAAGAGGATTTGCCCTTGACTGTAGGCATCTGTGGTATGGTGGAAAGCACAATCAGGGTGGGGCAACACTTAGCTTCCGATCTTTTTTCTACCACTTGTCTGAACTAGGGCAGATCAGTTCATGTCCCTGAACCTCATTTCCTACATCTGTGAAATGGAGGTGTTAATACCTACTTCACAGTTTTTGTAAAAATATGCTTCGATATCCAAATAACCCTTAAATACACGTGAAATATGATAGCTTACCTGCAAAGGCTTGAACTGTACTGGTGAATAGGTAGGTGTTCCATAATGTTCCAGAAAATAAACTTCACTTCTGCTTTCTTTCCAATTGTTTCTCCGTGGTCCTGGAGTGGAGGCTAGCAGAATGGGTGGCTACCCGAGACAGAGGACTTAGGGGAGCCAGGAGTGGGAAAATAGGAGTCTTCAGAATTCCTGTGGTAAATATCCCCATAAGCAATAGTTTACACTCATTCTGCATCAGAAAGCCCGTCAGCACTGTTACCAAAATGAGGCTCAAGGTACAAATACGGTCAGAATAAGTCAATAAAAATTGTGCATTTCAAGTGTAATTTCTAAGTGGAAAAATTGTCCCTTAGAAATCATCTAATCAAATTACTTCTGAAATTGAGAAAATACCACAGAGGTAACTTGCCTGAAGTCAAATAGCTAGAAATTAGCTAAGCTCAAATAAGAACCAACCTGTCCTGACTTCTCCAGAGGACTGACATCCCCTTTTTCCCCTCATTTAACGATGATTTGTTGAGCCATTTCTCTGTGACAGGCACAATACCAAGCCCAGGGGACACAGCAATGAGAAAGATAGACAAGACCTCTGTTCTCATAGGACTTAGTTTTCGTGGGGGTAGCCAAACAATAGCCAAGTTTGGTTATTACAGATTGTGGTGACCATCACGAAGACAGGTAACTAGGGAGGGTGAGAGAGAAGAGGCAGGTGGGATGCTCTCAGAGATAGAGTGGCCAGGCAAGGTCTCCCTAAGACCTGAGGAAGGAATCATACACAAGAGAAATTTAATCTATACAATAACTACTTACTGTGTCCAAATGACCCCTTAATACATCCAGACAGAATTCTTGATTTTCCCCTCCCAAATCTCTTCCTCCCCTAGTCTTCCTTATTTCAATAAATGGCAACACCATTCCTTTCATGCCAGCTGGGAACCTGGAATCATCCCTAACTTCTCTCTCTCTCAGTCCATTTTTCTTAGGTATAAATGTCTCTTCCTTAGAGTATCCTCCCCTGCCCATCCTGTCTTAATTAAGATCACTGCTTTATTGCTGCTTTATTCTTCATAGCACTTATCACCACCCAACATTATATTATGCCCTTATTTTGTGGTCGTTGTTTGTTTCTTTCTTTCTCTTCCATCAGAAACTATGCTTTTCAAGCAGGAACTTTGTTGATTCATTTCTTTATTTCCAGTGCCTAGAGCAGAGTCTGGCATCTGGTAGACTCTCAATAAAATTGATTGAGTGTTGACCAAATACAGAAAGAGCTAGAATAGAGAAGAGTAGAGGACCTAGGACCTAACCTTGAAACAAATGAACATTTAGAAATTCAATACAACGGGAGCGTCAGTGTAGGAGAGAGAGAAGCAGCAGCCAATGAGACAGGGGAAAGACCAGGGAAGTGTGGAGTCAGGGAAGCCAAAAAAGTATTCCAAGAAGAAGGACATGTTCACCCCATTGAAATCCTGCAGTTGTCATAACAGGAGCTATGAGAGTAGTCTTAAGAGGAGCTGGACCAGAAGGGGTTAAAATGTGAATGAGAGGTGAGAAAGTACACGCAGGAAGTTTTAGAAAAGGGAGAGGAGAGAAGGGGCCTATAGCTGGAAGAAAATCAGAAATTTCCAGAATCAAAGATTTATTTTGTTTTAATACGAAAGAATCCAACACATGTTTGGAATATCCAAAATAGACGGAGATGTTGATAGTGAAGTGAAAGAAAACTAGGAATAACTATAGGAGGAGAGTCTTTGGAAAAGTAAGAGAGGATCCAGAACATATGTGGATCGAAGCAGTGATCAAGAACTCATCTTTCTGATCCATATCTTATTCCCAATCACTACTCGGCCGTCCACAGCATCACTCCATCCTGAGGTAGATCCCACTTGTAGTCTTAGCTTGTTGGCCGGGACAGCTGGGACCACGCCATGATCTCGCGTTACACTCCAGGCCAGAGAAAAGGCCTTGCTTCTACAGGCATCCCTATACGACTGAGGAAGAACTTCCCCAGAAAGCCCCAGAAAACTCCTCTCTATGTTTTTTTGGCCTAAACTGGGTTGCAATCCCAATTATGAACCATTCCCTGCAAGGAGGAGAGTGGTTAGACCTAGGGAAATAGGGCCTCTCTTTATAGCAGAGTGTGAGGTCAGCGTCGGCTGAAGCAGCTGCTTCTTCCTGTTAAGAAGTAAGAAAGGGAATCGGCACCTGGGTGGTGCTGTCAGTTAAGCATCCAGCTCTTGGTTTCTACTCAGGTCCTGATCTTGGGGTCATGGGATTGAGCCTTATTTGTCCCTGTGCTCAAGGCAGAGTCTGCTTAAGTTTCTTTCTCCCTCTCCCTCTGCCCCTTCCCCCACCTCAAATAAATAAATAAATCATTTTTTAAAAAGTAAGAAAGGGATACAGTACTAGAAAGAGTAGAAAGTCTGAGGCCAGAAAGACCTGGCTTCAAATTTAGGCTCTGCTACTGGGTAGTTTTGTGATCTTGGGGCAAATGCTTAGCCTTCTTTATGTCCCAGTTTTGTCCTTTCTAAAATATCGGGTGTGAAGAAGGCAAGAGTTAAAATAGATAATTGCATTTAGTTATAGCAAGATTCATATTAACAGGGGTACGCACTCTTTTTTTTAAAAATAATTCGAACATTCCCTCTTTCGTTCATGCAAATGAGTATAATTTTGCTGAATGCCTTTGTGCACATCTGTGGTTCCAGTCTTAAGTCTATACAAAGGGCAGTCTACTGGGAACATATCTGGGTGACTGAACTAAATGATACAAACACAAAAAATTACACTGCCTTCCATTCCACTGGTTGTATATTTCAGACTCCATCTGCTGTGTTCCAGAGAGAGGAACAACAGCTCAGCTGATGTATGCTAAAATCCAAACACTACGAGGAGTTTTTCCTCCTTCATGAATAACAAGGCCTTGATAAGCTATCCTTATGTGACCAGACACTGGTATTTATCCTAACAGGGAAAATCCATATTTTATTTTCTTTGGCAAGAAGAACAGGATTTATTTTCCAGGTTGGCAACAGTTCCTGATTTAAAAAAGAACTAATGTCTCCTGCCTCTGTCTGTGGCCAGGCGATGGTGCCTGATTTGTCTAAACTGTCCGCACAGCTCTCCGGAGTTTCATCTCTTTCTCCTCCTGGTCGCCTAGACCAGCGCCACCAAATATTCCTCCTTTACTCGATCTGCTCTGTACTGCTCTCTTCACTATTATCAATTTTTTTTTATTTTTAAATAACGTGAGAGTTGTAGAACACTTGCCAAAACAGTGCAAAGAATTCCCGCCTACTTTTTTTTTGAATTCCCATATACTTTTAACCAGATTCCCTAATATTTATTTCACTATCATTCCATCTATTTATCATTATCTCTCTATCTATCTATCATCTATCTATCTATCTATCTATCTATCTATCTATTTTTTCCTGAAATATTTGGGAATAAGTTGCAGACATGTGCCCTTTTATCCCCACATAGTTGTGTATTTCGTAAAAATAAAGCTATTCTCTTACATTATTCCCTTACAAAAATCAGAGAATTAGTATTGACTCAGTACTACCAGATAATCTACGGAACCTATTCAAATGTTTCTAATTGGCCAATAATATTTGGGGGTACTTTAAGAAGAAGAAAATCCTGGATGACAAGTTGCTTTCAATTGGCATGTCTCTAATCTTCTTTAATCTCAGGCTTTCGTGATCTTGATATTTTCTATAAGGTCATAAGTTTATTTGTCTGATACTCCCTTGTAGATGCAGGCTATGCGTTTCTGGCAGAAATGGCACATAAGTCATTCATCTTCTCAATGCCCCACATTAGAGGCACACTATATCAATTTGTCTCATTACTAGTGACATTAACTTTAATTACTTGGTTAGAGTGGTGGTGTTTGCCAGATTTCTTTACTGTAAAAAATTATTATTTTCCTCTTTATATTTAATAAATCTCTCGTGAGAGATACTTTGAGACCATGTAAATATCCTATCTCTCATTATCCGTTTACTTCCCAGCATTCATTGATGATTCTTGCCTGAAACATTTAGTACTATAGAGATTGCCAGATGGTAATTTTAGAATTGTGTCTTTTTTTTATATTTGTTAATTGAAAATTTAACTTTGCTTTTCCCTTTATTTATTTATTCATTTGTTTATTTATATCTGTATGGACTCATGGGTTTTAAACTTTATTCTATGAGTTATAACCCATTGCAATTATTTATTTTGGTCCCAGGTTTGACCCGTGGGAGCCCCTTCAAGCTAGCTCTTATGTCTTTGTAATATCTTCAGTGAACACCTCCTTATTTTCCATATCTAAAATTTGTTCCAGGTTCATCTTGCACTTCTGACACCCCAGTCCTGGAATCAACCATTTCTCAAGGCATTTTGATTTCTTACATTGATTGGTGGTACTTAGAAACCAAGATCTCAGTGTGCCCATGGCTCCTGGGTGTCATTGCTTCTAAGCTCTAGAACACACACACACACACACACACACTCTTCTATCTATATTTGCACATCTATCTTTTTAAAAATGAATTTAAGCTGAACCATCATCAGATTTAATTTCCTAATACTCTGCTTTCACCATTAAAAAATCCTTCCATATCTACACCTTTCCCAATATGCTTAGCCTAAGATTTAAGATGCGCTGTAGTTTGTCCCAAACCCAGGTCCTCCAGCCTTACCCTCCTGAATCTCCCTTCCCTGGTATTCCTCTGCCACAAAGAGAATATCCACTTGCTATACCATGAGTATGTCTGTTTACAGTACCTTGAACAGATTTGTACTGTTAGGATTCTTCATTATGACCATAAAATGAAACTGTCTAAAATATGACTAACAAGACCTCAAACTTGTAGGATGGCTAAAAGAAATGATTAATCAATTAAAGTGAGTATTTGATGTTAGTAGTTCATATACAAGAGCAGACACCTGGGGAGTAGAGGTGATCATATAAGAGGTTTTATTCTGGGGCACCTGGGTGGCTGAGTCGTTAAGCGTCTGCCTTTGGATCACGTCATGATCCTGGGGTCCTGGGATCGAGCCCTGTATCAGAGCCCTGCATAGGGCTCCCTGCTCAGTGGGAAGCCTGCTTCTCTCTCTCCCACTCCCTCTGCTTGTGTTCCCTCTCTCACTGTGTCTCTCTCTGTCAAATAATAAATAAAATAAAATAAAAAGAAAGAAGTTTTATTCTGATTGGAGAAGGCTGGTCTTGAAGAAAACACACTAGAAAAACCTGGAGTTTGTGCAGCTGTGGCACTTTTGCTAGAGCTGCAATCCCTCTGCTGCGCTCTTAGCATTTGCGAGGGCTGCAAAGCACACTTGGTTCTTGGAGAAGTGTGACAATGATACCCAGCATCCTACTCTAGGCTGCCAGTCATCCATTTGTCCACATCAAGTCCCCTCAGGTGGCTAGGGCAGCACTCTCTCTCTCCCAATCTTCCTCTTCCCCCACAGTCCCCTAGGTGTTGTATTTCCTGCCCTCCTATGAATGGATCTAGGAAAGAAGGGCCAAGGACAGAAAGAAAGAAGAGAGTATTAAAAGGTAAGCTGAGGCATGTTACCAATTTTAAGAGTTTATTTGAGCAAAAATCCATTCTAACTGGGCAGCACCAAATTGGAAGTGATAAAGACCTAGGGGGATGACTTATTGGGAGACGGTGCAGAAACCGAGAAAGATTATTGGATTGGTTATGGTGTAAAGTCTAGTTGGCTGTTTGTGATTGCTTGTCCTTAGGTTTCGATGTTATAGCCTTGAGGCATTTACAGGCTTAGACTTGGGTTTGCTTATGTAGGCCTCCATGACATGAGAGTTATTGCAGTCTTATAGCTTCCTTGTTTAATAAAAGAAAGAAAGAAAGAGAGAAAGAAGAGGGAAATAGATGTTATTTATTTTTTTATTTTGAAAATGTGATTTAACCTTTTGTGGTACAGCAATTTAAAGATTCTGGTTCAAAGTCTATTTTTTTTTTTTTTTAATTTTAATGGCAGGCATACATAAAGAAACTGTCTCACAACAATATTTAGATCCAGATGAAGAAATGGACAAATGGCTATAGCCACAAAATCACAAAATGTATTTTTCAATCCTGTCTATCAATTTGCAAAGGTTTTTGTTTAAATTCTACCGATAAATTTCCATACGTTCTGATGATTAATTGCAGGGAAACAGCTCTGCTGTGGTAACCCAGCCACTTTGCCCAGACCCTCAAGCAAGGGCTTGAACCACAGCTCATCTGAGCCCTAGTAGAACGGCTCACGACCCTCCTGGAACCCTGGAGGACGGGAGGGCGATAAGGGGCTGGTATGAGACCATCTCCTGCTCCCCTCCTTATCTTCTCTGGGAGCCTGTCATGAAGTGTTTGTCATTGTCTCTCAGTTCCAGCCAGGTGCGGGACTCTCTGCCCCATCCCGTCGGAACAGAGCTGCTGAACATAAAACGAGTTGGCGCCAGTCTAGAATTGGCTCCCCAGCAATACCCCACAACGCAAATCGCAGTCATCTGCTTCCTTTTGTTTCAGTGTTATCTTTCATTGTATAGGACAAGGACCATGGGAAGTGGTGCCTTTTGCTACCCTTTGTTTTGCTGTTTATATAAATAATAGGATCCGAGTCTAAAGTGGTCCTTTGTGTCTTTATTGGTTGAAATCATCAGGCTTTGTCTTGTGTGTGCCTGGCATTTATCAGTTCTTCTTACAAAGTTTGTACTCCTCATATTTTTGTTTTAAAGATTTATTCATTCATTGGAGAGCAAGGAAGAGAGCACGCATGCGCAGGGGGAGGAGCAGCGGGAGAGGGAGGAGAGAAGCAGACTCCCGGCTAGCAGGGGAGCCCCACACGGGGCGTCATCTCAGGACCCGGAGATCATGACCTAAGCAGAAATCAAGAGTCAGAGGCTTAAGGGACTGAGCCACCCAGGCACCCCTTGTCGTAGTCTTTATACAGACACCAAGCACCTGGTCGAGCTGCGCCCATTCCATCACGACTGAAATGAAAACGTCTAAAGAACCCCGAAGCCGAGTGGGGCCTCATTCCTAGCTGGAAGTCTAAATGCCCAGCTCTTCGGGCTGACTTTGCCCCGAGGCGGACTTCTGTTCTGGGGCCTGCCCCTGTCCGGATGTTGACCCCTCGCCCCCGCCAGCCCCGCCCCGCCTGGGGGAACTCTGCGCTGCCTGACCCCGGCCCCCTGCGGAGATGCTGAGGCGAATTCTGCACGCCTGTCAAGGCCCTGACACTGGAGCCATTGCCTGCGCTGGGGACTGCAGGTCTCACTCAGTAATGAGTGCATGGTCGTGTCTCCGGGAGAAAAAAACGTGTGCGCCCCACACTGCGGGCACCTGTACTGTGGACGCCGAGCGGGCGGCTAAGGAGCAGGGCTGGGAGAAGACAGATTGTTGCTAGAGAAAAGCGCTGAGCCAGGTGAGGGGCGCATTTTCACGTATGGGGGTTGTGATTTAGAGCTAAGACACCACCTGCCCTGTTGCGGCGTCCTGGGCTGTGCCGTTCCTCGAGGGGAGACGACTGGAGGAGCTAGTTTCTCCCTGGCATCTCAGCTAGGAAGGCCTGGACTCTGGCGTGTGCGGTAAAGGCCAAAGCCGTTGCCTCTGGAAGTGAAGTCCTCTAGGGCGAGAAGATACGCAGTATCTCTCAGACTTTGAGCAGAACCAAGCTTGACTTTGGAGGATCAGGCCGGTAGCGTACCTTCCTCACCCCGGCAGGTAGAAGCCTGTCTGAAGGTCCTGCAAATACCCCCGGGGAGCTGAAGGCCTTGGGCGGCAGGCAGCTTTAAGCCGGACTTCTCAGCGCACTGGGCAGGGAGGCCAGGCTGCAGCTGGCGGGTGTAGCTCACGCCCGGAGCTGCTGGGGAGCCAAGGGAGGGAGGCGGCCAGGGAGCTGGGGGCCCCGCAGAACAGCGCGTGGTGCACGTTGACAGGGGAGTGGAAAGAGCAGGGCTCTCCTGCGGAGTAAAGGAGCTCCTTCCCTGTTAGGTCTCCCTGCAACGGCCTAGCGATGTAATTGGCACAAGGATGAGAACAGGAAGGAGACGAAATTGTGGTTTGGGTGGGAAGATCGGGCTCTGCCAAGTTTGACAGTTATTGGTACTGCTTTGGGAGGTTTGATCTGGCTGGGGGGGCAGGGGTGGCAGTTTTTAGAGGTGGTGTTATTATTTATCAACTCATGGTGAGTGCAAGGCATTGTCCTAAGTGCTTTCTTTTTTAAAGATTTTATTTATTCATTTGACAGTGAGAGACACAGGGAGAGAGGGAACACAAGCAAGGAGAGTGGGAGAGGGAGAAGCAGGCTTCCCGCTGAGCAGGGAGCCTGACAGGGGGCTCGATCCCAGGACCCTGGAATCATGACCTGAGCCGAAGGCAGATGCTTAACGACTGAGCCACCCAGGTGCCCCTAAGTGCTTTAAATTTAAGATATTTCATCCCCGTGGATTTGAATCCAGGCAGGCTAGCATGAGAGGTCAAGCTCTTTACATTCGCTCCTCTCTGCACAAGACTCCAGTCATGAGGGCTCGGGTGAGGCGGAAAACAGGGAGCGGTAGCCTGGGGAGGTGAAGAACACTGAGATGGTTAAAGGAGAGAGGATTTGAAAACAAACTCCACCTGTCTTGCATTTTTTTTCCCCAAAGGCACTAGCCTGAAAATAGAACTGCAGAAATCAAGGCTAAGAAAGAATGTCTTCATGCAGCTTACCCTCAGCGGTTAGTGCTGTAAGCACACCAGGAATCAAATATATGCCCGCCTTCCAGAAGCTTTTCCTGAAGAGGGTATCTTAAAGGACATTTTAACTAAAATAAGAAGTAGATACGTTCTTTGAAAAGGGACAAATTAATTGGTCAAAACAACTAACAAGCAGAAGCCGAGGATAAAAAACTTTAAGAGCTGTGAATGGGAACAGCTGATGTGATTCTGGGTCCAGGTAGATCACGTGACAGGAAATGCCAAACAGCTTAATCAGTTCTGTTCTTTGTGTTTCCATTCACCACAGTGTGGTCCTGGTCACAGTGATTTTGGTTCCAGGGAGCAGAAAGCCGGAAAGGGAAAGGATTAGGTAAGAAAAAGAGGAGGCTGGAGAGGAGGGGGGAGAGGAGGTTATTTGAGGCGCTGAGCTTCCCACAGAAGGAGGAGCTTAGACTGGACTGTGTTTTCCTGTAAGAACAGGCCCCAGCTGGGTTCTTCCTCTTCTAATGAGGAGAGAAGGTTTACGGAGCACTTACTCTGTGGTGCCTTCAGGGAACTAAAATCTCGTGGAAGAGATGTGTCTCCAAGGCAAGACAAAGCGGGGGCTGTCCACAAGAGACAGGTGCAAAGATGAAAGGCTGACTGGACCTGACTTTCAACGGTTGCCTCGAGGGCAGGGCTGATGGGCCCTCTTGGCCTCTGCTTCCCCTCTCCTGGCTCCCCGAGTGGGAACCCAGCACCTGGGACTCCCTGAGTGGAGCAGAACTGCGTTGACAGTGTGCTTTCCTTCTGTACACCTCAAGGGCACTATGAGGGAAGACGATGCAGGCGGAGAATTTGATTTTCTTAGAGGTTAGCCAGAGGTCTGGGCCTGCTTAGAGGCTGGGGAGGCCTTGACTGACAGAATAGTCTGGGGTGACGTGCCTGTGCCTGGGAGGCTGGGTCCAGGGCCAAGACCGAGGTTGCAAGGAAAGTGGTTGCCATCCTGGTGGAAGACTGGCTTCCTGGCAGCCAGAGAGGGTGTGTTCAGTTTCAGGGTGTGAGGAACAAGGGGAGACAGCCTGATGAGGAGGAGGGCGGGAGGGAAGGCCCTAATGTTGGACCTATGCCCACACAATGGTTGCCCGCAGTCTGTTTACCTGTCTCCTCCCCACCCCCTTGAGATCTGCTCCCAGAAGTTTGTATGGGAACGGAACGTTCCTAAAGTGAATTCTATTTCTACGCCTTCCCATATTATGCTTCCTGAGATGTTTTATCATTTCTCTTTGGTCCTCAATTGTCAGTGTTTCCACAAACTTTAGCTTTAACAAACTTTCTCTATTTCCACCTGTCCTTCCCAAGCCAATCTTCTCCCTAATTCCTCCAGCTCACACGTGTACACTCTTGAATGTAAAGGTCAAGTCTGAGTTTAGAGGAACACTCTAAGAATTCCTACTTAAGATTTCCTTTTCTTGTTATGGATTTCCCAACTCTTGGTGAAAAGGCAGAGCAATGCCAGACCACCGAGACCCAGTAAGGCTCATCCACCTAGTATCTGCGTGACCTCAGATAATTAAATTCTATCGGCCTTGGTTTTTTCATTTGCAGAGTGGGGCTACTAATAACACAAGTCCACCTAATTTAGGCTTGTGCTCAGAATTACTGATAATTCATCCAGAGACCCTGGCATAGTGCCTGGCACGTCATAAACATTCAATCGTGAATAACTATTCATGTTGACTTCAGAGAGGTCATTTCTGTACTTTTCAATACCCTGGTAAATAACCCACAGCACAGTCCTGGGAATTTGTAGCTCTTACATCGTGAGAACTGCTAAGCACTTATGGAGTTTTCAGGCATGTCCTTTTTGGGGAGAGTTTAGTATTTCATGGGTGTTTGGCTGTAAGAAGCAAAGTAAGCTCAGTTTTTGTTGTGAAACGAGATCCAGTTTATTGTTTGACTTGACACATTAGAATCAAATTTTCATGAGATCAGGATTCATGTCTCATCTTGCTTATTCCTGTATCCCCAGTACCTGGAATAGTACAGTTGACCCTTTAACAACATGTGGGTTTGGGGTGCTGCCCCCCACGCAGCTGAAAATCGGCATATAAGTTTTGACTCTCTAAAAACCTAACTGTTAGCCTATAGTCGATGGGCAGCCTTACCAATAACAAACAGTCGGTTAACAGATTTTGTATGTTGTATTATGTACTGTATTCTTTCAATAAAGCAAGCCAGAGAAAAGGAAATGTTAAGAGAATCATAAGAGAAAATACATTTACAGTACTGTACTGTATTTATCAAAAGAAAATGTATCAAAAAAAATGTATCAGTGGATCTGTACAGTTCAAATCCCTGTTGTTCAAGGTCAACTGTGTGTGGCACCTAGTAGGCACTCAAAATATTTCCTGGTGAATATATGTATAGTCAGATTAGTCCCAGTAAATTATTTAAAGGAGCAAACATGTGTCTGTCTATATTTATGTATCTGTACATCCTTCTTTTATTTTTATTTTTTAGACTTTTCCATCATGAGAAATGTGCTTTTAATCCCCATCCCCCATTTTACCCATCCCTCCAACTACCTCCCTTCTGGTAACCATCAGTTTCTTCAGAGTCTGTTTCTTGGTTTGTCTCTCTTTTCCTTTTTTCCCCCCTTTACTTGTTTGTTTTATTTCTTAAATTCCACATATGAGTGACATCATATTGTATTTGTCTTTCCCTGACTTATTTCACTTAGCATTATACCCTCTAGTTCTAGCCATGTTGTTGCAAATGGCAAGATTTCATTCTTTTTTATGGCTGAGTAATATTCCATTGTATATATACCACAACGTCTTTATCCATTCACCTATACATGGACACTTGGGTTGCTTCCACAGTTTGGCTATTGTAAATAATACTGCAGTAAACATAGGGGTGTATGTATCCCTTTGAACTAGGGTTTTTTGGGTAAATACTAATCAGTGTGATTGATATCCTTTTTGTTGTTTGTTTTTAGATCTCTGACAACACTGGTCATCATACTAAATGTAAGTAGATGAATCCTCATCTTGGGGCCTGCCTGGAAGGACAGTCGTGGGAGGGAGGGGTGCCTGACTGCGAACTTGGGGCAAGCTCAGTGTGTGCCAGCTGCCCTCGGAGGTTCAGGAAAGCATCCCAGAATTCCCCCTGGCACCTGAAGAGGGCCTCAGAAGTGGTTGGGAGCCAGATGGTCCAGCTAGAAGGCCTGGCATCAGAGCCAGGAAGAAGCAGAGTTCAGGGGCCCAGTTCCACAGGCCACAGTGAGCTGTGACCTTCGCAGTGGGGCCAGTTCATAAGGATGAAGACTAGCTAAGGACCACTAAGCCACTGCTCAGCAGAGCCAGCCCCCTTGACAATGGGTCTTGGTGCAGACATCTCCCCATTGGAAAGAGGGATGACAGGTGAGGCAAGGTGGAAAGTGTTGCACTGAGTTTAAACTCTGAATTCACCATGTTGAAATATGGAGTTACCGAATTACCTTAAACCTAACACACGTGTATACATACTTTATGCAGGAATCTGGCTGGACAAAAAGCTTTTACAATGCCTAAAGTCAAGGGCTTAAAACCAGGTGATTTCGAAAGTTGCATAAGTAACAAAACAAAATCATGAAACATGTGTTCTCTAAAAACCTGGTGAAGTGGTTTGCTTCGCAGGTGCCCGGGTCACAGTTAATTTGGTAACTAATTATTTATCAGAAATGCAGCTGCTTGTCGGAATTGTAATCGGGTTGAACTTTGGCCTGAGTTGGCGGTTTCCAGAGAAGCAGGTGGTTGGAAAATCCAGGGTCGAGTTACACGAGCCAATGTCTGCCTTTGTCTTCAGTGGGGTATTAGGACTTTGAGGGCCATGACATGAAGCTGTGGTGGGTTTCTGATGCTCCCGTGGGGGGTGTGAGACCCTTGGCTCTCCGTGCCTGCGGCATCCTGTAATTTTGTCCCAGCGCTACTCAGCTGTGGGGATCGGGGCAGGGGGGTGAATACTCCGGCGGTCAGGAGGACCAGCAGGTGGCATGAATAGGAGGCTGGGGATGGGGGAAACTTCTAGGCCTCCGGTTGGAATAGGAAATTTACAAGAAACGAGACCAGAGCAAGAATTACAGTGTTGCAAAGGGGACTGGCTGACACCAGCGGTTCCCCAGTTATCAGACTTGGGGCTCACCTAGCTGCTAAGAAGGCTTGATGCTAAACGCCACACTAGGTGGCTGGTCTGGTTAAATCTTTCTGCATTGGGTCAAGATAGGGCCCGGGAGCTGGGAGCAAGGGTGACACTGCATCGATTCTCTGTTTGTAGCCTCTGCATTGTTGCCATGATGCTACGTATGAACGCCCAGTGTGGCCACGTGGAAGGGGTTCTAGCCAAGGTTCCACGGCCTGGTCTCTTCACTGGAAGGCTACCTCTCTCTCTAGCCTCGGTCCACTTATCTGTAAAATGGGACAATAACAATGCTCTTAGTGTACTGTGTGAGTGGGATGAAATAAAGTAATTAAAGGTATTTCTTAAAAAGTTCAGGGGCCAAAGCCATGGTAAGAGAAAGAGTTGCAATTATTGATTTTCCCAGCTATGGGAAGATGTGGATTTGGAGGGGTTGTGCATGGAGAACTGTACAGAACACTCATGTTTTTAATTCATTTCACATGTTTTTTTTGCTTTTTTTGTGTCAGATAATAGTAGGGGCCTCTAAGGCCAAGTTCTTAAAAGGTAAAGAAAGACATCAGTGAAATATTTGGTAGACTGTGAGCAGAACCCAGTCTCCTGATAAGATATTTACATTTCCACTGGATCTTAATGGACGTGTGTTTCAACAGGGGAAAAAAAAAAAAAGGCTTTTCAGGCCTTGATAACAGTCTCCTTGAACTACATGTCTTTTTTTTTTTTTTCAAATTTTATTTATTTATTTGACAGATCACAAGTAGGCAGAGAAGCAGGGGGAAGCAGGGGGGAAGGAGGGGAAGCAGGCTCCCCACTGAGCAGAGAGCCCAATGTGGAGCTCGATCCCAGGACCCTGAGATCATGACCTGAGCCAAAGGCAGAGACTTTAACCCACTGAGCCACCCAGGTGCCCCTGAACTACATATTTTACCTAAGTATATTTCTCCTTGCCCAGAAAAACAAGATCTCGGCTTCTATTGGGTGTTACTGATTTTTTTTGCTAATTATCCAGCCAATCCTGTCATGATCCCATCTCTTTTTAGTATTTTATAAATAGGATCTTTATGGGATATTTTGAACCACAAGATTTAAAGAATTCTGATGACATCATCACACAGTCAGTGTTAACAGCGTGGACCTGTATCAAAGGGGGGGTGGTCTGTGACCCAAGTGGGGCTTCGGCGTTCAATCACAAATTGTCAAAATGTTAAAGAGAAGGAAAGAAGATGTCTACTAACACAAAAATAGTTCTTAAGGCGCCGGGTTAACATGAATGAGAAAAAAATTTTTAGTGTAACACCAGGGGGAGATCTGATAAAAAGACCAGGAATCCTAGTAAAAAACTTTAAGAATTGAGGTAGCAGTAGTGGGAAGGATGTCTAATAGAAAAACTTAAGAAATGGGATCAGAAGTTTTGGGGGTCCCCAGTTGTAAATAATATGCTTTTACCTGTACTGTTTTATCAAAAATAACTTGCTTTCAGATTATTTTAATCTGAGACTATGCTAATATTTCAGAGAGTTAGAAAAACCGAGAGGAAATATCAGCCACACAGTTCTACTCGTTTACTACAACAATTAGAATCTTTTCATATCCCCTCCCCATCCTTATCTCTTTGCTTACTTTTCAAGATTACAGTTGTGCCAAGATTACTTGGCACAACATTACACATTTCCGTGTTGTGCCAGTCTTCATAATTACAGTTTAAACGGACACATTTTGTTTTTTGTCTTCCTCACCGCTTTTTTCCCCTTGTTTCTCAAACCCAATCATATTTCTTCATTGTAAAAAAAAAAAAAGTCTCCCTTATCTCTTTGTTTCAAATAGAGTCAATATGTATTGTCAAGTGAAAAAATGCAAAGCTCAGGAAAAAATGTCTATGGAATGTTGCTTGGCCCTTAGAAGGAAGACATTCTCTTTGATTAGAGCAAGTATTGATTTTTGAGACTCCTCTTGTTAGGAAGGGTTATAACTCTACTAGCAGCAAAGCTGTTGTGCTCTTTTTAGCAATTCTTCAGCTTTTTCTTTCCCTGAGGATTTCTTGTCTTCCCCATATTGCTTCTTAATCTAATGGAAAATTGTCTCCATGTTCTGCCCTGGGAGCCAGATCTATAAAGTCATCGCCTCAACTTTCTAATGCAACTTTGAATAGGTACCTGTTGTTAAAGGATAAACTGAGGCATATCGAATATTTTGAGGTTACTGGAGCAAAAAATCAGTTCCAACTGGGCAGCACCAAACCAGAAGTGGTTAGGAAGACTCCATCAACAAGAGGTCAGGGGGAGAATTTGACAGAGAAAAGGTGGAGTCAAAGTAAGGAAATTATTGTGTGGCTTTAAGTGGAAGCCGAGTTGGCTATTCGTGATTGGTTGTCCTTAGGGCTTGTTTCTGTAACCTTGAGATGTTTACAGGCTTAGATTTTGGTTTGCCTCCATATGTCCGCCATTGTGTTGGAGCCATGTCTGTCAATGGCCTCCTGTTTAATTAGTTTAACACGATTTCGGGGACCCAGGGAAGGTTTGACACAAACCCCTGAGACCTGGGACTAGAACTTAAACTTTGTGCTGTACTTCTGAACACTACATTGCTTCCAGACTGCAGCCGTTGGTCTGCCTGAATTCCTTTGGGCCTCTGAATTAATCTCTACAAATGTCTAGGGTGTGCCTCCATTGTGCATTTTTATTTCTGTATCCTATTAATATATATATATGTATGTATATATATGTATACTTAGGCCAGTATTTCTTGAACAAAAGAGCAGACATGATCCAAGTATTTTAACAAGGTCCGTGCACCATTTAGGTGATTAACACCAGTACTTGATGGCATCAGTCAGGAGGTTGTTTTCATTTTTCTGAACTGTTTTTCTGAACTCAGACACCCACCCCTTCCAGCACCCTCCTCTTTAGAACTGCCAAAGCCCTTGCTCTCTCCTGCCCTTCCCGCAGTGCTCTCTCCTGCACTGTGAACCCCCCCAGGTAAATAGTAGGTACTCAATAAATCTGTCAAGTGAATAAATGATAAGTATTGATTCTCATAGAACTCTTACTAGATGCTATGCAAGTGTTTCACACCCGACCTCCTTTAAGTCCTATAATCTTGCAAGGTGTTATTATCCCCACTCTACAGAGGCGAAAAAGGAAGATTCCAGGAATATAGTGACTTTTTTCAAGTTCATCCAACCGTTTGTGGTGGGCTGAATAATGCCCCCCCCAGAGATGTGTGCATCCTAATTCCCAGAACCTGCAAATATGTTACCATATATGCCAAAAGGGACTTTGCAGATATGTTATATTAAGGATATTATGGGAAGATTATCCTGGATTATTGGGGGGTGGGTACGGGGGGCAATATAATTGCAAGGATTCTTTTTCTTTCTTTCTTTCTTTCTTTCTTTTTTTTTTTTTTAGAGAGCATGCAAGCATGGGAGGAGGGGCAGAGAGAGAGGGAGAGAGAGAATCTTAAACAGACTCCATGCTCAGCACAGAGCCTGACCTGATGTAGGGCTCGATCTCACAACCCTGAGATCAGGATCTGAGCTGAAATCCAGTTGAACACTTAACCAACTGAGCCACCCACGTGCCCCCACAAGGGTCCTTTTAAGATAGAGGCAAGAGGGGGCGCCTGGGTGGCTCAGTGGGTTAAAGCCTCTGCCTTCGGCTCAGGTCATGATCTCAGGGTCCTGGGATGGAGCCCCGCATCGGGCTTCCTGCTCAGCAGGGAGCCTGCTTCCTCCTCTCTCTCTGCCTGCCTGTCTGCCTACTTGTGATCTCTCTCTGTCAAATAAATAAATAAAACCTTAAAAAAAAAAAAAATAGAGGCAAGAGGGTCAGCTAGAGAGAAGGCAGTGTGACTAATGATGATGTGAACTGGTGACGTGATCTGAGACCACCAGGCAGGGAAAGTGGGAGGCTGCAGAAGCTGGACAGAGTATGGAAATGGATTCTCCCCTAGAGCCTCCAAAGGAACACAGCCTTCGTTTTAGCCAATAAACCCATTTTGGACTTCTAATTTCCAGAGTAGTCTGTTCAAAATGTGTGTTGTTTTATGCCACTAAGTTTGTGGTCATTTGTTACAGTAGCAATGGGGAGCTAGTACAGCACTGTAACTGGTCAGTGAAAGGGCAAGACTCCTAACAATCTTACAGCAACTTAGTCCTTTCTCACTGCTGCCCGGTACCCCTGCTGTGGGGCTGGTTCTTTCCTGGCCTGAGATGAAATCTCATGCAAGTGCCATAACTTCTCCCATGTAATAAAAGTCCCCAGTCATCCTAGTCTTCCAGTGCGCTCAGATCCATAATTAAAATCCATAATTAAAATGTCATTTTTTAAATGCAATCCATAATTTTAATTTAATCCGTAATTAAATATCTTTTTTTTTAAGATTTTATTTACTTATTTGAGAGAGAGAGAGAGTGAGAAGGAGAGAGAACACGAGTGGAGAGAAGGTCAGAGGGAGAAGCAGACTCCCCGTGGAGTTGGGAGCCTGATGTGGGACTCGATCCCGAGACTCTGGGATCATGACCTGAGCCGAAGGCAGTTGCTTAACCAGCTGAGCCACTCAGGCGCCCTAAATGTCATTTTTTAAACGCAACCCATAAACTTCCAACATAAAGCTCTCCCTTTCCCAGCCAGGACCTCCTGTTGGAGCGAAGCCTGCTGTGACCACTTTGGCTCTCCTGATAATACTGGCTTCTCCTTCCCTCGTCCAAACTTGCTATAAATCCTGAAGATTGCAAAGTTGCAGTGGAGAGAGGAAGGAAAGGGAAAGGACAGGAAAGGTCTTATTTGACCAGCACCTTTCTGGTTTAGTCTCCTCTGACCTAGCAAGGGTTTAGAGACAATTTTTTCTTTTGTGGGTTTCTTGGAGATGTGCTTCCGACTTGAAGGTTTTCCCCTGCCATTCCTTTGTTGGGGAAAGATATGTAAGTTCTGGCTCATCACTCAGCAACTCCTCCCTCTGCCCCTCTGTCTCTCAGTGCATAGAGCCCTTATTCTTCCAAGGCAACCCCCTGTTGCAAAGCCTCAAGGTGGCCAGGCAAGCTTTTCTGCTGGGGCCCCCCTCTGGTCCTAGACAAACACCACATCCTATGGGACCTCTGGGAGTGCAGTGACACCCCAACAGTGCAGTCCACTCTGCTGCCCGGGCTGTTTCTGCCAGCCTGACCTCTCTAGCCATCCACCCACAGAGGAAGCCCTTTGAGTGAGCCCTTCACGCCCATGACGAGAGCATGAGGGGGAACCCCCAGCAGCCACACACAGCTCACTGGCATTTCTCTATGGACATGTTCCAATCTCTAAGTTCCAGCTCTCCAGTTTTAACTCGGAGATTTGCAAGTGGTGACAGGGTTTCAGCCACCTCCTTTGAAAATAAAATGGACATTTTGCCCTGCTTAAGTCATGTGTAGGTCATTGTTTCACAACCAGACAGGGGGAGAAACCTAAACCAGATTGCACTGGGAGATAAGCCAAAAATAATAAGCCCAGTGAGTCTGGTTCTGGTCCCCTCAGTATGTGAAACCTTGACCTTCTCCAGTCTAAATAGGTTTCCAGACTCTATAATCCCTACCTCTCCCAACAGGGGTGGGAACTGTCATTTGATTCCTGCCTGACTCTATCAAAAACTTTACCCTGACTTTTACAGTGTTGACATCTGACTGTATGTTATGACTTTGGAGGACATGATAATCATGTGAAAAAGTTGCTGTTTTTCTACCAATGACAGGCTGATGTCGACTAGGTAACCTTGCCAATACTGAGGGTTTTTTTTTTCCCTAAAATATCTCTCACAGATTTTATTTTTTATTTTATTTTTGTCACTCCTTCTGAAGTCTGACACCCTTGAAAAAGTGAAATTCTTTTCTTTCCGGGATGCTTTTGTCTCTGAATTTTCTTTTCTCGAATCCTACACAGGCTGATAGTAATGTTCTTAGGAATGTGGCAGTGATGGGCGCCTACTGTCTTGGAGTCTCAGACAAAGCTGAGACCAACATCATTCTTTTGTCACATCCTGGCCTGAAAGTCAGGGGCAAGCCTGGGATTCAAAGCTGGGTAATCTGAAGCTGGCCCATTTTCTACCACACTTCTGTGTCCCAGCTATTATGGAGTTAAAGTGCCCTGCTTTCATTCAAACTTAAATGACCATCGACTTCATACAGACTGCTATTTGCAGAAGAGGTTCTATACAAAACTAATGGTAACCATATATCAAAACCCACTAATAAACATGTAAAGCATAAAGAAAGAAATCCAAATAGAGCACTAAAGAAAAGCAGCCAAACATGAAAGACTGGCAAGAAAGGATCAGAAAAAATCTCCAGAAACAACCACAAAACAAACAATAAAATGGGAATAAATACATATCTATCAATAATTATTATGAACGTAAATGGACTGAACACTCCAGACAAAAGACATAGAGTGTCAGAATGGATAAAAAAAATAATAAGACCCATTTATGTGCTGCCTACAAGAGGTCATTTTTTACCTAAAGACACCTGCAGACTGAAAGTGAGGGGACGGAGAAACATTTATCATGCAAATGAATATCATAAGAAAGCTGGAGTAGCAATACTTATATTGAACAAACTAGACTTTATTTTTTTTTTAAGGTTTTATTTGTTTGAGAGAGAGCGAGTGTGAGCAGGGATAGAGGAGGGGCAGAGGGAGAGGGCCAAGCAGACTTGCCACTGAGTATGGAACCTGACATGGGGTTCTATCGGTGATACATCACATTATAAAAAAGAAAGGATAAGAACCATATGATCCTTTTAATAGATGCAGAAAAAGCATTTGATAAAGTACAGCATCCATTCATAACAAAAACCCTTTAACAAAGCATGTTTAGAGGAACATACTTCAACATCATAAAGGTCATATATGAAAAACTCACAGCTAATATCATACTCAATGGTGAAAAACTGAGCTTTTCCACTATGCTCAGAAACAAGACAGGGATATCCACTCTCACCACTTTTATTGAACATAGCACTGGACATCCTAGCCACAGCAATCAGACAACAAAAAGAAATAAAACTAATCCAAATGGTCAAGGAAGAAGTAAAATTTCCCTGTTTCCAGATGACATGATACTCTGTATAGAAAACCCAAAAGACTCCACCAAAAAAAAAAAACTGCGAGAACTGATAAATTCAGCAAAGTTGCAGGATACAAAATCAATGGACAGAAATCTGTCGCAGTTCTGTACACCAATAATGAAGCAGCAGAAAGAGAAATTAAGGAATCTCATTTACAATTGCACCAAAAAGAATAAAATACCTAACCAAAGAGGTGAGAGATTTGTATTCTTAAAACTATAAAACACTTATGAAAGAAATTAAGGAAGATACAAAGAAATGGAAAGACATTCGATGCTCAAAGACTGGAAGAACAAATATTGTTAAAATGTCTGTACTACCCAAACCCATCTACACATTTAATGCAATCCCTATCAAAGTACCACCAGCATTTTTCACAGAGCTAAAACAAACAGCCCTAAAAATTTGTATAGAACCACAAAAGACCTCAAATAGCCAAAGCAATCTTGAAAAAGAAAAGCAAAGTTGGAGGAATCACAATTCTGAACTTCAAGTTATAATACAAAGCTGTAGTGATCAAAACAGTCTGGTACTGGCACAAAAATAGACACATGAATCAATGGAACAGAATAGAAAACACAAGTGGACTCATATGGTCAAATAATCTTTGACAAAGCAGGAAAGAATATTCAATAGGAAAAAGACTGTCTCTTCAACAAATGGTGTTGGGAAAACTGGACCATTTCCTTACACCATACACAAAAATAAATTCACAATAAATTAAGGATCCAAATGTGAGACATGAAACCATAAAAATCCTAGAAGAGAACAGAGGCTGTAACTTCTCTGACATCAGCCATAGTAAATTCTTTCTAGATACGTCTCCTGAGGCAACGGAAACAAAAGCAAATATAAACTATCGGGACTACATCAAAATAAAAAGCTTCTGCACGGTGAAGGAAATAATTAACAAAAACTAAAAGGCAACCCATGGAATAGGAGAGAATATTTGCAAATGACATATCCAATAAAGGGTTAGTATCCAAAATGTATAAAGAACTTATAAAACTCGGGGTTCCTGGGTGGCTCAGTTGGTTAAGCATCCAACTTTTGATTTTGGCTCAGATTGTGTTCTCAGGGTCTTGGGATCGAGCCCCGCTTTGGGCTCTAAGCTCAGAGAGGGTTCTGCTTATCCCTCTCCTTCCCCTTTTGTCCCTCCCCCTCAAAATAAATAAAATCTTTTAAAAAATGTTATAAAACTCAACACCCAAAAACCAAATAACACAATTAAAAACTGGGCAGAACACATGAATGGTTATTTTTCCAAAGAAAACATACCGATGGCCAACAGATACGTGAAAAGATGTTCAATATCACTCATTATCAGGGAGATGCAAATCAAAACTACAATGAGATATCTCACACCCATCAGAATGGCTAAAATCAACAACACAAGAAATAACAGTTGTTGGCGAGGATGTGGAAAAGGGGAACCCTCTTGCACTGTTGGTAGGAATGCAAACTGGTGCAGCCACTGTGGAAAACAGTATGGAGTTTCCTCAAAAAGTTAAAAATGGAACTACCCTATGATCCAGCAATTGCACTACTGGGTATTTACCCAAAGGATACAAAAACACTAATTCAAAGTGATACCTGTACCCTGATCTTTATTGCGGCATTATCTACAATAACCAAATTATGGAAATAGGCCAAGTGTCATTGACTGATGAATGGATACTTGGCCAAAAAAAGGATGAAATCTTGCCATTTGCAATGGCATGGACAGAGCTAGAGAGTATAATGCTGAGTGAAATAAGTCAGTCAGAAAAAGACAAATAATATAGGATTTCACTCATATGTGGAATTTAAGAAACAAAACAAATGAGCAAAGCGGGTAAAAAAAAGAGAGAAACAATCAAGAAATAGACTCTTAACTCTAGAGAACAAACTGATGGTTACCAGTGGTGGGGGTTGGGGGGGAAACAGGTGATGGGGATGAAGGACTGCACTCCTTATGAGTACTGGGAGTTGTATGGAAGTGTTGAATCACTATATTGTGCACTTGAAGCCAATATCACACTGTATGTTAAACTAACTGGAATTTAAATAAAAACTTTAAAAAAATAAAATGCGCTGGCTTCCCTTCTTAGTCTGTGTTGAGACTTTCGTCTTTCCTGGTGCAATGGAAGGGGTTGTCACCAATGCCTCCATTTCCTTAGCTGATCTCAGGGAAGGAGGTTGTGGAGGCAGCCGTCCCAGTGTCCCTAAAAATCCCCTCATGTGTGATGCCACGTAAGAAATTTAATTCTGGGAAGAAAAGTAAGTCAGTACTAGTCTTCTTTTACAAACGGGTTTTGGCTCAGTGGTGACAACGATGTCATCCAACGGTGTCAGTTCCTACCTGGGTTCCGGCCTCTGTAATTCCCTCTCCTGCCTTCTTAGCATTGCCCATCAGCTCCGCCACATTTCCATTTTGGGCTTTCCCCTGCTCACTCCAAGATGCCTCCTGCTGAACTACCTGTCCAGATATGTTCTTCCCACCCGCATTTGGCACCCGGCACGCCGATGTGGATAGATACAGCTGATTCACCTCACTCCATCTCTGCCCACTTGCTCTATGTCCCCCCTCCTGCAGGGTCTGACTGACTTGACAGTCAGGAGCATATTATTATTATTTTTTAAAGATTTTATTTATGTATTTGACACAGAGAGAGGGGGAAGCAGGCTCCCCGCGGAGCAGAAAGGCCGATGCGGGGCCCTATCCCAGGACCCTGAGATCATGACCTGAGCCGAAGGCAGAGGCTTTAACCCACTGAGCCACCCAGGAGCCCCATCATGAGCATATTATTAACTGAGCAGAATTAATATCGGCATATGTGCTTGAGCAAGGTGACCGAAGTGAGAGTTTTTCTGTCCTGATGCCTCTCATACACAATCTTTTTCTTTTAAAATGTGTTTTAAAGATCTACCGTATGCTAGACGCTGCGGAGACCTGACTGGCCCACAGCCTGATGAGAGCGGCACACTTGCAGGCAAATACTTGCTGTTCAGTGTGACAAGCAGCTGTCAAATTCATTCATGAAAATGGATGGTGATCTTAAGGTGGTCACCTTCCTAGGGGAGGCTCTGTGTGGTGTCGGGTACTGTGCTAAGTGCTTTGGCCATTCAGTGAGTTTCTTAAAGTGGATTAGGCCCCACATTGTTGTGTGTGTATGTGGGGGGAGGGGGCGGTACGTGCGTGTGTGTGTGCATGTGCACATGCGTGTGTGAGTACAATCGCACACATCTTCTGGGGCTTCTCAAAGCTGTCTGTCCTTTCTGTAATGCCCAGCACAGGGCCAACTCCCCAGGATTTAGTCAGAAGTCATAAATTCAATTCCAGGCTCTGCTGAGTGATCTGGAGGAAACCATTCAAATACTCTGAATTTCGGTTTCCTCATCTTTGAAACACAAATCAGATCCTCATCTTTGAAACACAAATCAGATCCTGCCTGCCGGGGCTGTGGCCAGGATGAAGAGAAGTAATACATACGTATGGAAACAGCTTTGTCAACTCTAACGTGTTGAGCACAGGTGACACATAATGACTCCAGCCAAGGTTTGAAAGAAATGCCCCTGGCTCTCAGAGAACACGGAGGGGCCCTGCTCTGTCCTCAGTGCCTCTCTGCCTGCACTTTGTGTCCCATGCTCACCTGGGTAGAGCCTACCTGCCCTCCCGTTCAGGGTGCCAAGCTGCTGGCTGCTGCTGGGAAACAGGGAGGAGGCAATGAAGAAGAAGGGGCAGCGGGCCAGGAAAAATAGGAAGTTGGTGCATTTGGATGATGATGAGGCTTTTTTTTTTTTTTTTTTGGCTGGAAGAGTGTTTTTGTTAGTTTAAGGGGGGAAGGGAGCTCATAACAGTTATCTGAAAGGACCTTGTTTGTGGATGGCTCCAGACTTTGAGACCTGGCCAGTGCTGGCACTAGGTGAAACTGAAGTGTTTTTAACCCAGAGGAAAATCCCCAATGTCCTCTGATTATCAGTACAGTGCTGAAGTCTGCAGAGGGAACACGCGCTCAGGCCAGGTTGTACCCATTCGAGGAGGTCTTAGGGACGCTGCAGTGGCCCTGTCACTTCTGTTGGGTTTCTACTGAGACCAAAGAGGGGGCGGAGAGGGGGAGCCCTGCAAGTGTCAGGGAAGAGGCCCGTTCCTCTGTCTGATCTGCAGTGAACTTAAATGCAACAGCTGATCCGAGGAGACAACTCAGATTTTCCCATGTTCCCAAGGCCTCTTGGGTGAATGCTGAGACATAGACTCTGGACCCAGCTTGCTGATGAGCTCTTCAGTCCGGGCTCAAAACCCTTCCTGAGCTAGTCCAGCCTAACCCTCTCTCCACATCCCTCTGTCCTCTTGCCCACACGCTCTTCCCTCTTTGCCATTCCCTAATCTTGCAGGGGTCCCTTACATCTCTGCATCTTTGCTTCTGCTTGCCGGAGCTTCCCCTCTCCTAAGCCTTTCTTCTTTGTGATACCGAGGTGTTATGAAGCCTTCACCGTGCTCCCAGGGGGGGCTGGCACACCGTCCTGGGTTCCCATGGGGCTTGGTACAAACCCACATTATGGCTCTTGCTGCAACCGCACACATTGGCGTTGGTCCGCCCCCCGGGGTTGAAGGCAGGCCCGAGTCACTTCACTTCTACATTAAAACTCTAATCTATGTTGGAAGCATCCTGATAAACAGAGAAATGGATATAATTTAATCTTTTTTCCATATAGCTATCTAGTTATCTCCAATACTGGACTATTAGAAAACCCTGCTCATCCTCACTGATTTGGTAGGTCCCTTTAGCTCATTCCAGAGGAATATTTAATAGAAATCAGTGAGCTGATTCTAACAGTCACATGGAAGAGAAAACATGTGGACTGGTTCCTCCCTCCAAAATATTTTTGCAAAAAAGAACAATAAAGGGGGTCTCACCCTAAAAATATCAAGATAAAAAAAAATTAAAGCAAGTAAAACAGTGTGGTATTGCTATTGGACTAGATTAGAGATCAAAGAGCCTAAAACAAAAACAGAACCCTCCAGATTTGAAAATGAGGTTTATGGTAAAGGAAATATTTTAAATCTTTGGGAGGATGGGTAACATTTGTTAAATTGTGTCAAGACAACTGGTTTGCTATCCTTTTATAAAGAGTATGTCTCCTTGGTTTGTTTGTGTATGTTTATAATGATATAGTCAAGGGAATATTGGGCTTTTCCTTTTGGTCCAGGGATTTGCTGGCTTAATACCTCATATTTTGAGACTGCTCTTAGAGGGTCACCCAAATAAATTAGAAAGATCTTAGGCTTAAAGATAGAAACACTTTTATTCAGAGGATACATGATGACGTTAGCAGGAACACAGACGTGTGACTGGGATGGCGCAGAGAAGCACACTTGCTGGGCACGTCTGCTAGTGTCACAGTTGCACCAGATGTGCTCTTGACCAAGGAAGTGCCCTAGGGATGAGCAGCTCTCCAGCTGTGCTAAGAGTCGAGGAAGTGCGGCCAGTGCTGGCGACTTGGGGTGCAAACATTCCAAGTCTCCTAGGGAAGAAGACACTCCTTACCTTCAGGGGCCCCCCCGGAGCTGGTCTAGCTGAGAGTACCAGCCCCACAGGTACCACTGCGCGTGTGCCTTCTGACTTCCCTAACCCTCCTCCCAGCTCTCTGGGTCAAGGATCAGTGGAAGGCAGCAATAAGATAGGCTTGGGTTTTTACTTCAACTCTTGATGTGCGTGCGTGCGTGCTCTTTGTCATTGGGTCTAACCCAACGCCAACAATGGAAGACATATGGCAGTAGAGCTGCAAAACTTGGAAGACACAGGGAAAGCCTTAAAAGCCGTGAACGGGCGGCTAAGGGGGAAAGAGGTGCTAACTGAGGGAGGATTTAGGGGAAAGGGAGTTGTTCTGGTTTTGTTGGTTGGCTTTGTTTCTGAAGATGAGAGCGACTGAGCGCTGTTTATGCCGAGGGGAAGATACTCTTTTTTTTTTTTTTTAAGATTTTATTTATTTATTTGACAGAGAGAGATCATAGGTAGGCAGAGAGGCAGGCAGAGAGAGAGGGGGAAGGAGGCTCCCCGCTGAGCAGAGAGCCCGATGCGGGGCTCGATCCCAGGACCCTGAGATCATGACCTGAGCCTCGATCCCAGGACCCTGAGATCATGACCTGAGCCGAAGGCAGAGGCTTTAACCCACTGAGCCACCCAGGTACCCCGGAAGATACTCTTTTTAAAAGGGTTTAAGGTCTAAGAGAAAATTCTCTCCAGAGTCTCACCAATAGTGACAGCTTCAATTACCAGTCAAGCGGCTATTCCCAGGCCCCTCCTTCAAGATCCACAGTTTCAAGTAGTTATCTGACTTCAGCCTTATCTGCAGCATCTTAATATCTTACACAGAGAATCCAGTCATATACTTACTGGGTAATTGGAAATTAATTTGAAACCACAGCCCCCAACATAGAAGGGAAGAAGTTCTTTCAAAAGATGAGATCCAGAGCATAGATGATACAAGTTAGTCTTGGATAAAGAGGAGGGAACGGAGTGAAGATACAGGAAGATTAATGTACAAATACAACTAAAGGCATTGCTTTTTTCTGTGAAGTGATTTGCACATCCTTTTGCCTGCTGCGCATCAGGAGAAATGTCTTTTTCTAACCTTTGCTGGTTGGGGGAAGGTGCTTTTCAGCCTTCAGTGGAAGGAAGTGTGACCGGATCCCTTGCCCTGCCTACTGGTCAGTTGAATTTGGGGACAGTCCTCTACAACCATTTCTGGCAAACCCATCATGGTCAATTCTGTGATGCCTCTTCTGATCGGACCCTAGAAGAGCTGCTGGTGGGTTAGACTGGCCTTCACGGACTGGCAGGGGCATAAGGCACAGGTGAATCTACTTGGAATAAAGGACTAGGAACAGAGTGGACCAATCAGAGAGGAGATCATCTGCTGAGTGTCAGGCAGTGGGGAACAGAAACAGAGGGCAGAAATAGTGTGTAAGGGAAGTTGCTGACCAACCAACTCAGAGAACCACCTGTTTGGATCATGGCCCCAAACGAAGTTCTTAACCACTTTCTCCACATATAAAAGGGAGATTAGCAGTGATTTCCTGTTTCATTTTATCTAAGATATCCCGACTTCATTAATTCATTAATACTACTGAAAAATGATTATGTGTGTCTGAGTTTTCCCAGGGAACCATGCATTTCAAAAGCTTGCCTATAATCTCAGTGATTCAGGGACAGTCAAGATTTTTACCGTCCTGTGTTACTTACGGTTGCAAATCATTGTCAGTAAAATCCAAGCAGTTTCCTAACCCCTTAGTATGCTGCTTTTTTTTTTTTCTGTTGCAGACTTTATTTTAGTCTTTTTGTCTAGAAAAAGCCAAAGTGAAACAGCTACCTCCATGTAGTGGTTTAGAACTCTGAGAAACTCATTAAGAACGTTGAGAAAGAATCTCAGAGTGAGAATCCCGATTTCACTATTAGAGTCACGTGACCTTGCAAGCCATTCAGCTTCTTTGGTTTCAGATTCCTCACCCTGTATAGTGTGAATAATAATAGCATGTGCCCCCTAGCACTGTTTTGAAGATGAAAGGAGACAATCCACGCAAAGCACTTAACACGGCTCCAGGATCTAGTAAACCCTAAGCACATCCTGGCTGCATACAACAAGCATACTCTAAAATGTTAAATGATGCTGGGTAGTCTATGAACTACTGAAATATAAATCAGAAGCTTAGAGGTGGAAAGGGACGCTTGAGATCATTTATACCAGGATGGCAAATACCTAGCGTATTTTCCCTCATTTTTCCCCCAGCATCCATGGCAGACATCACTAATCAATCCCAGCGTTCTTTCCCATTGAACCCAATATGGTGTTTTATGTGATCACTACCAATTGATTGGAGTTGATCCTCGAATTGAAACCCACGTGCCACCCCTGATTGTACTCAACAGGTGAGGAAGTGACTTTCCTAATGTGACAGAATTTATAATATTTTTTTTAAAGATGTTATTTATTTATTTGACAGAGAGAGACAGATCACAAGTAGGCAGAGAGGCAGGCAGAGAGAGAGAGGGGGAAGCAGGCTCCCTGCTGAGCAGAGAGCCTGATGTGGGGCTCGATCCCAGGACCCTGAGATCATGACCTGAGCCGAAGGCAGAGGCCTTAACCCACTGAGCCACCCAGGTGCCCCGACAGAATTTATTACTTTCAGAGCTTGGACAAAAATACAGTTTCTTCTTGCACTGTTGATTGTACCTTTGCTGCCTAACTTCAGCTTTATAGAATATCAACTCTCCAAAGGATCTAAAAGAAATTCATGTTCTTTGAAGGAAAATGGTATTTGGAAGAAAAATTTGTGGGCTAAATGGGAAATGGGGAGTTAACATTGTCCGTATTTTACCTCTTTTTAGTCCTGGTTATTGGTTATGGTTTGGTCAATGGAAGAAATTTAGCTGAGTGTAGAAATCATACAGGATGCATCATTCCACAAGACTTCATTCATGTACTTACTCAACAAACAAATATTTGGTGCCAGCTTTGTACCAGGCACTATCCTAAGCACCGAGAAGAAAAGATGATCAAAATATGACCTTGACTCTCAATCAGTACAAGAAACCAGAGGGGAGACAGACATGGACAGAACTGGATGCATCAGCAGTGTACACTTCACTAAAGGCACGTACAGGTTACCACGTGAATAAAGCAGTCAGTTCTACCCAGGGGGATGGGAATCAGGAAGGCTGCTTGACCTGAATCATCAAGGAAAAAAGCAACCTCCTAACAAGAGATCCTGGAAAATGTTTGTAACCTTTCCTGGAAAGCGAGAAATTGCATTTTTGGGTGATGCAATATTTATGGACTTGGACCTACTTCATTAAAAATTGCTCTTAACAGCCCATATGGTTTTGTTAAGGGAGGATTATAGTAACATTGCCGCCTGCTATAAGACTGATGGCACAAAGCCATGTTTGTTACAATCACATTTGCAGGAGCAGATTTTTGGGTGCATTTTCCCAAGTGGCAAAAATACTTCCTGGTCTAGTAGATTCTCCTGGTGTGTCTGCAGGGCTGATGTCAAGGAGTTCAGTCTGACACTGCGTGAACCGTACCCGGTTCAGACCTGCCTGAAACCACCTGCAAGACCAAGCTGATGCTTTACCCTGTTTGACGTCATGGCCTTAAAATCAAATTTGCTCACCCTCATTCTTTTGTTGTTAAGCATACTCTGGTTATTGTTCCACTGTTTAGGTAAGGAAGAAAGATAAAGAGCCTCTATCCTGAAAATGCTGGGTTATAAACAAGCACATGGCGGTGGCTGTGGACCAACCATCCAGATGCCCTTGGGCGGCTAGTGGCCAATGAAGCCCAGTGCTAAGTAGGTCGCCCAACCTGTTAAGGCTAATGTTGGTGGACCAACTTCTGCAAGTGTTTTTCCACTCTCTTTGGCAGGGATGAGGGGAAATGTGTTCATTTAGAGAGGTCAAGAAAATCAGTCTTGCCCAGGGCTCCATGTCGAATGAATGGCTCTACCCCAATGTCAACCATGGAAAAATGTCATTGACCTAGATTTTATGCTGAATCAACACCATTAAGAGACAGTGACCCAGCTTCCGCATGGCCTTTACTTTCTCTTTTTACATTTGAGTTACCTAGGTTATCGCAGATGTTAAGAGACAAAGGTCTCATTGAATAAAAGACTTGGTGTGAATTGCCCAATTGCTCCATTAGGAACCCTTGAAATGAAATTTGAGGCTGAGCTTGGGATGACCTTGCACAGCATCACACATAGATTGGATTCTTTTTCTGTTTGGGGGAAATTTGGCTAAAACAAACATCATTCTTACTCAGGAGTAGCTCTTCATGCTGGAGACCACCATGGGGCTGGGGGCAAGTTTGGAAGTTAAGATGGATTCAGAGGAATGGCACATTTAGGGATATAGTATAGGGGAGGGGGGGAAGATTGAACTGAGGTGCATGGGCACCCTGGGCAGGATAACAGTACAGAGCCCCTTCGAAGGAACACTCATTTAGAAGAGTGACCTGCCTGGGGAAAAGCAATGAGGCAGGTCTGTCACCACTAGGAGAGTCTCCTCTCTGATTTGGGCAATTCAGCTCTGGATCCAAACTTGTAGACCTCACTTGGCAAAGCAAAACTCTGAAGTAAGCTAAGGGATTTATTACCTTTTGTTGCACACCCACTGGGGTCTTCCATCCTGCATCAAGCAGCTTGTAACTACAGACAGCTCGGAGTTGCAGTAACTATGAGGCACTGCATTTCTGGTGGGGTTTCGGTGCCCTTATAGAGGCCTACCCCAGGGGAACGACTAGCCGGCCCGTGCCTGTCAGGCCGAGATGAGAACCAATAATGCCAGGGAAGAAAAGCCAGAATTCCCCGCCATGAGTCCTCTCTGAGTCTCTGAGGGGTCCTTTCGTTCACCTGATGATGGGTGGCCAGGGCTGAACTCTGAATCCTGAGACCAGAAGGGTGGCCGGCAGGTAGAAGCAGCCACCGGCTGTGGGGCTGGGCTTGCCAAACAGTGGTCCTATTGTGCTAAGTGTCCATGAAATTGAAAATCTGAAAATGTGATAAAAATATAATTTATAAAGAAATGTGAGCCTTGACATTCAGAGTTTCTCAATCAGTGAGAAGCTCTTCTGGGTTAAATTTCGACCTTTGACTTCATGCCACTTTTCCACTTTTCCATTATCCTGACCCTCTTTCCTTTGTTTATTCAACACATATTTATATAGCATCTGCTTTGTTTCCAGCACAATTCTAGGCTTGGAACAGTGAAGGGGAGAAACCAACTCTTGGCTCTATTGGACACTATATTGTAGTGGAGGATCAGACAATAACAAATACAGATGGATCACAATTTATGTTATATTATTTTGTATTTACACATCTTTTATTTTTTTATTTTATTTTAAAGATTTTATTTATTTATCTGACAGAGGGACAGCGAGAGAGGGAACACAAGCAGGGGGAGTGGGAGAGGGAGAAGCAGGCTTCCCGCGGATCAGGGAGCCCGATGTGGGGCTCAATCCCAGGCCCCCGGGACCATGACCTGAGCTGAAGGCAGACGTTTTAACGACTGAGCCACCGAGGTGCCCCTTACACATCTTTTAAATGTGGTATTAAGTCCTTCCTCCCCTGGGAAGGAGGCAATGAGAGGCTAGAGAGACATGTCTTTGGCACGCTGTGCCCCCTTAGGCTTAGAGCATGAATCTCCTCCCCTCCATGAAAACTTGGGTCGGGGAATAAGCGTTCCTTTTAACAGGAGCAATGCTGGAAGCAGGAAGTGTGTGCAAGATCAGAGGGTGACCCTTCCACTCTAGGTGAGGTGCACGGCACTATTCCTCATCCCTCAGGCTGACCTTACGTACCTCAGAGAGCCCGTTTCCTGGGCATGGTTGGGCTCCAGAGAAGCAAGCTGTCTGGGGCAGCTCACACTCAGAGCTCCCCATCCCTCTCTGACTGCGTCTCTACCCGCTCACTCTGGGTGTCATTGGTAGCGAGGCCCGGGGGCTTTGCTGACAGGGGTGACATGGTGCTGGCAGGGAGTCATCCTCCTGGTTAATGAAATGACAGTGATGCTGGCTATGCACTCGGCCAAGGGACTTCATGTCTGGTCAGTCACCTGGCTGGTGATGACTGGGGGATTCAGGAGGAGGGGCGCGGGGGGAGGAAACAAGTCTAGACGGGGGTGTTGGCACCCAGTGAAGTGGCATGGGGAGTGACTGCTAATGGGTAGGGAGTTACTTTTGGGAGTGAGAAAATGTTCTAGAATTTGACAGTGTTGATGGTTGCACAACTTTGTGACTATACTAAGAACCACTGAAATGTACCCTTTAAAGGGGGACTTTTATGGCATGTGAATTATATCTCAATTAATAAGACGACTCCAAATTCGGTAGAAAGAGGGGAAGTTTTCTTATTCCAGCTGTTACATTCTTCCTGTCCCATCACAGCCACCTCCTAATTGTGTCATTATGTTACCTTATCTTCCATCAAAGGAAAACACCATAAATTCAAAACTGTTTGACCAATTCCATCCCAGGGTTCCCAGGGACTTTTGGTTCTGTGTTTGCTATAGGCTAAGCCATTTAATCCCAGTTCAGATAAAAATAGGAGCAGCCCACTAACAGGAAGTCGGGGCCAAGGCCTGCACACAATAGCACAGGCGTGAATTACCATAAGAACGACACGTTTCTGAGTCACCCAACTAACGGAAAGAAAGTGGGGTCACAGCATTGCCGAAAGTGAGTTTAATTATGTTTCCCAAACTGGAATTCTGGAAAGGCCTGAGAGGGGCTGTGATTACAATCAGTAACCCCATATTCTAAATACAACATGGCCACACCAGCTCGATCAGAGAGAGAAGGGAAGCACCTTGTGAAGAAGGTGAAATTTTGTTGGGACGATAGAAGGGTCTTCCCAGGGCTCCCTACAACCACAGCAATACCTAGAATCCAATACCCGATCACCCCTAGCATGACTGGGGAAACTTAGCAAAGGGCTCTCGTGGCTATCCCACTTACTGAGACCTAAAGGAAGTCACAGCCCCTCCATGAACCTCAGTTTCTGCATCTGTCCAGTGAGGATATTAACAGTTCACTCCTGGTAAGGTTGTTGAGAGGACAGAATGAGATACTGCATGCTCCGCTGTCTGCACACTGTAAGATGTCCAAACTATGCTAGCTCTCCCCAGCTCTGAAGTAGCTAGGGGAGGGATTACGGCCTGATCGAACAGATAGAGAAACTGCAGCCATAAAGAGTGATTCATGGCTTCCTAGAGACAGAACTGAATAAATTCCTATTTTATGGCTGGCCTAATAAACTGTCACTGTTGTCTTAAAGACAATATACAAAAGAGTTGTAGTGGATTGTGACTAACATAACATAAAAAAAAAAAGTAAGAAAGAAAAAGAGAGACGCACAAAAGCAGAGGACGGAGCCTCCCAGAGCATCTCCCTGGAGAGCCCATGTTGCCATTTGTCTCCTTCCCTGTCTTTTGAAATAATAAGCCCTCTCCTAATTGACTACCCTGTTCACCACATGTATTCACTTCCCTCTCCTTTGGGAAGGAATTCCTTCCTGGCTCCCTGTGTAATGTTTGAGGCCCTTCACCAGAGACTGGCCCAGTTCCACCACCTGGCCTCCCCCCACTTCCTCCTCTCCCCTTGGTTGGCTCTTGGCCTTTCCCATCATGTGCCACCAGGACTGCCCTACATACATGCCTTAGCACAAGCTGGGGCCTCCACCCAGAGTGCCCTTTCCCTAGCCTGTCATCTCCTACTCATCTGGGAAGGTCTCTTTTAAATGCTGCGGGCCCCCCAGAAGTTTCTTCCTTCACCTGATCCTCGTTAGTTCCTCCATCAATAGTGCCCACATCAGGAGGGATTCCTTAAGCTCAAGGACAATGTGCCTGGGAACCTGGGATGGGAGAGGAGGGTTTGGCACTTAAATCACTTACTTATGGCCTATGAGAAACATAGAATTGGAGACACTGAGGTCACAGATCTAAAAAAAAACCCTTATTTTCATTTTTACCTTTAACTAAAAATAAAATAATAAGAACCATACCATTACTAAACTATCAGTAATGTTTTTGCACCTATTAAGTAATAATTCCTTAGAAATGGTTTAGAATCTGCCTCCATTGCAGTTTCAATGATAAGCTTGTCTGTGCATTTACTTTATATGCATGCCTGGAAGTGTTTTGTTTTCCTTGTCTAATTTTATGACTTGTTTTCCTTGTGTAATTTTATGACTTGAAGTCGGTGACTCTTGTCATCAATACCACCTTGTCCCAGAAACCCACTTAAATGCATGCCTTCACTCTTTTCCTTCTTATGAATGGGGGAATGCAGTAATGCCATGGTTTTCTTCTCCTTGTCATTCTCATTTTCTCCCCACAATGCTTTATAAACATCTTTACTCCTCCCCTGACATATGGGCTACCATCCTCTTTCCTTTGGGCAAACTGCTTTTCCCCCCCCAATTATATCCAAAGATTTGGTACAACTAAAGTGCAGGATGAACTTAGGCTTGAAGAACCATAAGGACTTTTTATTTGGTTTCACAATGAGAAGAACCACGAAGGCAATAGTTTAGGGCAGATGATATATTGGTTATAGGAAACAAAGAGAAAACACAACTGTTTTCTATCAAGGTTAATGATCTGTAGAATGAAAAGCATGGGGACCAGGAAATGAAAGCCCAAGATAAGGGAAAGGAATGGGAAGAAATACCTAACTGTTTGGAATAAGTTCATCTTGTGGTTTAGGCAAATAACGTGTAAATAGACTAGCATGTCTATCAGACTCATGGAAAACAGGAAAGCAGTAAAAGGTGGGAGATAGGAAAACGCTGTCCTAATTGTCAATTAAGGAAAGAAGGTGGAGTCTAGAAGGTGGGGTCTAACTGTTAAATGGATGCTTTGTGAACTCTCAGTACAGTGAGTAGAAATCCACCAAGAGCATCAGTGATTCATTGTAAATCATGCCCAGTGATCTTTATTTCCCTTTTAAACAAGATCATTGGCAGGTCAGATCAGGGGTATGCAACAGGCGTAGCGTATCTGAATTGTAAGGAGGCATTAAACAGACTCTTCAATAATAATCTGGGGACAAGATTAGGAAATTGAATTATGAGAGAGAGTAGTCTAACTTTTTGAAAGATGGAGCCTATAATATTATTGATTAAAGAATATATGACAGAACTGGACAAAGAGTTCTAGATGCACTCTGACAAGTTTTGATCTTAGTCATGTTCAGTGTTCCCGTCAATGACTTGGAGGCGCACTGTATGTCTTGTCAAATTTGAGGTCATAAAGATGAATGAGATAGTGAGTTTGATGTAGAAGGAAGACACAAAAGAAGTTCAGCAAGGTGGAACAGTGGCCTGATTTCAGCAAGGTGGAATGTCATGGATGTAAATGTAAATAAATCTTTGCATTTAGATTTTCAGCATGAATGGTCCTAGTAGACGAGGCATGAGAGAGGTCCACGTGCTAGTGAGGTAGGGGTTTAACTGATAACTAGTTCTGTGTGAGTCAACGGTATGTATGTTCGGGCTTCCAGAGAAGTGAATTTAAACCTCAGAATGTTGTTGGAAGTAATAGTATTCAATAACCAGAAATAATTAATGACATTTAAAAAAAAATGGGAGTGTGGTGTGTGGATGGAAAATATTCTATCCTTTGTTTTGCAAGGCAGACAACATCTGGAGCACTGGGTTCCATTTGAGGTGCTACAAGTTAAAGGGACTTTGACACACTGGAGAACATCCCAGAGACTGGATTCTAGGCAGTTTGGGGTTCCTCGAGCTGAGAATGTATGCACAGTCTAACCCTGGGGGGCACTGACACATCAATAAATCTGAGCCTTAGTGTCTCATGGTGAGCTTGGGGCTGGACTGGGTCTGAAATACGGGCTGGTACATCTGTGAACACAGTGTACCATGGTCTGGCCATCTTCTCTACCTCAAGATCTGACCATTGGCGTGTAAGTTGTTAGACACAGAGCCCTGTGTCACACTTCTTCCTCTAACCTTCCAACAGAAGCTGAATGACCTTCCTACCAACAAATCCCCTTGAATGGTTGAAAATGCACCTCTTTAGAGAAGAGCCCAAGGAGTGTGGCCACTCCCCGTGCTCCCCAAGGTATGCCCCATCTCCTCAGGAGCTTGGCTTCCTGAGAGACACCCCAGTTTCCTGCCAACATCGTCCCTGTTTTTGTTGAGCTAGTAAGAGAGGGTTTCTGTTCTTTGTTCCCTGGCCAAGATGTTCACATTACACAGGGATAAAATGACAGTTATTTGCCTGAAGGAAGGGGAGTCGGAGCCCCAAGGAAGGTACTTCCTGGGCCTGGGGCAGTCAGAAGTTGCCTGTGGGTGGGAAGGGGGAGTTAGCTTCACAGAGGCAGCACTAGGAAAGCCTTTTAAGTAGCGAGGGGCATGGATGGGAGTGGAATTTACTTGTTAATTCAAGGCTTAATAATCATCCCTTTGTTCCACGATAAGGAAATGTGGGCTCATCGTTTAAAAACAGGGCTTTGCCGTCACTGGAAATGCTTCGTGTTTTATCCTCATGTTTACCGTGTCCCAGCTCAGCAGAGGGAAAATACAGCCCATCCGTGACATTAGTATTAACACGTACAAGGGGAAACATGAATAGTGTTTGTCGCTCGCAGAGAAGAACATACGATAACGCCGAGAGAAATGTGAGTGAATTATTCTGACGGGGACTCTAATTGTGCTGCCCCACATGAATCATTTGTAGAGGCCAAACAAGCATTAAGACAGAGGACATTGTCCCAAACAGAGGGACAAATCTGACATTCTGTGATAGCTCTCTTTGTCATTTATGGGCCCAAACAGATGAGCGTTAAGCTTTAGAACACGTAATTTTATTGCTGGAATCAATAAAGGCTGGCCTGGGGCCAGGGCTTAAAGTAGCTGTTGCAGTTGCCGGGCAGATGAAGAGATGGAGGCCGCGGGCCCCCGGAGCTCACCCTGTTTCTGTCAGTCTAGACGCAGACCTGGTGCCCACCCCACCCCCTTCGGTCCCAGGCCACAGGCCACCGTGCGCCTCGTCCTGTTGCCATAGTGACTGAAGGGCTTCCCGGCACAGCCCCAACACCTCCGCACCCGGGTGTGATGTGTCTCGGCTTCTCTCTTTCTCAAAAACCGAACCAAACCAGCCGTTACTTTTCCACGCTCTGCAGGCTGAGTAATAAAGGCCACCGGTCATTTCAGGACTTTCCTCTCCCACGTGGGAAAAGGATTTCATGCCTGGCCGTGTGCTGACGTCCACCACTGCCCTCCCCGCGGGGCTGGCCCGCCACTCCTGGCCCTTCGAGGTAGCAGGCAAGAGGGCTGACCTTGGAGCCTCAAGTTTAAGTTCCTCATGGTCTGTTTGCATTGTCTGCCACTAAGGGGCTCTGTGCGCTGGGCAAGATCCTGTACTTCTCTGGGCCGGGTTTCCTGTATTGCGCTGGAATCGGACTGGGGTCCGGAGCTTCAAACTGTCCTGCAGAGATGTTCGGGGGATCTGCAAACTCTTAAGTCAAATTTCGTGAAAATATTATAGTGTCCTTAAAAGTACTAAAAGACAGCAAGAATAGTCAAATCTATTGGACTCTCATTTTAACCATAGGCTATCTGAGTGCATTGATTCGTATCTCCATGTGGACTTATTCTGTGGCCTTGGAAAAACCTTGTTTGGACATCTGCCCCATACATATGGTATTTAAAGGCCTTTAGATGCCTACTGGCCCGGAGGGCGGCCGCTCCTCACTGCTCATATCTTAAAATCAGGGCTGTGTACGTGCATTGCCTAGCTCCTGTGTGGCCTGCGGGATTAAAGGCTATGCTTTCCATGCATCTGTTTGGCACCCACTCTCATTACTGATTCATTCTCACTTGCGCAATAATTTGTGAATGCCAAACATTTTGCGATGTGAAAACATTATGTTACAGATAATTTAAGCCATTTTGTGATTGCTGGGTGCTTAGTGCCTGGGCTATATATTCTTACATAACATGTATACTGTATAGACTTTATATGTTATGTATCTTTCACAATCTTTCACACTATGAGGATAGTTTTATCAAACCAAGTATCTCCTAAGATGGACAGAAGGGCTGTTAAAAGACTGAAACTGTGAACAGTTACTTATCTGTGTGGCAGGGTTTTCTCACTGCTGAGCAAAAAGAATCAACAACAATGACGGTGACAAAATAAGGTACTGAGGGGGACAGTGTAGTTGTCAGTTAGTGTTCCAATTCCAAAATGGTCCCTTGCTCGGTAATTTTGTTGTAATGTAATCAGGTTGCCACTCACTTATGAAGTACCTAGTAGAGGGTCAATTTATTTTTCTGGAGCAATTTAGTAAATGAAGATTGAATGTTGTGGTGACCATGGAAATGTGCCACTCAGATCCCCTGCCAGCCAGATAATGAACGTACTGCGCCAGCTGCCTCCACCTTTGGATCTGTCACTGTGTTCACTCAACAAATCTCTTGCACGTCGAAGCCCATCTCAGTATCTGTTTCTCTCTTTCTTTTTAATATTTTATTTATTTATTTTTGAGAGAGAAAGAGAGCACGACGAGCGGGGGGGAGGGGAGAGGGAGAAGCAGACTCCCCGCTGAGCAGGGAGCCCGATGCAGGCCTCAATCCCAGGACTCTGAGATCATGACTGGAGCCAAAGGCAGACACTCAACCTACTGAACCATCTAGGTACCAGATTGGTATCTTTTTCTCGAAGGACTAAAACTATAATAAAGGTGACGAAAAAAATTACTTGGAAATGCAATACATTCCTGAAATTATTTAAAATTAGGTTATTATACTAGATGACAGATTTTTAAAAATAATCCTCAATTTTTTGGAAGTAAGTCTCAATTGCCAGGATATACAGGTTTTCTGCTGTGACCATGTTTCCTGCCCTGACCCTTAGGGTGCTACAGCTGTCTTGGGGCAGCCTACCTCTGCTGGGGAAGGAAAAGAAGGGAAATGACCCCCACAGGTAGAATTATAGCATGCCAGAGCTGGCAAGGACCTCAGAGAGGATCACTCAAGTCCTGCCCCTCACCTCACACCTGGGGAGACAGAGCACCCAGACATAAATGTCCAGTTGACTCACTCAGGGTCACAGAGCTGACAGATGGCTCTTCCTGGCAATTCCAGGAATGCCTTTCTTGGAAGGAAACAGAGATTGTTATTTAAAGGAATCTCTTTGGATTAACCGTGAGTTACTAGTCTCTTCTACTGGTTATCTCTGGTCCTGCTAATGAAATGCTGGGGTTTTTGGTCACACATGTGACCAAAAGGAGAGAAGCCTTCCTCCCTTTCATCAACGCTTGGGGCTGTTTGTAGGCACCGTGTGAGAGCGGGCTGACATTTTATGAGCTGTCCCAGAGGATAAAGCCTGGCTTGGTATCCGAAGCCACAACACACCCACGCAGAGTAATAGGACCTGCCTCGGGCTGGCAGCAAAATGGATCGGGTCTGCCTCTCCGCCCCTGTGTCTCCAGCAGACCTCACGTGCCCTCCCAGCCAGCTGGCTGAGCCTGCCCTCATCAGCATGGGGTGCAGGAGATGAGTGTGGGGCGAGGAATTTTAAGCAGAAGCTTGGCTTGAGTCTGAGCCCTCCACACCCTTCCTATTTCTTCCAAATCTTTTGTTACTGAGTGGCTTGTGCGATGAATATGGGGATGATGGCCCATCGCTTCCCCTCTTCGGGATGAAGTTATCTTATCCATAAAATATAGCAGGCAAATTGACAATGGGGTTGATTGTACATATCTGTGACTATACTAGAAACCACTGAATTGTACGCTTGAAATAGGTGAGATGTATGGTGTGTGAATTACATCTCAATAAAGCTGTTTTAGAAAAATATGGGGATGATCTTAGCTGTTAATGAAATGGGGCAACCTCTGCCTTCCTGCCCCTCTCAGAATCAGAAGGTCAATTTAGAGCTGAGTCACAAGATAAGAAAATCTCACAATTCTTGGATTCAACGAGGCCACCAGGTTTCTATTAAAACATTAATAATTTGTAGGCAGCGATGGGGCAGGGCCTATCTCCCCAAAGAGGAACTCAGCCACTATAATAAAAGTGCACTTATAAATATACCCAGCTGGTCTGTAGGCTACAGTTTGCTGGTTAACAATACTGTATTAAAATATTATTTACCTTGTGGTTGATTTTTTTGCTACTTCCTTAAATTTCACACCTGAGGCGAGTCCCACACTGAATACTTACTGCTTCTGCCCAGCATTTGTTCTTCTCCTTCCTCCTACCCGTAGGCCAAGTCTCCTTGGAAAACGATCCCCTCCGTCTCTTATTCTCCGTCTCTGTTTGGTTCCAGTGGGATGGATCCGACCCCCAGCTCAGGGATGGGCCATGGTTGGCTTAAACGAGTCAACATATCCCTTCCCCACAGGGTGGTTGGTTCGAAGGGATGGATAATGAAACTCGTGGAAGATGAAGGAACTGGAAATTTAGGCTGGGAATTCAGGACCACACATACATCTTTCTCCTTAGGTTTCTGGTGTGGGCAGCTGTGGCTAGGAACTGCTAGGATACTGGAAATGACGTAGGAGCTCTGGGACATCCTCTGGGTCCTGCCAAAAGGGAATCCAGGAATGCATGCAGGTTCTGTGAGGTCTATAGCTTGTATGGTTTGCGTACTCTCTTTAAGAAAATGAATACATAATTACTGATACATAAGTAAGGACAAACATGATTATTTAACTAGAACGAGAGAAGACGTTCTAACAAATTACAAATTTAAAAGACCCAACAAACACCACAAACATCACAAAAGCCAGGTAAACAGTACATTTTTATTAATTAATATCGGACACACCCCTAAAGTACTCTTCCTATGGTTTTGGCTGCATGCTATTTAATCACCTCTTTATGTTATGATTTAGTAATACAATTTTGCATAGCAAAGATAAAAAGATCATCTTTAATATGGATGATTAAAATATTTTGCTGTTGATACTTTAGAAAGGTTTATTTCAGGGACATCTGGGTGGCTTAGTCGGCTAAGTGTCTGCCTTTGGCTCAGGTCATGATCCCAGGGTCCTGGTATTGAGTCTCGCATCTGGCTCCCTGTTCAGCGGCGAGTCTGCTTCTCCTTCTGCCTGCTGTTCCCCCAGCTTGTGCTCTCTCTCTCTCTCTCTCTCTGAAAATAAATAAAATCTTCAAAAAAAAAAAAAGAGAGAGAGAAAGGTTTATTTCAGCATCATAACTCATTATCGGTAATTGGTCATGTCCTGTAACATTTTTAGGATTGCTGTTGGGTATAGAAAGCATAACCTTCATTAGCTTCTTGATAGATCTGCCTCTTACCTCACTCCTCTCCCTGACATAAACTGCATAGGAGATGATGACCCCCTGCCTCTTAAACGCTATGTAAGACCTTGACTCAAATTCCTAATCCAGGCTTTACAAAAAATAAAATGCCCTTTCCATGATTTTTGCAATTCCTGGGTAATGTATCATATATTTATGGTAGATATTTTTGGGTAGCTCGGCATCTATTTACTGTATTTCTACTGACGGTAATTTTGGTCTTGAATCTGTATAGTTGAATGGAACCCACCTCCAAAATCCAGGTTGAAGCACATATCCAGTATC
>CM052896.1:35948294-35978810 GCA_028534135.1 Potos flavus
AAAAAAAAAAAAAAGGGAATTTGATTTTCTTAGAAAAAGGAGACATTCAGCCCCTTGACCTTTAAGAATAAGTGATGGGCCCAGCCAAGGACAAAACAACCCAGTCTCTCTATAGCCAGAAAGGTTTATAAACATTAACCAATGGCTCATATATTTCAAGTCACACTTAATGCCTAGACTGTTTGAGTTGGAAGGGCTCTTCTTAAAAGAAAAGGTTTGGAAATAGTAGGATTTCATTACTAAAAATAAATTTCATATTCAAGGGAGTCTGATTTGTAATTTTCACTAATCTTCTTTCTCAAAACAAGACACTGGGAACTCCCATCTCTAAAAAGAAATCACAACAGTGCAAAGCACATTCCAATCATGACACCCTTTTTCTCAGTCTATGTGGGTATGCTTACGGATCTATCTTCCCGACTAGATTTTAGCTCCTTCCAAATATCTTGATTATATTCTGTTTTACCCAACAAAGCCTGGCATAGAATGGGAACTCAAAACAAGCTAGGCAGACTTAGGTTTGGAATCTCAGTTCTTTCACTAGATAGATATCCTCGAACAAATTATTTTAACCTTTATGAAAGCTCTCAGCACACGTGTGGTGCAGAATATATGCTCTTCCTTCTGAATAAATTAAACCAAGGGAAAAGTTGATTTCCCAGCAAACTATTAAAAACAGGTATGACAAGAATCCATGACTTTAGGACCCTTGGCCCAAGAGTCTTCTGGGCCAATCTTTCTTTGGTCAAAAGAAAGCCATTTCTGGAACTCATCTCTCAAATCCAGCTTTTTTTATATTTGACAGGAAAGCTGTAACCCATAGCAACTCCTAGCCCTGGTAGATAGAATGCTCTACAGAGGAAACCATGTGGCTGGGCTCATGCACAGCTGATTAAATATTTGAGCAACTCATTTTATAATGTGATTTCCCTAAGTGCCTACCTATTGCACCAAACCCATTGGCAATTAGAGGGCACAGAAATTGCCTCAGAATGCAAAGGCACATCTTTTACTGCTTAAAATAGAAAAATCACTAAAGCTCTCCTGGAGGACACAAATAGAGATGTTGGGACATATGCCATTTTTAATGACTCAGGCAGAGACAAGTCCATGTCAATGAGACTCCTCCACATTTGGCCAAATGTTACATGACAAGCAGTTGTAAAGCATGATTTAGAACTCGTGTTCTGGTGGCCAACCCCAAAGAGTGTAGCTAAGGTTGGGATTTAACTTCACCTTCGCCTCCTAGAGAGCAATCACTTCTTTTTGAGTTGTCCATGGCTGCCTGACTTCCTCTGACGTCAATGAATTAGCCAGACTTCCTTCTAAACACATTTTAAAAAAAGAATCTAATGAGTTAGAATTTTCCACTCATGTAGAGCTAGAAAACATCAGCGTCCATCACAGGTAGTAAGAGTGAGGGATGTTCCCTGCAACATTTGTTTCTGTTTCATGCATGAAATGCATTATGATAGAAATGTATTACCTATTGTGGATCATTTTAAGTAAACAAAAACAAAAACAAAACAAGACAAAAAAACAACAAAACAAACAAACAAAACACCAGAAAAGCCACTGGGTTTGAGGACTCCTGTCGGTAAGGTAGTTTTACCAAATGTTTGTCTTCATCTATTGCCACAAATTTCAGTGAAATTCAAATACAGTCACAGCTTATTTTTAGTAATAATACCTAGTATTTGTTGTATACCCACATGCCTGATCGAATGAGAGGTGACTCATGTAACTTAATTTCAAGGTAAGGTAAAATATCCCTATTTTAGCATTGAGGAGTTCAAGGTTTAAAACTGTTCTTTGGTATGTCTAACATCATACCACTTGCAGACATCTCCCTCTAGGCCTGCCTTCTTTTCCTTATGCACAGCATTTTAATGAAAAAAAAAAAATTAGTGCAGCATTTAATGAAAGGATAAGTTGCTATTAAAATCGATTGATTTAGGTTTGGAAAAGTTTTGAACTGTTCGGACTTGGTTGTTTGGGAATTTTCCCCACACATAAAGGTCTGGACCTACTGGGAGAATGCTGGGAAAGACAGAGGTGAAGGATGGAACCTCAGCTGCCCACACTTCCTAGAAACTGACTCAACTGATCTAAGGAAGATAAAAATAGGAGGCATTCTGCATCAACTCTGAAACCAGAGAAAAGTGTCCTATTTATTGCAGGCTTGGAGGGACTTCTGTCATGTATTATCACTCAGGGCCAATTCACAGCTCTATGTCATGGAAAGTTCTAGCAGTCTTCTCCCTCCCTGGCTCATACATTCCTGAATTTAGAGGGTGGATACATTGCCCTCTCTAGCTCTAATCTCTTCTCTTTCTCTTCCTCCTGATGCTTTTCAACACACACGGAGATACCAGGGTGGGTTTGCCTATCCTGGGCTTGCTTGCTTTTAGGAGATTTCCTTGTTCTCTCCCCTGTTGGGGAGGAGGGTCATAAGGAGCAGAGTAAGGGGTCTAGGAAAGAAAGGTAGCTGACTCCTGCAGTTTGTGTATCTCAGGCTCTTACATTAGCGGGCTGCTACTGACAGGAGGTGCTGGTGGCAGAAGATTGGCGAGTGGGAGGGAGAAGCTGAAGTATCTTTTTTTACCTTCCTCTAACTCAGGGGGATCTCTAGCAACTCTGCATTTCCTCTGTGGCTCCAGGTCCAGTTGGACGGGCCCACCATAATTCCAGTTACTCCTGTTTCCCTGGTCTAGAGGTCATAGCATAGTGGTTGCCTGCTATTGCTAATCTCAGAGCTGCCTCATCACACTCTATTGGCTCCTTGCTTTTCCAACGCCTGTGTAATTTGTTCCCTGCATCAAAATCCCATAGTTTTAAATATTTGGGGTTGTTTCTATTTTCTGGGTTGGACCCTGACTGATATAGTGGGGTGGGTGGGGCACTGGCCCAGATCCATACTCTGAACCCCAGTTGGGTTTAGCTGGAACTCGTTGCTACTTATTTACCTGAAGACAAATAACTATGGTCGTGTTGAGTGGGTAAATAATCAATAAAGTGTCTGAGAACCTATCGACGTGTAGATGATGTGGCAGATCCAGGCTCTGGAGCTTGGGTGACCTATTTCTGCAAGCAGCATCATGACTGTTGCCCAGGTCTGACTCTGTGTAGTGGACTGGCATCACTGTTGGAGCTCGGGTTAGCTAGATCTTGCTAAGAATGGGGAAGGAAGGGGGAGGTAGGAAGGAAGGAAGGAAAGAAGGAAAGAAGGAAGGGGGGAAAGGGAAGGGAAGGAAGAAGGGCAGGCTCCACCATCATTCCCATTGCCCCATGCCTAATCCTGTCCAGTGACTGTGGGCCAAATAAAGGTCTTGCCTGGTTCTGCGAAGGACAAGAACCTGGGATACCCTGGGGTTTCCAGCTGAGGTATATTCTTCCCCTGGCCTTGGCAGTTCGTTTGTCTCTTTTGCCTTTGTAACAAATGAAATATATCCTGAAACAAAATTCATAGATAATAAAGCTTACCTACACTTCATCACTTTAACAAAAAGCAATATAATACAACTATAATATAATGGAGAAATTAATAATGATAAAATTTATTTTATGTAAATGGTGAGGTCTGATTTCACGAGAAGCCCTGAATGGGTTGCACCCATGCATAATACATGAGTCAAGCTTGAAGAAAAGGAAGCAGATAAGATGCCACTCAGAATACAAGCTGTAAGGGAGAGTAAGAGAGCAACGGTCCCGTGGAGGACACCGAGGTAGGAACCAGTGTTAGGATACATAATAGCAGACCAGAATTATTTCGCTGTGATAAGAAAAAGCAGGAAGTAGCTTAATTGAAGCAGGGCTAACCTGGCAAGACGAATGACATACTGACATAGCAGAGAAAACAAGGAAGTGTGATAGTCTCTTAATGAGCTGGGACTTATTTATAAGTATAGTATCAATTATTGCCCTTATTATGAGATAGGACTGAGTGACAGTTTCATGGAAAACACACTTCCTATATTGAAATCCTGCCACACTTTGACTTTTTTTTTTTTTAATTCCACCTCTAGCACATTGAAGATACTTCAGGGACCACATACTTCAGTAGGTGATGGAGAATAAAGGGTGGACTGGAAAAAGAACAGTCATTCAGGAGTAGAATTCAGAGTCACTCTTAGAATAAGACAGAAAAAAAAGGCAGCCCTAAAATAAGTGTATAATGTGATTACTAGATTTCTTATCTAAATGCCTGTCCATCAGTTCCTCTACCTAGGCACTGCCCAGACCGTTGCTAGCCCACACGGTGGTCGTGACGGTGCCTTCCTGTGGATTCCTACAAGGCACCCATCCTGGACACTTCTGTAGAAAAATGCCTTAATGCACGGATTTTGTCATAATAAATCTGTAGATCTGTATGGATCTGCCTACAATGTGAGTGTTCCCCTTCCTGCACTCCCAGTGCACAGTCTGCCCCACCCTTTTCTTCTGTACAATTCAGGCCACTTCTACCTCCCCGTTCTGCTTGGATTGCTGTGTGTACTCATCCTGATTCTCAATGAAATTAACAAGTACATATTGATCGCCTATGTGTAAGCTCTGTGCTCAGCACTTGAGAGGGAAATAGAAAAGGCATCAAGACACGACCCCTGAGAAACTTATCACTTGAGTTCATGAAAAGATAGTGCACTGTATGTCACCCCAGCTGCTGCTTTGGGTCAGCAACTTCATGTTAGATCATTTGATTCACCTGACTCAGACGGTTTTACAACAGAGATTCTCCTACCAATGTCATGGTGATTGTTTGAGAAATGATGATTTGGAGGAAAATACAGGTGACTTAGACATTTTAAAAGTAGGGGCTTACATGATTTCCTTCTACATAAACATAGCGACTTTGGAACCTGAGTCTTGCTGGGAAAGTGTAAACCCTTGCCTCGTAAGAGACTCAATTTTATCTTGAGGCCAGTTGGAAGATATGTCACGTTTTAACGTGTCCTCTGAGAATGCTCTTCTAGCGATTTCCTGGTGAGCTCCTTTTGTTTTTTTTAGCTGATAATGCACATAGGCTGTGTCCCTCTCAGGGAAAACTACAAACTTGTAATAAGAAAAAAATGGATGGCTTTAATTAGTCTGACATAATGCAAAAATGCAACAATCATATTTTCCTTTAGGAGCTCTTCAACCCTCTTCAACATGATTCAAGTGCACTAATAAAGTTGTCCCCATCATAGAAAGATGAGCAAGGCACGCACAAGTGTTTAGGAACACTGGCGTGGGAGGCTTCACTGTACTAGTTGGGTTCTTGGTTGCAAGCAACTGAAACCGACTCTAGGCCTTTAAATAGGAAAGGAATTGATTACTAATGGAATTTTTAAAAAGATTTTATTTATTTATTTATAAATAAATTTATACAAGAGAGATAGAGAGCACAAGCAGGGGGAGCGGCAGGCAGAGGGAGAGGGAGAAGCAAGCTCCCCAGGGAGCAGGGAACCCGATGCGGGGCTTGATCTCAGGACCCTGGGATCATGACCTGAGCCAAAGGCAGTCCCTTAACCAACTGAGCCACCCAGGTGCCCCATTAATGGAATATTTTTATGGGACTAGGAAGGCTAGAGAACCAGACTTGGAAAATGGGGTGATGGGGGGTGGAGGAGAGGCTCTAGACAGTCAGAACAAGAGCCAAGGGCACATCCGCCATTCAGTCAGTCTCCTAAAGAGTCTGATGCAGCCACGGTAAGCCCGAATGCTGCCACTGGCCCCCATTGCCATGGAGAGCAGCTGCTGTGGCCAGCCCTGGCCCTGCTTCTCTGAGGGCATATCTGGAGGCATCTGATTGGCCACGCCCAGGTCATGGGCTCCTGCTCTAGTTACAAAGAGGGCTGGGGAAATGGGTCTGGCCTTTTCAGCTTCTGTCACCACAGCTGGGCTCTGCATCCTACCAAACATCGAATTCAAGGGAATTCTGAGACATAGGAAGGTGGTTTAGATACTAGGCCATAAAGGCAGACCAACATTCCTATCTCTCATGGAATGACTAAGAATAATTGGGACATGAATGTGTTTTATCTTACTCAACTGATTATCTTCATCACTTTTAAAATCATTATCCCTTCTTTTCTAAAATTAAAAAAAAAATGTAAAAAATCCAAAGTAGCACTTCGGCTATGTTTGTCCAGGAGCTTATATTTGGAAATAAATGCCCTTTTCCTTGCTTAAGAAGCCAAAACCTGGGAATGGAAATTGGTGCAGCCACTATGGAAAACAGTATGTGGGTTTCTCCAAAAATTAAAAACAAAACTGTCATATGATCTAGTAATTCTGCTTGTTGGTATATACCAGAAGGAAACGAAAACATTACATTGAAGATACAGCTGCACTCACAGCATTATTGACAATAGCCAAGACATAGAAACAGCCTAACTGTCCATCGATGGGTCAACAGATAATGAATATGTGAGATATCTGTATAATGGAATATTTTTCACCCGTAAAAGGAAGGAAATCCTGGCATTTGTGACAACAGAAATGGAATTTGAGGGCATCATGCTAAGTGAAATAAGCCAGATAGAGAAAGACAAATAATGTATGACCTCACTCATATGTGGAATCTGGAAAAAAAAAAAAACTCATAGAAACAGAATAGATTGCTGGTTGCTAGAGGTGAGGAGGAGGCAGCGGCCAGTGGGGGAGCAGACTTCCAGTCACAAGATAAATAAGTCAATAAGTCCTTGGCTTGTAAGGTGGCTATAGTTAATAATATATACAACTGTATTGCATGTTTGAAAGTTGCTAAGAGACTAGAGCTTAGAAACTCTCATCACAAGAAATACAAAATGTGTATTATATGTGATGAAGGATGTTAACTGAACTTATTGTGGCAATCATTTCACAACATATACATATATCAAATCATTATTTTGTACACCTAAAATTAACACAGTGTTCGAGTTCTATGTCAAGTATATCTTAGAAAATCCAAGGCAGTACTTGAGGCACTGGGTTTCCTGTTGCCATCCTATGTCCTTCCTCATTTCATTCCCTGACCAAGAACCTAAAGTGATTCTCTACTGTCCATCAACAGCGGGTCCTCACTCTCATTTCTTTATAGTAAGCACTCAGTTCTAGGAGGCTACCCCGCCCCAGATGAATGGAAACTTGTCGAACAATCTGTCAGGGACTCTTGCCCCATTAAACTAGTTTTCAGATGCTAAAGAGCTGACTCCTTCATGGTATGGAATTCTCTGGTAGCTTTCCTCTGTATGTCGCCCACAGAAACTTGGCCACAGAAGTGTCCCCAAGCTATTGCAACCCACGTGTGGACTTCAGTCTGTGGGCCAAGGAAGGTCAATGTGATATGAATGTTTCAATTGTATAAATCATAGCCATCAAATTGGTGATTGTACATTAAAATGAGTATGTAATTAATTCTATTAGTCCTGAACCAAAATTGTACTCGAATGGATACCAACTTGAGCCAGACTTTCTTTCAGATCTGGCCATAGCATTATGGTCCCGGTGTACACGTTTTGATTTCGCCTTGTTCTTTCATGACAACAGAGGGGGAAGGCAATATGTCAAAGCATATCTATGCTCTACTCTAATGACCTACGGGTAATAAATTATCCAGTCAGTTGCACAAGAACCTAAATCCTTCCTTCCTAATTCCTAGCTGGCTGAGCAGTTGTAAGGCCAAATTATATAGCACTGATTAAAAAGTTAATATGGATGTGGATCACTGAATTACGCTGTATAATTCAGATTTCCTCTACTTCTGCCCAAAGCTGCCCCTCTTTTTTTAGTTACTCCTTAGGTTATTGGGATAGAGTATAGCCCACTTGGGTTATTGTAATGCTCGAAGAGATCATGCAACCATATCATGCATAAGTCCAGAGCATCTGTGAAAGAGCTTGGAACTTTGTCAGCCTTGCAGGTAGAGGCCTCAGAAGCTTTTGTCACAATCAGCAAAGATAAACAACTGTCACGATTGACAGCTCTTTAATACCTGACCTCTTTTTAGTCAAGAGAACGTGAAGGTCTTTGTTAGAACCATATAATATTATAAATGTACAGGCGAAATGGACATTTATTTATCAATCGTTTCCTCCAACAGATAATTTCCCTTCTCTTATACCTAGCAGACTCTGATATTTTAAATCCCCTTTACTGTAAAATGTAACATCATAGAGAAATGGGCAAGAGAACAAAAAGGTACAGCTCAAGGATTAGTCACAAAGCAAGTACTTGTGAACCATCACCCAAGTCAAGAAATGAAACATGCTTACATGAAATCCTGTACACAACTATTTATTGCGGCTCTTTTGGTAATCACCAAAAGTTGGAAACAACATAAATGTCCTTCAATGAGTGAATGAATAAATAAGCCGTGGTATATCCACACAATGGGATACTACTCAGTAATGAAACGAACTATTAACATGCAACAACTTGGATGAATCTCAAAAGCGTGATGAGAAGTCAAAGAAGTGAGTCTCAAAAGGTTACATGCTATATGATTCAATTTACGTGATATTCTTAAACAGACAAAACTACAGTGATGGAGTGCAAATCAGTGATTGCCAGGGGTGAGGCTTTGGTGATGGTTACATGAATCTACACACGTGTTAAAATTCAGAGAACTGTACACCAAAAGAAAAAGTAGCCATTTTATTGTAAGATTATTTTAAATATTAAAAGAAAAGAAATGCAATAGGGGAAGCACCCTGGAGCCCTCCTGGTTTCCCCTCCCAGGGACTGGGACAAGAGGAGGAGAGTCAGAGGGAGAGAGTCTCAAGCAGACTCCCCGCTGAGTGGGGAGCCTGATGCAGGGATTGATCCCAAGACCCAGAGATTATGACCTGAGCCAAAACCAAGAGTAGGACTCTCAACTGACTGAGCTGCCCAGGTGCCCCGAGATTATGTGTGTGTGTGTGTATATATTTTTAAAAACATTTTATTTATTTAAGAGAGAGCAACAGTGAGAGAGAGAGCATGGGGGGCAGGGAGCACAGGAGAGAGGGAAGCAGACTCCCCGCTGAGCAGGGAGCCCAACTCAGGACTCAATCCCAGGACCCCCAGGGATCATGATCTGAGCTGAAGGCAGATGCTTAACGGACTGAGCCAACTAGGTGCCCTCCAAGATTATATTTTAAATAATGTTTATCAACTGCTTTGACTTATCAATTTGCTTAAATCCGTTCTGATTGCTGTCAGGTGTCAAACAGTGCTTTAAGCCAAGGGGCTATTCAGCAAATCATAGGAGTTCAGGACTAGAAGTATTGGCCTGTGGGCATTTCCTACTCCAACATATTTCATTCAAATTGAAAATAGCATAATACAATCTCAAGAAATACTTAGAGAATCGGTAAATAAAAACTTAACAAAAATATAAGAGATTTTTCAAATCATTTGCAAATCGTTCTCAGTTCCATTGCCACGTTACTCAAAATCATCAAAAAGAGAAATTAAAATTATCTGTAAACTTACTATGATAAAACCTCAAGCATGAAATGCGGGCCAGTTTTGTTTTTTTTTTTTTTTGAAGCATATTCTTTGCAAATCTTATTTTTGACAACTTGCTTTACTATATCTATAGCAGAACGTTTTCCCTCTTCCCACATAAAAACTGAGGAACTCTGCCGGACAGGAAAATTGAACAAGTTCCCATGACTTTGAATAAAAACCTAGGCAGCTGGGGGGGGGGGGGGGAAGAAGTTATCAAATTAACCATGATCTGATTAATATTTTAAAATTTGTTTTTTTATTGAGAGAATATCCTCTTTGCTTTTTGCTGCTTTTGGTTTTAAGCTTCTAGGTTGATTTACATGGTAATTTTTCTTTCATCACCAAGAATGTTATTTGGTTACTAACGAAGCTAGGTACCCACGTGTGACAAAGTAAACTTATTTTTATATACTAAGGGTGGGTATTGGAGGACTAACATCTGTTGTTTTTGTTCCGCATCCCTGTGCTCTCTCTCCTGGGACAGCACCTGCTTCCAAGAAGGAACTGCCGCTCCGCGGAGCTGTTAGGCTCTTGGCAGCCCTGCCAGCGGCGGTGTGTTCGCCGCGGTGATTGGCTCAGGGAGGGTCACATGACCAAACCCCGCCCATCGGAAGCTTTCCTAGGAATTGTATTTCTCTTCTTTCTTGTGGGGTCACTAGGCTAGTCTGACTCGTGCCGGAAATGTTGGGAGCCACTGCCTCCACCCACTGTTCTCTCTATTCCATGGGAGAATCCTAATCACAGTAGGAGAAGGAGAGATGGAGAGAGAAACAGAACCATAGACTGTGGTTGCTGCGGCCAGGCATTGTTGAAGACCCAAGTTCCTGCACTGCTTGACAATACCCTTGTGCACGCTCCTTGCCAGCGTCAGGTGTCAGTTATCTATGCCCTGTACTCAGTTGTAAATAATAAGACTAAACAATAACGGTGAGCACTCAAGGAGCTTGTGTGATGGCGTTAAGCTGCACCAAGTTCTTCCCCCCCACACACACACCCCCAACCTCGTGTCATGTTTTATTCTCACAACCACTCTAGAATTGTTATAGGTTCAAGCACTACCCCTACTTACCAGTTGAGGAAACAGGCACAGAGAGGTTAAGAAATGTGTCCAAGGTCACAAAGCTAGTAGGAAGCTGAGGAAGTCAGACCTCAGATCCTGGGTCACAGGCTTACAATGGGAGAGAGGTGCAGACACAGGAATTCATGCCTCCTCTTTGAAGCCTTTCTGCATTACACAGGCTACACTGAACTCCCTAGGTCCCAGCTTTATTTATGCTTATGGCCACCAAGTGTTTAACATGAGAGGTAGTACAGAGTTGTGGTTAAGAGTCTGGGTTCATATTCTAGCTTGGCGTCCTACCAGCAATGTGAGCATAGCCTCACTTTACTCATTGTAAAATGGAAATAAAAACAGTACTTATCGCGGCTCCGGGGTGGCTCAGTGGGTTAAGCGACTGCCTTCGGCTCGGGTCATGATCCCGGGGTGCTGGGATCAAGTCCCACATCAGGCTCCTTGCTCAGCGGGGAGTCTGCTTCTCCCTCTCCCTCTGCCCTGCTTGTGCTCTCTCTGTCTCTCAAATAAAAAAATAAAGTCTTAAAACAAAACAAACCAACAACCAGTACTTAGCTCCTGATGTTGATTTAAGTGTTAAACATGTTGATTTATGTAAGGCATTTAGAACAGGATCCGTCATGTGAAAAATTGCTGTGTGTTAGTTGTTACCATCCAATGTTCTCCAAATGTTTTTGGTGTCCACATTGCCTTCCCAGGTGGAGTCTAAGTTCTATGAATGCTGGGTCTCTTGGTTCCCCTGGCATCCTTTAAGGTAAGGTAGGGATCGCACAGTAGGCACTGTGGGTTGAATGGGTTGAATGCTGGTGGGTGAAGCCTGCCATGTTTTGATTCTCTGTCTCCTCCTGTAAGCATTATTAAAGATGCATAAGGCATAAAAGCTCATTTGGAATTTTGCTTTTCATGCCCTAAATTCATATTATCTGTGTCAGTGGAGGTCTTCAATCAAATATTGCTGTCCTATAAAAATTAGAATGCAGACCTGAAAATTGGGCACATTTTCTGGGAAATTTCCCACTCATGGGTCAGCATTTGGAAACCTGAGTCCTAACAGGAGGCGTCCTGGAGAGGAGTGAACAAGGGAGGGGAGTGGAAAGGAAATGTGAGCTCTGAGAAAACAGTCATCTCTTTCAAAATATCACCAGCAGAATGAGGCGCGTCACGTCCAGCTGACATTTCCGTTTTATTGAAGAGATGCAAACAAATGATTTGGTAAGGTTTTCAGCCTTTATTGAATCAGTGTTAATTGCCCTTGGGGCTTTACTTAGTGAAATCACAAAGATCGCCAGGCTTAAGCTACTGGAATCATCTTTGAGAAGAACAGCTTCATCATTTGTCAGCTGGAGACATCCATTAGTGGGTAATTTTCCTCTGCATGAGGCTGTGCCTGCGCTCACAGGGCTGATTCCCAATTTTTAAAAGAGAGCGAAGTGTTGCAGGTGGGCAGAACCGGGTTCAGAACCTTTATTTGCCATCCATAGCTGTGTGACATTCCAGAGTCTTCTATGTAAAATGGAAATAAATCACACCTGCTCTGCTGGATTGTGGTGAGGATTTGAGATAATGAATGGAAAGCCCCGAAACTGCACCTTGCAAGTCCTGGATGCTCAAAAAGTAACTTGCATGAAATGTATGATGCCAAAGGCAGTGAACAAAACACTGGATTGAATGTTACTACGTTTACGTTTAACAGTTATTTCCTAACCAAGCTGATATGAGGCCAGATATATTCAACCTAAGAATTAAGATACATAGTTGAGAAGAGGAGCTTACCTCAAAACATAGGTAACTTTTGAATGAATGTTCAACAGGCTTCATTCCTAGTAACTTTTTCTGTTCGTGTGTGTATTTTAGCTGGTGTCTTGAATACAGGGCCTTTTCATGTAAAAGAGAGGCTTAAAACAGGGATAAAATATGGGGCAATACCTTCTTACCATGTGCCCATGACAGACATTACCTGCCAATTGCACTTCTTGTGGTTGAACCTGGCTGTGGCTTCTCTATTCTTCTCAACACTGCTCCAGACAGCCTTTACTAACGGAGCACATTTGGTATTTCAGATCACTCCTGGCTTCTTATTTGGCATCTTGGCTTACATTTGGATAATTCCAAGAATAACAGAAACCTATAGGGTAGATAATTTCGGCAAGGTAGGCTTTCTGTGCCCTTTAGATCATATCACAAGAAGCTGCCAATAAGATCTAACTAAAGTGAACAAAAACAAACATCCATTCACCTGCAACTCTTTGAAATTTTGCTGTTTATGATATCGCTTTTATGTGGAGCTACCAGCATGAATTTAAATTGACACAACCCGTTTCCTGTGGGAACTTGCTCTATGTAACCCACAGAGTTAGTACAAATATGACAGTGCGGAAGGCTCAGAGGCAGTCTTTGGAGGGGCCTGAGACGAGAGGTGCCAAGTGGATGCTGGTTCCTTTCTGTCACCCGGAGGAGGAGGGACAGAACATGCCTACCATGGGACCACTGCATGTTTGAAGCCCTCACAGGAGTTCTTCCCTCCAGTGAGGCACCTGAGGCTGTCTCCGGGGCCGAAATTGATGGCGTGGAGGTTGACTTGGACTAGACTCTGGTAATGACTTGCAAGCCTAAATATTTCTCATTATCCAAAATTTAAATGTTTGGGCTGGGAAAAAATTAGGTCCAGCAGGTCACACCATCCCCTAGGCAGCTCCCTAAATGCTGGTGCTCTAGATGGGGGGTAGGATCTGGAAACCATGTCCAGACCCTAAGACATATTTCTCACCCCTCCTCTGCTACTGCACTGGTCTGAGCAGCCTCATTTCTGGTGTGAATGAGGCAATAGCCCCCTATCGGTCTCTTGGCTTCCACCCTCCTCACCATCTCGACTATTCTCAAGGCAGCAGCCAGAGTGAGCCTGTTCAAACAGAAGTCACGTCAGGCTACTCATTGGCTCAAAACCCTGCAGTGGCTCCCCATTTCCCTCAGCGTGCAAACCAAATTCCTGCGACCAGACTGAGACTGTGGCTTGCACAGTCCAGCCCCATTACGTCTGCAGTCTCCTCTCCCGCTGCCCTCTTCCCTGTTCATGCACGCCTGCTGCCCTACTCTCTTTGCTGTTCCTCTGACGTGCAAGTCTGTCTCCACGCAGGGCCTTTGCTTCGCCTGCCCCTGCCTGGAATGCTCTTCTCCCAGATATCTATTTGGCCCTTTCCTCTTTTTTCAAATCTTTGCTGAAACCTCAGTTTCTTCATGAGGCTTTTCCCGACTTCCTTCTCGCACAGTTTTCCCCACAACAGTCGGGCCCTCTAGACTCCCCTTCCTCTGGCCGGCTTTACTTCTTTCTGTTGTAGGTATCGCCTTCTAACATATCTTATAGTTTGTTGATTTACTATATTTATTTTTTATTGTCTGCCTCTCCTTGCTAGAAAATTAAATTTTATTAATTTTATTAATAAAGGCAGAGATATTTGTTTTGTTCACTAATGTTTCCCAGGCAGTTAGAACATTGCCTGGCCCATAATAGGATTTCAAAAATAGGATTTCAGGGCACGTGGGTGGCTCAGTCGATTAGGTGTCCAACTCCTGATTTCAGCTCAGGTCATGATCTCAGGTTCATGAGATCAAGTCCCGCGATGGGTTCCACCCTGGACATGGAGTCTGCTTAAGATTCTCTCTCTCCCTCACCTTCTACCCCTCCCCCACCTCTCTCTCTCTCTCTCTCTCTCTTCCCCCCCTCTCTAAATACATAAAAAAATTAACATTTCAAAAATAGGATTTTAATTAGTGTATACATTAATAAATGAGTGAGGAAGCAAGCGAATACATGAATGGCTCTCTGGATCCATCACATCTCCATCAACCACAACAATTTCCTCTTTAAAATTTGCTTCGATGTTAGGTTTCTGCGTAAGATTCCATTCAAAGAAAAGATGCAGCAGCTGAAACGGTCCATGTGGACACCAGCTCTGATCCCAAGCTCCCTTTAGAGAGACAGAGGAGCCTGGGCCCACAGGAGTCACACACCTGGTTAGAGCACAACCTGAGGAAGACCCACCTCTCCTGACTACAATCTCCACCTCTTGGGTCTAGTTCGCTCATCATTCCCACCTAAGTGCCCTCCCTACTCTTGCCTTAAAACTTTACATCTGTCTTTAAATGAAGCAGCATTTCCCAGGGTGCCTGGGTGGCACCGTTGGTGGAGCAACGGTTCTTGGTTTTGGCACCGGTCATGATCTCAGGGTCCTGAGTTCGAGCGCCGAGTCGGGCTCTGCGCTCAGCCTGAGTCTGCTTGAGTTTCTCTCTGCTTCTTTCCTCTGCCCTTTCCCCCCACTTGTGCTCTCTCTCAAATAAATAAATGAATCTTTAAAAAAAAATTAGTCTAGTTAAGAGTTCGGCCACTAAGAAATAGTAGCAGGAGCCGTGCCCTGAACAGCCCCTCTCCCTTTCTCAAGCCCTGATTACCGCAAGTGACAGGTTTATAAGTAGGTGATAAGCTGGGTTTTCTATTCCAGCTCAGCCACCCCAGGTGTGATTAGGCCTGTTGATGCTGTTATTGCTAGTAATTAGCTTTTAGGTATATTTTTCCTTCTGGCAACGCCCAGTTCCTAGAAATTTCGCAAGCATTTCTCACATATGCAAAGGTGAATGAAGTAATCGCCATCTGTTCTGTATTTTCCTCCACAGAAGGTGTTTTCCCCCTCTCTTCTTTTTTTCCTTTATGGTATCTTAGCACGGCAACCGTTGACCAGTCATCCAGTCAGAGTCATAGATACGTTTTATGGACTTTGTCTTGTTTCCAATTTTATTTTTTATTTATTTATTTATTTTTTTATCTTTAGTTTTGAGAGAGAGAGCGAGAGAGAGCCCGTGAGCTGGGAGCGAGGAGCAGAGGCAGAGGAAGAGGGAGAGAGAATCGTAAGCAGGCTCCACCCCCCAGTGTGGAGCCCAACTCGGGGCTTGATTTCATGACCCTGAGATCATGACCTGAGCCAAAATCAAGAGTCAGATGCTTAACCAACCGAAACACCCAGTGCCCCTTGTTTCCAACTTTAAAGAAAAAAAAGAAAATTCCCCAAAGGGTTAGCTTAGTAATGCTGGGGACACAACATTATAATGGTGGTCATTCTAGGACAAGTGGTCAAGGCCTCTAGCAGTGGCTGTTCCCTCTGCCTGGGATGCTTTGCCCACCAGGCTTGGCTGGGTTGGCCTGGGCTGCCTCAGTATCATCACCATCATCTAAGACAGACCTTCCCAATCTATCACATCTCCGTTCTATCATCTTCACATTACTTCCCTTCCTGTACCTCGTTTATCTATTGCTTTAAACTCATTGAGTATCTGTCTTCAGCCCTATCTAGAATGTAGACCCCGCGAAAGCTGGGATCTAATCTGTGTTGTTCCTTGCTGTGTCCCAGGGCCTGGAAGAGGGCTCATCATGAGTTAAGTACATACTTTCACTTAACCAATAGTTCAGAAACTTTACCTTATCAAGAGTTACTATCAAGAGTTACCCCAGAGGGCCTACTTTACCATCCCTTTTTTGTTTTCACAGTCCTTCCCACCCTGGGTAAGCGATTCCCTGTATTATCAGTGAGGTGGTCACCTCACTGAATATCTGAAATGAAAAAACAAAGCTGAATTTATTGCCTCCTTCAGTAAGGGAGGACATATATGTAGGCAGGCACATTCTTTTTAAGCAGAGAAATCTAATATTATATAGGGACTTAGGAAAACGTGGAGTTTAGAAATAGGAGGACTTTCAGGATCTGGAAACCATGTCCAGACCCTAAGACATATTTGTTGCCATGATCTGCAGAAGTTTGGTCCCTTGTCTGAGACTGTTGCTGATGGGTTAACTCAGAGTCATGTTGATGGAAGTGAGCCCATCTCTGCCTAGCTGACCTTCAGAAGCTAGACACTAACTGGTTGGCTTGCAGAGGCCTGTTCAATGAGGCAAGCTGTTGGTCAATTAAATGGGTTCGAAACCAGTTTTGGTGCCTTCTTGTTACCAGGCCACAGAACAATCAATCCTTTCTCAAGTTTATGGAAATAGTTTCTCTAATTAAAAAATTTTTTTATTACTGTTATTTTTTAATTCCAGTGTGGTTAACATATAGTGTTATATTAGCTTCAGGTCTATAATATTGTGATTCAACAATTCTATCCATTACTCAGTGCTCGTCACAATAAGTGTACTCTTAATCCCCTTCACCTATTTCACCCATCCCTCCACCCACCTCCCCTCTGGCAACTACCGGTTTGTTCTCCATATTTAAGAGTCTGTTGTGTTTTTCTTCTTTTGTCTCTTTTGCATTTTGTTTTGTTTCTTAAATTCCACATATGAGTGAAATCATATGGTATTTGTCTTTCTCTGACTTATTTCACTTAGCATTATACCCTCTAGAGCCGTCCCTGTTGCAAATGGTAAGATTTCATTTTTTTATAGCTGAGTAATATTATGTATATATTAATATATATAATATATATATACCACATCTTCTTTATCCATTCATCTTTTGGTACATGCCTGGGTTGCTTCCACATCTTGGCCATTGTAAATAATGCTGCAATAAATATTAGGGCACATATATCTTTTTGAATTAATGTTTTCGTATTCTTTAGGTAAATACCCAGTAGTGGAAATACCAGATCCTATGGTAATTCTATTTTTAAATTTTTAAGGAATCTTCATGCTGTTTTCCACAGTGCCTGCACCAGTTTGCATTTCCACCACAGTGCACAAGGGTTCTTTTTTCCCCACATCCTTATCAACATTTCTTGTTTCTTGTGTTTTTGATTTTGGCCATTCTGATAGATGTAAGATGATATCTTGCAGTTTTGATGTCCATTTCCCTAATGTTTAGTGATGCTGAGTATCTTTTCATGTGTTTGTTGGCCATCTGGATGTCTTCTTTGGGGAAATGTCTGTTCATGTCTTCTGCCCATTTTTTAATTGGATTATTTGATTTTTTGGTGTTGAGTTATAGAAGTTCTTTCTATATTTTGGATATTAACTCCTTGTTATATATATCATTTGCAAATATCTTCTCCCATTCTATACGTTGCCTGCCTTTCTGTTTTGTCAATGGTTATTTTCACAGTGCAAAACCTTTTTATTTTGGCATAGTCCCAATAGTTTATTTTTGCTTTTATTTCCCTTGCCTGAGGAGACATATCTGGAAAAATTTTGCTATGACCAATGTCAGAGAAATTACTGCCTATGGGGCGCCTGGGTGGCTCAGTGGGTTAAAGCCTCTGCCTTCGGCTCAGGTCATGATCTCAGGGTCCTGGGATTGAGCCCCGCATCAGGCTCTCTGCTCAGCAGGGAGCCTGCTCCCCCCCCCCCCCCGCCTCTTCGCGTACTTGTGATCTCTCTCTCTGTGTCAAATAAATAAAAATCTAAAAAAAAAAAAGAAAGAAAGAAAGAAAAAGAAATTACTGCTTGTGCTCTCTTCTAGGATTTTATGGTTTCATGTCTCACATTTAGGTCTTTAGTTGTGGGAATGAATATTCTTATTCTCAGTTTCTCCCTTTTGGTCCTCATTTAGCTGAAGCTACAAGAGAGATCATCAAGGTATATCCAGATCTTTGCCACTATCGCTGAAATTCCTGAAAGATGTGGTTTCATTTGTAGACTTCTGGTTTTCAGGTTGCATACTGATCAGTGTGATTCCATCTGTTTTCAATATAAAATGATTTGTTGCATGATCTGCCAAAACAATGGCTTCTCGGTAGCATGTAAAACTCTGGAAAACAAACACTGAACAACTATAAGACAAATGAGTATAACTATAATTGTGATATGAGAAGACAATACAGAATGACCAGGATTTTTTAGGCCCAAGTAAGAAAGCACGTCCAAATGTTTCCCTATATCTATCTCAGAGAGTCATGTGTAATTACTTCTTTTAGTTTTGACATAGATTGCTTTATTCACCCATAGCATTCATCCAGGTACAGCACAAAGTGTTAGCAATGGTGTGGGCTACCATCTAGTTGGGGAAAAAAAAATCTAAGTGCACAGAAGTTTTTTTCTGAACGTGAAGACTTCTGGAATTATAGAAACATAATCATGGAAAACCTCCTTATTGACTCTAGAATACAGTGTTGCTGGATTAAGAATGTTATGCCAGGGGTGCCCGGGTGGCTCAGTTGGTTAAGCATCTGCCTTCAGCTCAGGTCATGGTCCCAGGGTCCTGGGATCGAGTTCTGCATCGGGCTCCTTGCTCGGCGGGGAGCCTGCTTCTCCCTCTGCCTGCTCTGCCTGCCTCTCCCCCTGCTTGTGCTCTCTCTCTCTCTCTGACAAATACATAAATAAATAATCTAAAAAAAAAAATTAAAAAAAAAGAATGTTATACCAGTGGATGCTAATATAAGAAGGAGAAAGTAATAATAATTCATAACTAGGTAAGTACTTAGTAGAAAAACAGTGGGTGATTGTTACTGAGACTGACTCATCTGGCAAAAGATTTTGAAAGACAAATGGAGTGTGAGTACAGGGAGCCCAGTGCGTACAAGTGTTGGTCCAATATTCCCTGGAATGGTGCCAAACCACTCTTCAAATCAATCCTGTGGAACGTCCAAAAGTGTTAAAGGATCATAAGAGCCCCCACTCAATATGTTTTAAAAAAAAAAGTTTAATTTATTGCTTACTACAGAAGAGAGAGTTCTGTTGACCAGCACATTCTCTCTGAACAGAGAAATCTGCTAATATAATACAGAGGTTTGGGGAAGCATGGATTTCAGGGTTTGGAGGATCTCCAGAGGGAAGATGTGTTGGCCTTATCCGTAGATGCTTGGCTACTTATCTGGGACTGTTGCTGGTTGGCTGTCATTCAGAGGCATGGTTATGGAAGTGAGTCCATCCCCAATTGGCCCACCTTTGGAAGTGAGGATTGACACTGATTGGCTTGCAAAAGCATTTTCCCTGGAGCAAGTTATTGATTGATTAAACAGGTTTAAAAGCATTTTGGTGCCTTCTCATTACCATGGTTACATAACAATCAGTCTTTTCCTAAATTAATGGGAGCTTTCTTTTTATCTTCAACCCTAACTGATAAACCTCCCTTAGTTTAGGTCTGGACTCTGGGTCTATTTCCCACTATGCCCTTTATTAACTTTGTGATATGTCTTGAAAAAGTTAATTTACTGAACTTTAGAGTCCTCATTTGTAAGACATGGCTAATGATACCTACCATTAGGATCTTTGTAAAGATTGATGTTACAATGATCATGAAAATTTGTAAATTATAAAACATCCTGAAAATATAAAACGCTTAAAATCCTCTCAAATTGTGATAATATATGCCAAAGTGGTATTCAAATTCTAAAGTACTTTATAATCATAAATATTTATATGATCAATTTTTAGTATTTAAATTATTATTACCAGGGGCACCTGGGTGGCTCAGTTGGTTAAGCATCTGACTTGATTTCGGCTCAGGTCATGATCTCAGGGTTGTGAGATTAAGCCCTGCATTGGGCTCTGTGCTGAGCATTCTTAAGATTCTCTCTCTCCCTCTTCCTCTGCCCCTAACCCCCGCACATGCATGCATGTCCACATGCATGCTCTCTCTCTCTCAAAAAACTAAAAAAAAAAAAAAAAAAAAAAAGACTACTATCATGCCCTGTTCTCTAAGACCCAGCTCAAGTATTCTTTTTTTCAAGAATGCAGTTTTGACTACCCAAGTCTTCACTGATCTTCCTCTTCTCTGGATTTTCATATTTATTATCTGTACCATACAAATCATACCATCTTGATTTATTCACTGTAATTTCTGATAGTAGGTCTGATTACTCCAAACAGATTTAAAGTTACTGAAGGCAAGAATCTTGTTTTCATTAACATTGAGGAATATCCCGTGCTGTCTTAGAATTCTTTTCACCATAGAACTCGGGGCTGCCTCTGTACATTCAGTGGATCGTACACCTGAGATAATGCTTACTTGCTAGCCTGGATCTACTCCAACCTTCTCATTTTAGCAAATGATGAGATTAAGATCCAGAGAAGGAGTAACTTGCTCATAGAATACAGAGCCAGAACTAGAACCTGTGTCCTCTAGTCCTTGTCATCATTCTTCTTTCAGTATCACTACAATGCTGCATTGTTAATATCCCAAGGGTGCCTGCCGCAGTTGCAGAGCTCATACTGGGCGCTCAGGAAACACTTATAACCACCTTTCTCATGGCTGAGTTGACTCAGGTATTTGGAAAGCAGAGCATTTCCACAATTACTGTTGACACTGTAATTTAATGCTGCTGGGTCTTCCTGAGGTGGCAGCTTAATTCATGATTGTGAATCATCTGACATTTCAGGTCGGAATTGTAGTTTTCATCCTCTTTTCCTTCTACAAGAAGTTCAACAAAGGATCTCCCAAATCTCTTAAAGTACATACCCTCCCTCACTACTTGGCAAAGTCTACACCAGTAATACAAATGGAAAGAATCAGTAATTGCAGGAAACCTTCCTAGCTAAACATGGCAATGGAAAAATACATCAATCACCTTCATAATGAAAATTAGATTTAAAAAGGATAAGTCTAAAAATTTATTTGCTTGAGATTATTTTATTCTCATGCAAATTATTTAAGACCGAATTGCATACTTCAGAGCTAAAATTCTTCTTTCTGGTTCTTTCTCCAGGCACTTAAATAGGCACTTAACAAAACAGTAATTAAATGCAGTAGGTGCTTTTTAACTCCAATACCCAAATGGCATTTTTGCCTTTTGGAGGCTGTTATTGTAAATTAGACTCTGACATGGGAGAGAAGATTGGACAGGAGGGGAGCCCATGCTCAGAAAATGCCCAGATCAGCAAACCCTTCCAGAAAGACTCCCAAATTTCCATTAATACATAACAATAGTTGCACTTACCATAGCAAGCAAACTATCCTCATTGCTTTTCACTTTCTGTGTTACCTCTGGGAACATGGTGCCTGCTACAGACAGGTTCAGCTCTTTAGTCAAAACCCTATTTAGTTTAGGATTTTTCTTTTCCTCCTCCAAAAATCCTTTGTTTCCCATTTTACTTTGTAAAAGAAAATATAACTAACCAGAGAGGGCAATTTATCAATGTACATTAGGAGCCATAATAATGTTCATACCTTTGATCCTGAAATTTCTTCACTTGGAATTTATTCTGAGAAAAAAATCAAAAGAAGAAAAATAATAATACATCGGAAGAATGAAAAATGTTTAATAATAGGGAAATAGTTATATTAATTATTACATATCTACTTCAAGGGTTATGATACCAAAGACTAATAGCAACATAATAACTCTTAAATTATAATAATAAATTCGGAAGAGAAAAAAATGGTATGTTTATATAGAGACTGTTCTTGGAACCATATAAATCTAGGTATACTTATGAACAAAGCCTGGAAAATAGTGGACCAAGACAAAAATAGATCAGAGCGGCAAGAAAATGGTTGTGTTTTGATGGTGATAATTTTTCAAAATGTTTTTTAATAACACAAAAATTCATAGTTCATCAGTGTAGTTAGTCTTATGGCATATGAAAACAGAAAGCACTCTCGTTTGGGAGTCAGGAAATGTCGCTAACTGGCAATGTGACCCTGGAAAATCTTTTCACTCTTTGATCTTCCTTTTATCATCTATAAAATGAGGACACTGAGCAATCTTTTTCTAAGTTGACTTGTAGTTTAAAAACCTATTATCTTTCATGGACTTATTTTCTTCTTTATTTAATGTTGGAAAGTGTTTTAAATGTTTAAGAGTGGAGGGGCACCTGGCTGGCTCAGTTGGTGGAGCAAGGGACTCTTGATCTCAGGGTTGTAAGTTCAAGCCCTATGATGGGTGTAGAGATTACTAAAAAAAATAAAATCTTAAAACATAATAAATAAGTAAATAAATAAAAAAATAAGTAAGTAAATAAATAAATATTCAAGGGTGGTAAACACTTGCCAAATTTCAGTCCAGTGAAAGAACTCAAGCCTCAAGCTCAAGCTTAGACAAATGGGCTGCATAAAATAAAAAGGAATCTGTCTTGGCTCAAATCTAGTAGTTTTTCTTAAGCTTAAAGCTTGGATTCATCCACTTTTCAAAACAGCTCATACTTCCAACCTGCTGATAATTACACAGTTAATCATGCAGTAAAATGTCTTTAAAAGATGGATAATTAGGGTTATCCAAGGGCAGTGTGATATTACGAGTGAATAAATCCTGACTGCTGACATAGGATGAGCCGTTCTTTTCTAATTGTTGCAAGGCACAGTGATATCTGCATTTTAGTTTTAGGTGCTAAGGTGTCAGCAAGGCAAAGTTCTCAGGAGGTGGCAATAGGATCACCGAAGCTTCCCCCCCAGGGGCCATTGGGGACCTAAGAAACACTGTTTCCAGAACACATTTTACTTCTCTTGGGTCTCAAACTTAGTTCCTTTTCCAAGGCTTCCCTTCTCTTTTTTCTCTTTAGACCCCAATTCAGCTCACCTCTTGAGTACCCAAGGCCTAGCAGAAGTTTTGTGGTCCTATGCACATGACTCCAAATCCCTGGCCTCCCCCTTCACCAGCTGTGTGACCATGGATCTTCTTTGGGCATCCGGATGTAGTTATCATGCCCTTCTTCACACATCCGGGGCACAAGAGATCTACCACTGAATCTGTCTCCAGTATATTGCCTGGTATATGATGAGTGTTAAATAAATGTCAGAACCTTTCTCATTTCCCAATTCCTTCTGTTAAGAATCCTTATCTGTAGCACTATTGTTGGTAACATTTAATTTGGTACTTTGTATTGTTTTTCAAATGACTCCTAAGGGTATAGCTTCTCTATGCAATCTCTTAGATGGAGGGTCTCAGTTACAGGATAAGCACCTATTGAACATGCTAGAAGCTTGGGGAAAGTCCAGTAACATCATCTATTATGAAGAAACCAAAAATAGAACTAATATTTACTAGGTGGTTCTATTATTTTTTTAAAAATATTTTGTTTATTTATTTAACACAGAGAGAGAGAGATCACAAGTAGGCAGAGAGGCAGGCAGAGAGAGAGGGGGAAGCAGGCCCCCTGCTGAGCAGAGCGGGGAGGGGGGGGGGGGGACTTAATCAGAGCGGGGCTGATCAGAGCGGGGCTCCATTCCAGGACCCTGAGATCATGACCTGAGCTGAAGGCAGAGGCTTTAACCCACTGAGCCACCCAGGCGCCCCTTACTAGGTGGTTCTACATACCACACAGCCACCGTGTGTGGACTTTGAATACATTAGCTACTTTAATTCTTAAAAAAAATCCCATGTGGTAGGTAATTTTACTGCCTCTCTACTAATGAAAACATGACATTTAAAAAAGCTAATGGGTGTGACCAAGAAACACAGATGGTGAACCACAGTTGAGATCTGGAACCCACATCTTTCTGAGTTTGAATATAAACTTTTCTTAAAAAATGAATTTATTATCAACAACTTGTAGACTTGCTACAGAGCACCCACAGCCATCAGCCAACCCCAGATCTGTCGGTGGTGTGGTGTTTTTGCCGAGGGACTGTTGGAAACTGGTTCCGCATCAGTGTTCTTGCTCTAATATCACTAGAAAGTTCATATTTCTGCTCCTCCAGCTGCAGAGTGACACAGAAAGGAAAGGAGAGATTGTCGATTCCTCAGCAAAGGTGATCTCTACTAACCTGCCTAGCAGAAAAGCAAGAGTGTCTCTAACCCCCATCTCTATTCAGACTTTCCTTCCTTCCTTCATTCCTTCCTTCCTTCCTTCCTTCCTCCCTCCCTTCCTTCCTCTTTCTTTCTTTTCCTTCCTTCCTCTCTTCCTTCCTTCCTTTCTCTTCCTTTCTTTTCCTTCCTTCCTTCCTCTCTTTCTTTCTTAAAGATTTATTTATTTATTTTAGACAGAGAGAACCAGGGGGTGGAGAGGGGGTGCAGAGGAGAGGGAAGGAGAATCCTAGCAGACTCCCTGCTGAGCCTGAAGCCTGACACAGGCTCGATTTCATGACCCTGAGCTGAAACCAAGAGTCAGAGGCTTAACTGACTGCACCACCCAGGTGCCACTATTCAGACTTTTCTTTAATGATACAATCTCTATTTCCTTTCTCTCACAACATTTGACCCTGGTCTATGATACATCTCTTTATCTGTGTTGGTTTTATTTATTTATTTTTATTTTATTTTTAAAGATTTTATTTATTTATTTGAGAGAGAGCAAGTGCTTGCACGCATGAGCAGAGGGGAGTGGGGCAGAGGGAGAGGAAGGAGAAGCAGGCTCCCCTCTGAGCAGGGAGCCCACAGGGCTAACTTAAATAGAGTAAAGTACTCTATTTAAGAAAGTGTTCCTAGGGAAACCCAAAGACTACAGATCAGACAAAAATAAGGACACAAAAGGACACTGAAGCCTCAGACACCTACAGCTACAGCAAGTAGTAAACACAGGATAACTCTGCCAGATAAACTGAAGCCTCACACTAAAGGTCTGTTTTACCTAAGTTCCTGTTATTTAATGCATCATGTCTGGCTTTCAATAAGAAATTACAGACAAGGAATAAAAGGCAAGAGAAATAGTATGAAGAGACAAAACAAACATGCAGAACCAGACTCAGATATGACACAGATCTTGGAATGATCAGATGGGGATTTTAAAGTAACTATGATTAATATGTTAAGGGCTCTAATGCAAAAAATAGACAATATGCAAAAACAGATGGGCCTGGTAAGCAGAGAGATGGAAATTTGAAAAAAATCAAAAGAAAATGCTAGAGATTAAAACACTGTAACAGAAATAAAGGAAGCCTCTGATGGGCAGACTGGGTACAGCCAAGAAAGGAATCAATGAGTTTCATGATATGTCCATAGAAACTTCCCAAATTGAAATGCAAGGAGAAAGAATAATGAAGAAAAAAAACCCAGAGCAGACTACCCATGAATTGTGGGACTGTTTCAAAAGGTAATACCAGGAGCAGAAAAAAGAGAGAATGGGACAAATATAATAGTTGAAGCAGAAATGAAAGAGAATTTTCAAATTAGAGGACAGATAACAAAGAACAGATCCAGGGAACTCAGATGAACGTGGAGGAGAAATACACACACACACACGAATCTACACACACAAAATATCACATTCAAACTGCAGAAAACCAGAAACAAGGAGAAAATCTTGTAAGAAGCCAAGGGGGAAAATAACCTTACCTATTGAGGAACAAGGAAAGGAATTATACTGGACTTCTCAGGCTGCCTGGCTGGCTCAGTCAGTAGGGCACATGACTCTTGATCTTGGAGTTGTGAGTTCATGCCCCACACTGGGTGTCAAGATTACTTGAGAAAAATAATTTTTTTAAAAGATTTATTTATTTATTTGAGAGAGAGAGAGAGAGTGAGCATGAGCAGGGAGAGAGGCAGAGAGAGAGGGAGAGAAGCAGACTTCCCACTGAGCATGCAGAGCCCATCTAAGGCTCGATCCCATGAGCCTGAGATCATGACCCCAGCCGAGTCAGACGTCTAACCAACTGAGCCACCCAGGTGCCCCAGGAAAAATAAAATCTTTAAAAAAGAAGAAGAAAAGAATTACATTGGACTTCTTGTCAGGAATCACACAAGGAGGAAGAGAGTGAGGTATTTAAAGTATTGAAAGGAAGAAACCATTACAATAGAATTCTATATCCAGTGAAATTAACCTTCAGAAGTGAAGGAGAAATAAAGACTTCTAAGGCCAAGAAAAACTGAGAGAATTCGTTGCTACCAAATCTACTCTGCAAGAAATGTTAAAATAAGTTCTTTAGGGAGAAGCAAAATGACATAGGTCAGAAACTCAGCTTTACATAGAGAAAAGGAGCATGTCAGAGAAGGGATAAATATGAGCTAAAGGAAATATTTTATTTTCCTTATTCTTATTTGATTTGATGGATAACTGTTCAAAATAACAGGGTACCTGGGCGGCTGAGTCTGTTAAGCGTCTACCTTTGGCTCAGGTCATGATCCCAGGGTTCTGGGATCCAACCCTGTGTTGAGCTCCCTGCTCAGAGGGGAGTCTGCTTCTCCCTCTCCCTCTGCTGCTCCCCCTGCTTGTGTTCTTTCTCTCTGTCAAATAAGTAAATAAACTCTTTAAAAAAAACTGTTCAAAATAACAATAGTAATATATTGGTACTATAGCATAGTAATAATAATAGTAATAGTAATTATAGTATATAGGTAAGTAAAATGAAAACATTATAAGAGATGAGAAGGAGGAATTGGAAATACTGTTTTATAATATACTTGCACTACCATGAAATAATAGTGTTATTTGAAAGTGAATTTAGATTAGTGGTAAATGTATACTGCAAGTACTGGGGCAACCACTAAAGAAATTTTCTAAAGAATTATAACTGATACGCTAAGAGAAGAGAGAAAATGAAATTCTATAAAATGCTCAATTAAAACCAGACAAGGCCAAAAAAGAAGAGAAAAGGAAGAAAGAATCAAAGAGCAGGTGCAATGACTAGAAAACAGTGACAAACAAGTGAATGGATAAAGGAATTGTGATTTATCAATTCAACATTCATTCACAAATAGAAAGGGACAAACTACTGATAGAGACAACAACATGGGTGCAGTTTGGAATAATGATGCCGAGTGAAAGAAGCCAGACCGTCCTCCCCGCAAAGAATATATATATATGTATATATATACATATATATATATACATATATATATATATGTATATATATACATATATATATATTCCCTTTATATGAAATTCTATAAAATATAAACTGATCTATAGTGACAGAAAGCAGATGAGTAGCTCTCTGGGGACCAGAGAGGGGAGGGGAGGGAAGTTCAGGAGAGAGAGATGATAAAGAAGCATGAAGAAACTATTAGGAGTGATGGATATGTTCATTATCTTGACTGAATTGAGAGTTTCATGTCAAAACTCATGAAATTATAGCTTTAAGTAGGTTCAATTTATTGTATGCCAGTTGTATCTCAAAAAAAGTTTAAAACAATAGCTTACATGAGGAAGGACAGTGTGAAGTAAGAAAAATAGTGAGCATGGAGGTCTGGGAGGTCTGCAGTTAAATTAATCATTTACCTGATGCATGATCTTAGGCAACTTATTCAAGTCCTCTAAATCAAAGTGTCCTTCTCTGTAAACCGGATATCATAGCAGTTAGGATTGTGTTCATGTGTATCTGAAAACCGGACAATGGCTGAAACAAGTTAGAAATGCATTTGTCTTAGGGACAAGAACTTTGAGGCAAGGCTGTTCCGAGCTGGCATGGAGGGTCAGTGACGTCACTGAGAAACCAATATCCTTAGCTTCCTTAGTGACGGCTGCTGTTTCTCAAAACTTGTGTATTCCAGCAGGATGAGAGAGGAAGGGGGAAAGGCACCATTAGCTGACTTCTTCCTGTGTTTCATTGGCCACGACTGAGTCACTGAGCTATCCATAGCTGAAAACGGGTCTGGGCAGGCAAGTGTTTGTTCTCTGGGAAAGCAGGAAGGGGTTGGGGTGGGCGTTGAATGGGCCAATCTACAGCATCCACCCCAGGTAGAATAAGAGTACCTACCACAAATAGTTGTTGAAAAGTTTCAAGAGCCTAAAGGATAAAAATCAGCTGTGAAAACCACAAAATACAAACAAGAAAAATCATGTTGTTATTTGCTTCCTAAATGCTGCAGAGGGTCTAATCGGACCACTTTGTCATCTTCTCAAATCATTGCAAGTGCCATTATAATGCCTCAACAAAATTCTTAGCTAATGGTATGACAATATGCAAATGATAATATGCAAAATAGTAAAAAAAGTGTGTTTGTAAACACCATGGGCTGCCTCAGGTTTATTCTATCTGTTAGACTCATAAGCCCGGAGGCAGAAGAGCTTCTAGACACTAGAGCTGAACCACACGGAAAGTACTTCCCACTGGTGATAAAGTATTAGCAGAATTTCTAGGAAAACACTTATCAGGCAACCGTGGAAGGCCAGGGGTCCCCACATCAGCAAACTGGATTGAACTTCAATAGTAATAATGTTTGTGAACCTAGAGAAAAAGCTCAGGGTCAGGTCTTCACACAGGTCTTTCTTAACCACCCAATCTGAGGTGCCTTTTCGACCATAGTCGTGCTTTTGTTCATTATCATATTTTATTTCCTGAAGCGCTACTGAAATTATTTATTTTCTGTCTCCTTCCCCAACTTTGAGAACTTAATTCCATAAGAGCGAGGACGTTTTGTATCTTATTCACAGGTATAAATCGAAATTTTTGAAAAGTATTCAACCCATGATATTCTAGATAAAGCTTTCGTTTATCGTTTATTTTTTTATTTTTCAAAGATTTTACTTACTTGAGAGAGAGAGCATGAGCAGGGAGGGGCAGAAGGGGAGGCAAAGGGAGGGGAGCAGAGGGAAAGGGAGAAGCAGGCCCCCGCTGAGCAGGGAGCCTGATAAGGGCTTGATCTCAGGACCCCAGGATCATGACCTGAGCAGAGGGCAGATGCTTAACCGACTGAGACACCTCTAAATAAACCTTTTGAATGCCCTTTTATCCACTTGCACATATTTATTGCTCCCCCATCTAGTTAATTAACTTATCACTCACATATTTTCTTCTTGTTCTTTGTGATAACATTTAAGTTCTATACTCTTTGTAAATATCATTATACGATACAGCGTTATCCACTATAATCATCATGTTATACATTAGATCCTTAAACTTTATTCATCATATAGCTGAAAGTCTGTATCTTTTAGCCATATATTATTGCTTTACTATCATAGAGATCACATGGTACCCACTTTTTGCTCTGTCTTTCAAATATCTTTACCAAAAATAGTATTCTGACCTAGGTTCTGGAAATGGATATGGGGGAAAGTTTTTGGAATTATAGTGTGTATATAAAAGAACATTAGATTCTAAAGAAATAATCTTCTAGGCATGTTTGAGCCATTTTAAAGCTAGTATTTTAGGTATAGAATGCATTACCTTTGTAAAACCAAGTAACCAAGCTATTAATTTGATTTTTAAATTTGCACTTAACTAAAGCTTAAGGCATGTTGTGGTCTGTTGTGTAGGATTTTTCTTTGAATATGTTCATATATCTAAAGCACAAAAGAGGCAAGATTGTGCAATATCATTTGTGCAAGGATGTGCATACCTAAACCCAACTGAGAAACATGAGAACTCTAAAAAATTTTTTGCAGCCAACATACCATTGACACATACTCCCAGCTTCATAATTACTGGGAAGTTTTCCTTTTTTCTCATTTTTAATCTGAAATTTTTTTTGGCATCTTCTACATTCAGATAGCTGTATTTAGTTAGTTTGCAATGTGAATCTTTGCTATAATCTGATATTAGCACACATATTCAAGGTCATTGGGTTCTGACATTATGTTGATCTTTAGTATTTAGTTGAGATGGTCTAATACCAAAGTAAAAACACCAAACTTATGAGGGATCCACTAGAGGGCAGCAAAGTGCAAACCAAATTTAAATTTGCCCAAGGCAAGGCTGATGCTTTCTTGAAAAAATTTGTATTGCAAAGATTTCTTAAATGCAAAACATTCAAATTAGTTCAGTGATTTAAAAGAACTTACATACAAATGTTTCTCTTTCTTGGAAGTAGTGGTCCAAAGACGCATTAGGTTGAAGAGCAAGCTGAGACTAGAACTGGTCCTAGCCCCATTTCTTATACTAATTGTGTGATTTGGGGCAATCTACAGTTTGTCTTTTTGGTTCTTTTCTATGTTACATGGGTTTGCACAAAATAATTCTTAAAGTTCTTTTCAACTCCAAAATCCCAAGGCCTTATGATTTATGATTGTATTTTTATCATTTAAGTCTTGCTGATTAGGCTCTTACATTGTTTGATCAACCATAACTTGATATTAGTGGAGATTCTGTTTGGAAATACCCACCATTATTTCATGGAAAATTTAGGTCACCTGAAATATGTCGATGTTACCTTAATAAAATACTTCTGCTCCCAAACTATTACTTGTATATAATCTAGTGAGGATAGTGATTGCAATGTTTTCCAGAATAGGTTTTGCTATTTAACCCATCACT
>CM052896.1:35979310-36021042 GCA_028534135.1 Potos flavus
GGACCCTGAGATCATGACCTGAGCTGAAATCAAGAGTTAGACACTAAAAAAAAAAAAAAAGAAAGAAAAAAAAGTTGAACACTTAACTGACTGAGCCACCCAGGCACCCCAAGAGTTCTTAATTTTTTTTTTAAAGATTTTATTTATTTATTTGACAGAGAAAGAGATCAGAAGTAGGCAGAGAGGCAGGCGGTGGGGGGGGGGGGGACACGCTCCCCGCTGAGCAGAGAGCCCGATGCGGGGCTCGATCCCAGGACCCTGAGATCATGACCTGAGCCGAAGGCAGAGGCTTTAACCTACTGAGCCACCCAGGCGCCCCAAGAGTTCTTAATTTTTAACAAGTGTTCCTGATAGTGACTTTTGCTTTTAACACGGAAATTATATTTTGCTCACCTGTTTCTATTGCTCGATCCCACATTGCAATTTACTTTTGCAATTGCTTTTGTGGTCACATTATTATTAAGTCAGATTGAATGTAAGAACTGTAATTAACTACAATGTTTACTTTCTTTAAACCTCTGTATCCAAATTCCTTTGGGTATAGTGCTATACGTCAGAGTGCTAATGGTATTTCTTTACATTACTTTGTTTTAGATGAGGACTGTAAACATCTGATTTCTTCAAGAAGTATGTGGGATTTGGAGCATTGCTGTGTGCACCTTATCAAACCCTCAAAACATACTTAAAAAGTGAAATACTAAAATTTACAAGCTTTTTCTACTATGTGGTAATAGCATTATTTATACTGCCAATATTAAGCTGAATTTTCTACCTTGAGATTTTCTATTCTTTGATTAACTTTCCAAATTAAGATCTCTGAGAATTACTACTAGCCTAGTAGTGATTTAACTACAATTATTGAAAGAGAAAAGGGTGGCAATGTTCAGGGAGCTAAAGGAAATTAATGCTTGCTATGTAATTTTCAGTAAATTGTGTAATATTCTTGACTTACTTTCCTGTAAAATGGGGCAGTACTACTACCTGCATTACTTACCCCACAGATTTTTTGTGAGGATTATATGAAAATGCATACCGTGGCATAATAATGGTGTGATAGCTCATGAGTTAATACTGAATATTAACAAAGTGGAATAATGCATATAAAGGCACACACATTATTCTTTCAAAAGTGTAAAGTACCATAGAAGTGTAAGGAATTATTATTATACAAGGATTAGTATTGCCCACTTCTCCCAGCAGATTATGCCTTCTGTTTCATTTGCTTGACCATTCTATTCTGCCTATGGCATCTTTGTATCGTCTTGCACTGTTACTCATACATCATACATCCTTGCATTGTTTGCTTAACTGTTTTATGGTGCGTGCCTATCCCAACCAGATCATAACACTGTTTTTTGTTTTTTTTTTTTCGCTTTCCCTTCAGAGCATAGTTGGTGTGAGTATACAAGGCAGGGAGAGAGATTATTGGAGGATGGGTGGACTAGAAACACCTTGGGGACAGATTGAGGAGGGTGTTAGAACACTGGATAGTTACTGGGTGTTTTTGAGCAGGTGACTAACTTGAGTTCACCTGTGCTTTAGAAACTAGCTCCTATGGCAGTGTGCAGATGGATGGAGAAGGGAAAAACTGGAGGCCAGTTAAAGGTGATTATGTGCTCCAGGTGAGATATAAGAAGAATTTAGGAAATGTGGCAAAAGCAGAATAGACAGGTTTGGCATTTCATTGGTTGCAGATAGTGAAGGAAAGAAGTACAAAGTGCCTCCTAGGTATTTTGTCAGGGTGACTCAGCAAGGAAAGACAAATGGTTAAGGACATATTTTCTGCTTATAGGTGTGGAGGATGGTGGTGGGTATTGATAGTACTGATTAGTATTGGTTCTTTCTTTTACATCCATTTTACATAACATCATTGCAGACATTTTGACTTCTCTTTGATCCTGTCTTAGTCCATTCAGGCTGCTATAACAAAATACCATAAACTGTGGTTTAAAAAAAATAGAAATTTATTTCTCACAGTTCTGAAGATTGGAAGTCCAATAGCAAGGTGCCAGGCAATTTAGAATCTGCTGAGGACCCACTTCCTGGTTCATAGATGGCTGTCTTCTTGTGTTCTCAACATGGCAAAAGCAGTGAGGGAGCTCTCTGTTTTGTTTTGTTTTTTAAAGGGTACTTATTACATTCATGGGGACTTTGCTTAATTACCTAATGACCTAAATACCACCTTAGGGCCCCATCTCCTCATACCATGACTTTGGGGATTAGGATTTCAATACATGAATTTTGGGGGGAACACAAATATTTGGTTGATAGCAGTTTAGGAGCAATTAATTGTTTTTCAGGCATTACATGTTAATAAATGCTTTGGACTACAAATAATCTTAGTATTTAGATTTATTTCTGTTCTCAACAGCTTTTTGAAATCTATTTTAGAAAAAAGTCCAGTTCTCTAAAGAGAATTGGTCAATGGGTGGTTAATTTTTTATGAAGATCGAGTTCTTGCACTATAAAAGCCCCCACTTTCAATGTCTTTGCCACACTAGAACAGTTCAAGGATAGTATGGAAGAAAGTAACATATAAATAACGGCTAACCCATACTTAAAGTAAGTACTACGTTTGTTCTTCATTTCTGTAACGAGGTAAGTAACTAAGAAATGGCTCCTGAGTAAACTAAAAGAGAATCAAGCATAGGAGAAGGGTAAGAACACAAAGCATATTCAGTTGCCATTTTATCTTTCATCCTATGATACCGTTCTGTTCCCTCTCCTTTCATTTTTAAATAATTAAAATTTTCAAGAAGCAAAAAGAAACGGAAATGTTGCCTCAGGCGGGGTTAATGTAGCAGGACAAGGGTGCAGGGTCTTCTTTTTCCCACCTGACCCACGGGTAAAAGCGTAGTTGCCTAGGAGGCCCTGAGGGTGGACTTGGGGCCTGGGAGGCGCCGGACCCGCCAGACCCGCCTGGGAGCCTTGTCCGCTCGGGGGCAAGGCGAGGCGCTGGAGAGCAGCTTTTGTCCAGGACGGTGAGCTTTGCTGACCCAAGGCCGAAAGGAGGCGACGGCAGGCAAACAGAGCGGCCACATAGATGTCGCTGTGCTCAGTAACCCCTGCCCGCTCTTTTTCTTAACATCCTCCCCGTTTGGTGCCTCGGGCGCGGCTCCCGTCGCTCCCCCGCCCGCCCTCGGGTCGCTGGGGCCGCAGAGGCAGAGAGACGGCGAGCTTGCCGCGCGGCGTCCGCGTCCGGGGATTCCCCGCAGCGGCGGCGCGCCTGCGCACAGCCCAGGTCACGCGCACGGCGCGGGGGCGGGTCAGCGCCCGCGGGGCTGTCATTCGCGGCGCCCCTCGCCGCCCAGCTGCGCCGGGCGGTTCCGGCTCCTCCCTCTCCCGGCGTCTCAGTCCCACCATGGTGCTGGAGTCGGTGGTCGCGGACCTGCTGAACCGCTTCCTGGGGGACTATGTGGAGAACCTGAACAAGTCCCAGCTGAAGCTGGGGATCTGGGGCGGTAAGCGAGAGGGCGCGGCCGGTGGGCTGCCCGCGCTGGCGAAGGGGCCCACGCCGCGGGCTCCTCCAGCCGGGGCCGGGCTCCCTCCGCCGCTCGAGACTCCGCCTCCGGGGAGGGCCCTCGACTGGGCCCCCTCCCCGGGCGGCAGGTGCGGGGTGCCGGGTGCCGGGAGGCCTGTGCCGGCTTCCGCCGCCGCGGGGTCCCGGGTACCCGCCCGGGTGGGAAGAGGCGGCAGGGTCGCGCTCGCGCTGCCGGAGTTCCCACCTTTCGCGTCCCGGAGGCGGACTCCCTACTCTGTCCCGCCCTGCCCTGCTCGGAGGGTCTTCTCGCTGCCCTCAGTCTGGCCCCGTTGGCTCTACAGCATTTAAAAAAGCTTTCTCCTCCAGCACCGCGTGCAGTGGGGATGGCTGCGTGGTCACACACGCCTAATAAAGTGCACCAAAGAAGAAGAAAAAGGAAATTGCATTTCGCAGTTACCTTCTTTTGACATTTTATGGAGAGCAAGAACTGGCTTCTTTCTCTTTAGGATTGCAGGATTTGGGAAGGGATCGGTATTGGCCCTGGAAGATGCTTACTACAGGCCTGTTTAGTATGGCCTCTTACAGTTCTTTAAGTTTTCGAGAAAAACGATTTCTTCCCTTAATATTTACTTCACCTCAGTAAGAAGATGACTTTCAGTTTTGTTTTGGATAATGGAAAAAAGTAATTCAAGCCACGACAGGCATCATCATTAATTAGGTGCATGCCCTAAACACAAACGTTTCTGTCCTCAACATTGAGTGTGTAGAAGTAGTAAGTAGTATGTTTGCACACTCTTCAGAAAAGATTGGTTATTTGCGCTGATAATGCATATTAAACTTTAGGGATCTTGGGGATACTGTTTCACTCTACAAAAGACTTTTGGGAGGAAATCTTCCTTCCAAGCTTTGGGAGGAAATCTTCCTTCCAAGCTTTGGAAGGAAATCCAAAGAACTACTGAAATGGATGGAACCGCTATTAGTTTAGTCAAAAAATATAGACCCGCGCTGTCCGATAGGGTGGCCACCAGCCACTGCGGCTGTTATGCGCTCGAAATGTAGTGAGTGCGAATTGAGACTTGCTGTTAAGTCTGAAATAACGTGGAGTTTTGAAAATAGGAGAAAGAGTGTAAGATCTCAATCTTTTATGTTGAAATAATACTTGATTATATTGGGTCAAGTACAATGTATTAAAATTCATTCCCCCGTTTCTTTTTTCTTTTTAAAAAAAACTTGGTTCCTGAAATTTATAATTACATATGTGAACCATATACTTATATTGAGCAATGTTGTTACATAACCAGGAGAACTGCCCTGGTTGGGAAGGAGCCTTTTTGAATAGGTCGCTGATCATTTGATTGGTTCTGTGTGGTTTGCCCAACACTACATCCTTTGTTTACCCGCCCTCCCCCAACGCTAATACAATGCAAGAGAAAGAGAAGTAAAGGAGGAGACATTTAAGAAATTAAATATCCAGTGCCTTCTGCAGGAGTCAACTCTTTGTTCAGAATACTGTTGAGTACAGTACAAATTATTCCTTCTAGTCTGTAAACATTATTATTATTTTTTAAGATTTTTATTTATTTGAGATAGAAAGAGATCAAGAGCAGGGTTAGGGGGAGAGGGAGAAACAGGCTCTGTGCTGAGGAAGGATCCCCTTGTGGGGCTCAATCCCAGGAATCTGGAATCATGACCGGACCTGCAGGCAGACATCTAACTAACTGAGCCACCCAGGCGCCCCTCTAGTCTGTAAACATTATTTGAAACATGAAAAGGGGCTGGGGTAGCATTTAGGAAAGGTGAGTTTTAGGTTGTTGGACAAACCACTAACCTTCCTCCTTGTTAGTTTCTTCATCTTAATTTAAACTTTAAAAGAAAAAAAGTCATACCAGGTAATATAATATTCCTACGTGGCCACTACTCAAAATCACCTACCAAGTTAAAACACTGTGCTTTATTTACATCAGATAGATTTTTCTTTAAAGAAATAAAGTTTATGGGGCACCTGGGTGGCTCAGTGGGTTAAAGCCTCTGCCTTCGGCTCAGGTCATGATCCCAGGGTCCTGGGATCGAGCCCCACATCGGGCTCTCTGCTCGGCGGAGAGCCTGCTTCCCCCTCTCTCTGCCTACTTGTGATCTCTCTCTCTCTGTCAAATAAATAAAATATTAAAAAAAAAAAAAAGGAAATAAAGTTTATGGATATATTCAAAGATTTCTTCTCTACCAAATCTTGCTTTCCTTTTTCTTTAAAATTGGGAGTTGGGATAGGTAGGTACCATATGAGGGTCCTTCCAGTGCCAGTACTCTGTGATTTTAGTTGTACATGTTTTTACTATGAAATTGTGAAGTATGCTGCCTGGGGATTTTGAACTTTTTCACATCTGAAATTAAAACACCACAATATTATGTCATTTATTCCTCTCTTTTTTGGTGGACTGTAGCAAAAGAAACTTTATTTTCTTTCATCTCATTTTCTTTCTTTTAGAATGAGGTATGCTGCCAGCGGCAAACATGAACTTTATAATAGGCCTCAGAATATAAACTCCTTTCTTTCAGGAATTGTATCCATTAGAAGTCTAATCTGGGATTCCCTCAGCTTTATCAGCCTACATCTCTGCTTCTATGAAGTTTTGCCACCTTTTATTTTTGTGGTTGTTATAAAGGAAGGTTTTATAGATATTATTCAATATATTTTCCTTATGACACTAATTCTCCCATTGAAAACGAAAGGCAAGATATATGAGCTGACTATTTTTCTTCTCTGAAAATATTCCTGAAGAAATGTATCTTTAACCTTTTGTGGTAAACAAGTGGGTATTTTAATGAAATAGCTGATATTTATGACATCCATGATACTGACAAATTTTTTAAAGAATTGAAAATTTTATATATTCTTATTTAAAAACTGTTTGTTTTAGTAAATAAGGTTTATGTGTCATAAACCTTGGCTGTTTCCATTTTTTCTGTTGTTAAATTTTCACATCCTGAGATGCCTGGGTGGCTCAGTTGGTTAAGCGTCTGGCTTAATTAACCCTCCCTGGGTGCCGGGATCAAGTCCCACATGGGGCTCCTTGCTCAGCGGGGAGCCTGCTTCTCTCTCTGCCTGCCGCTTCCCCTGCTTGTGCTCTCTCTCTCTCTCTCTGACAAATAAATCTATAAAATTTTTTTTCACATCCTGAGAAAAGAATTCAACCTGTAAAAGTTTCACAGGCCTGATCTTACTATTCTTTAGAAACAAATGGAAAACTAAATTGATACTTCTTAACTGGAATATTTGACTAGGCTAAAGCAGTGATTTTCAACTGTCTGAGACATTTTTGGTTGTCACACTGAGTAGCAGAGTTGTGCTACTGGGATCTAATGGGTAGGCCCTAGGCATACTGCTACATCCTGCAATGCACAGGACAGCTCCCCACAACAAAGAATTATCCAACTGAAAATGTTTGTTGAGAAACTCAACTCTGAGGAGAATATTGAGATTGTGTTCTGCATTTTTAAGAGAACTTCTGGGTCCTGAACACATTGTAGTGAGAAGTGAAAAAGGACATAGAGGATGTGTATGCCTCATGAATTTTACAATTTAAGAGAGAAACATGTCTTAAGTGATTGAAAGCTATCATGTTGGTAAAAATGATGTCAGGAAGTAGTTTTAAAAGTCAAAATATTGTATAAACAATTTGAAAAGGATTGTGTGCATATATTCATTCATACATACATAGACATTCACAGTGAAATTCACGATAAACAAAAAGTAGAATAAAAAGGATGGGGAAATTTTATTTGAAAGTCTAGAAACAGGAAGTGTACTATGGATATTGCCTTTAAATTGGAGAAGCCAAAAAAAAGCTGTCTTTTTCTTTTTTCTGTTTTTATTCTTTTATTTTTTTATATTTTTCTTTAAGATTTTATTTATTTATTTGGCACAGAAAGAAGGAGCACAAGCAGGGGGAACAGCAAAGGGAGAGGGAGAAGCAGGCTGTCCTCTGAGCAGGGAGCCCGATGTGGGCCTTGATCCCAGGACTGGGATCATGACCTGAGCCGAAGGCAGATGCTTAACAACTGAGCCACCCAGGTGCCCCTGTTTTTATTCTTTCAAAGATTATTTTTTAAATGCCAAACAATTCTTGTGTATGTGTGTTTTTAAGATTTTATTTATTTATGTGTCAGAGAGTGAGAGAGCACAAGCAGGGGGAGCAGCAAGCAGAGGGAGAAGCAGACTCCCTGCTGAGCAAGGAGCGCTGATGTGGGACTCAATCCCAGGACCCTGGCTGGGTTCATGACCTAAGCCAAAGGCACATGGTTAACCTACTGAGCCACCCAGGCGTCCCAATTCCCAATATAGCGATTTAAGCAGAATGTCTTTTAAAAAACATTGCTGTTGTAGGAAAATGAGGCCCTGATTACATTTACTAACTGTGGGACCCATAGCAAAACTTTTTAATTCTTTAAGCCTCAGTTTCCTTATCTGTAAAATGGGGAAATAGCACTGTGTTTGTGACTAAATGGTGTGAAAATCCTTTGTAATTATAATTGTTAAATTGTTAATACTGATAGTAATAGTGATGATAAACAAACCTAGCCGAGTTATGGAAAACAGCCTGCTTTGTTTTATTTTCATGAGTATGTTTCTTCTAGGCTTCAAACTTAGGGTTTTCATATTCTGTAGTGTGACAGTTTGGTGTAGTGCTAACACAACACATCCAAACATTTATTTTCCAAACTTCTTAAGAGAAAAAAACCCCCATTTTTGGGTTTTTCGAATTTACACTTAAAATACTTATGTGAGTATATGTACTTATATACTTATATGCCAGCTAGTTTGTAAGTCAGGTTTTTTTTTTTTTTTTTTTTAACACATAATGTATTATTTGCCCCAGGGTACATGTCTGTGAGTCATCAGGCTTACACATTTCACAGCACTTACCATAGCACATACCCTCCCCAATGTCCATAACCCAGCCACTCTATCCCTACCTGCCCCTACCCCCAGCCACCCTCAGTTTGTTTCGTGAGTTTAGGAGTCTTGTGGTTTGTCTCCTTCCTGATCCCATCTTGTTTCATTTCCCTCCCCCACCCCCATGATTCCCCGCCCTGCCCCTCAAATTCTTCATATCAGAGAGATCATATGATAATTGTCTTTCTCTGATTGTGTAAGTCAGGTTTTCAAAGGCTCAGAAAAGTGTGTGGTAGGCATGTTGCTTGCCTATGCAGGTAGGAAGGTTTTTGTTCTCCAGAAACCGGTACCTAAAGATAAATTGTACAGCCCTTAGCCATTTGAGCTGTGTCCGGGATATAATTGTTTTAAGAGTAACATGTGTTTGAAAAGCTATGTTGAAACGCCATATCTTTTCCACCTTGGTTTGAGTAGTATTAAGCACTGTAGAACCTTTGTCAGTTTGATTTTTCAAAATGTTTTACTGTGGAAGGTCAGCAGGAAAATCCTTCATTCTGAATTCTCACTTCCATTTGACAGGTAGAGTATACAAGAGGCTGTGATGTATTGGATGCAAGGTGGGCTACAGTGACCAGGGATAGAAGCCAGGTGGAGTCCCCACAGAGTTTGTAGCCCGTGCTGATAACTGTGCTGTCCTTCACCTCAGGCTTCACGCTTTTCCGCCAGCTGCCAGATACTGTTGGAGTAGAGCGGCATCAGGAAGGAGGGATCTAATTCCATCTTCGATACTGCCTAGTTACATGGCTTTTGGCAAGCCACTGACCAGTGACCGCTAGTTTCTTATCTGTAAATGAGAGGGTTTGGCAAGGTCATCTCTTCTGGCTTTTAACCTTTGTGATTTGGACAAGGCCAGAGCAGAGCGATCTCCTTCATTAGATAAGTCTTTGTGTCACTTGCTCTTCTTACATAGTAGGAAATCATGATCACTGCACCTTTCCTCTTTGTTCTTCGTTCAGAATGGTGAGCAAAGAGTCACAGTCATGAAATGTTGCAAGTCCAAATCTAATATTTTACATTGTCTTAACAGGTAGCTGTAGAGTAGCTTGAGAATACAAGAAAAAGCAGGCCTCTTTGCTTTTTTTTTAACATTGACAAATAAAACATAGCAGTATCTAGATATTTCTAAACTTGTAGAGGAATTTTTTTAGTGCTTTCCTCCCAGCCAGCCCTTGGTGCAGTGAAGGCCACATTTGTCAGTAGCTTGTCCTATATAGCATGTAAAATAAATAACAAAAAGTTCAATATTGTTATATATATTTAGGTTCAGTTATTATCAAAGCAATGCTTAAAACCTTAAATTGACCCTTTTAAAAGTATCATAAATTAAAAATTCCCCCCTTTTCCAGAAATAAAACTGGAGGTTGGTAGTTTGATAACCATTTTGCTTGGAAGCTCTGCTGCGTTACTCACTTATGAGATCCCTGAAATGTTCCTGAAAGGGAGAAAGTTGGTTGGTAATCTGGCAGCTTTCTACCTTTCTTTGCCAAGACTTCCTGTTTCAACAGGGAAATGGAAAGAGTAAGAGTCAATTGATTCCTCTCCCGATGTCTCCCAAGACTTCTCTGTGAACTATTAAAGAGAGTCTGTGAGAGGCGCCTACATGGCTCTGTTGGAGGAAGGAGGGGCGGAGGAGCCTGTGTGACTCTTGATCTTGGGGTTGTGATTTCAAACCCCACATGAGGTATAGGGATTACTTAAATAAATGAAGCTTACAAGAAAAAGGAGTCTGCGTTAACTAAATTAGTTAATTTAGGTTGAATGGAAAAGTTCAATTGAAATGAATTTCTACAATAGTTTCTTCAGTATTCTTTACTAAAACAGTGGTTATTAAAATAATTTGATTTATGCTTTAAAAAACCGTTCAGTCATTTACTTTAGCTCACTTTTTTGGAGAATGAATATGTCTCAGTATTTTGATATACTTTCAACTAAATGAGTCTGATACATAAAGGAAACAAAACAAATATATAGCACTGCATATTCTTTTTTTATTGTTTTACAATATGCAAAACTAGTTTCATGGAGTAAGGCATGGCATTTTTGTTTGTTGGGCTGTTTTGTTTTGTTTTTAAACACGGTTTTAAATTAATCTCTGTTTCATGTTAACAACATTGACCAGAAGTCAGGACACATAGGTTTTATTAGCACTGCTACACGTTAATTGTATGATCTTAGATAAACCACCTGATCTCTTTAGGCTTCATTTTTTTCATATGTAAAGTGAGAGGTAATTAGGTTTAAAGATCTTTATGGTTCCGAGTAGCTATAACTTATGAATTTCTGTCTTTTGTTTTTGGAAAAACTGATTTTTTGAAAAGTACTAGGATGGTCATTTTGCAACGCCATCTCCGCTTCTGTGTTTTCCACGGTGGCACTACCCTTTCTTCTGATAATCCTCCTAATGTAAACCTTGACTTTATCCTTACTTACTGGTTTTGTCCTTGTTAGTTTTACTGATTTTAGTTTCCCTTTTGGTTTTGGATATTTTTCACACTCTTAAAATGCAAAGACCAAAAGTGGATCCACCAACTACACAGGCCTCTCAATGTATGGCATTTTTTCTCCACAAGGGAGATAGAATTATCTTCAGAATTAAAATTCTCTACCCATTCTGCTCTGCTCTTTGGGAGACAGTGTGATGTTCTGAGCAAAACACTGGACATCAGAAAATTTGAGCCCTGGCTCTACCACTTACTAGGTTGACATAGTGTCCTTAGGCCTGTCATTTAGCCTCCCCGTGCCTCAGTTTCTTTTACTTGATGTCTATGTCCTGTCTCCTTCAATGGAAGGCTGTGAGGATCCAGAAATGTTACAGCTCAAAGAGTGTTTTCTAAAATAGAACAATTTTATGTTCTTATTGTAGTCGTCCTACCCTAGTATACTATGCATTCTAAATCAATTAAGTCAGTGTTTATTGAGCTCCTACTATGAGGAGAATCAGTAAGGAGTTTATAATCAGGCTGGGGATTTATATAATTAAGTACCATAAGAAAGATATAGCTAAAGTTCTGTGAAAGTTCAGATAGATTATTTCTGCCTGGAAGTATTTAACATCAGTACTGTCTTTCTTCATTTATTTTGTAGGCTATTATGTGCTTTAGAAGCCATTCTTGAATTTACGCTTCTTTCATATTATGCCAGTACCATTTCATTTGTTCATAAATGTACTAACTTGGTTGTTTTCTATAATTTAGCAACCATTTCTTTTTCTATTGTATTTTTTTGAGATGACTCCAACTCTGCTTACCTTGGTGTCATTTGCTAATTTAATGGATTTACTATCATTTTCACCTTCTGGTTCATTAGTAAAGATTATTAGATAAATTTTGATCCAGGATTTACCCTTTACGGTACTTCTGAAAATACCCTTTAAGACTAACTTTTGGGCGCCTGGGTGGCTCGGTTGGTTGGACGTCTGCCATCAACTCAGGTCCTGATCCCGTGATCCTGGAATGGAGTCCTGTGTCTGGCTTCCTGCTCAGTGGGGAGTCTGCTTCTCCCTCTGCCCTTCCCCCTGCTTGTGCACATGTCTAGCTCTCTTTCTCTCTTTTATTTATAAATAAATAAATAAGTAAGTCTTTAAGATTAACTTTGAAACTTTAAGATTAACTTTAAGACTCCCTAGCTATGAATGCTCATCAAAATGTGTTTAGTTTATTACCGAGAATCATAAGGTAAGAATGAGAAACCTCTTCTGAAACACAGACTGCGCTTACTGCTTACTCTCATCCTTTAGACCTGTCAGCCCATTATAAAAGGAAATCACTTCATAGAACTTCCTTCCTTGTCTATCACTATTGTCTTCATGGAACTTCTCCATGGGCTTAGAGACACCTGATTGTGGGATTGGCTTTAGTGCCCTTCTTGCTGGCAGTGTTAAGTTCATCTAGTTTACCATTTCTAATTCATTCTTTCTCTTGTTTGTTTTTTAAAGTTTTTTTTTTTTTTAAAGATTTTATTTATTTATTTGACAGAGAGAGAGACACAGCTAGAGAGGGAACACAAGCAGAGGGAGGGTGAGAGGGAGAAGCAGGCTTCCTGCCAAACAAGGAGCCTGATGTGGGGGTCGATCCCAGGACCCCAGGATCATGACCTGAACCAAAGGCAGCGCTTAACCACTGAGCCACCCAGGCGCCCCTGTTTTTTAAAGTTTTGACATGAATATTTACCCTTCCTCTAGATTTTCAGGAACTTTCTACGGCCTCTGTTCTTAGCCCTGTGATCTGGCAATAGCAATAAAGTTATATGGTTATATATGGAATTATTATGTTGACTTAAAGTAGAAACAGGAAATTAAATATTAACTTTTTCCTTTTCAGTTAAATATAAAATGGTTGATATTTAGGGGATCTGCTTTAATTTTGGTCTTATAAATTATTTTTTACATAAACAGAATTTCTGACATTCTGAGGATATAGACAGTTCAACTCCTGCATATATATCTGCAGAAAAGCATGCAGTTTAGTGGAAGAATATGTTAGCACAGTGCCTTACCTAGATAAAGTACTCAGCTACTGGTTGAGTGAATGCACTTTTACCCTGCTGTTAATCTGCAATATGCTGCTATTCCTCCCCTTTTCTTTGTACTGGGGCTAGTGGCTCCTCCTTCAGTGCAAATAACTTACAGAATGGGTCATTCTTAGTTCGTTGTTATATTTACTGTTTGTTAGATAGCATTCACATTTTTCAGAGAGGAAATATGCGTTTGTTTGCTAGACTCTAAGCAGAAATAAGATTTTTTTTAATGCTTCTCCTACTTAAGGTGGATATTAGATATAGGAGGAATGTATATAAAATATTTTGAGGTCCTTTTGACAGAATTTACCTTTATTTTGTTTTCCATTTTTATTACAGTTTGTATAATTTAAAATAACCATATTTGATTATTATAAAAACTAGAAAATACTGAAAAATATTAATTAAAAAATCCTTAATCCTCTTAGCAATAATCACTATTATCTTTTTGTCTGACTTTCTAAGAATACTTGTTTAACTCTATTAGCCATATTGGTAGTTTTCAGTATTTCAGCTTTAAATACCATCTATTCATTAAAGAATCAAAGTGCTACTGTGCTAGAAATAGCTCACTTTTTATAAGTGCATTCGTATTTTTACACACATTATGTTAATGTCTTAATTGTTAAAAAAATTATTTCATATCTAATGGAGATTATTTTTGAACACTCTTGGTGATTCTTGACCCATGAGTGAGGATCACTGAGTCGAGCAATCCAAATTCATGAGCAAGTTCGCAAGTCTCATGGGCCTTCGATCTTGTTCAACTGGTTTGGATTGCTTCAAATATGTACTAGCATCTGTGCAGTTCACTTCTTTTGGCTTGAATAGAGTTCCCAGTTGTAATTATTTATAATGCATCATCTGAAGGAATTAAATCCAGGAATATTTTTCCTTTTTATGTAATTTTTACACATAATACTTCTTTTTTTTCCCCACGAATACCAAGTTTAATCGAAATTCCCTTGTCTAGAGAGGAAGACATGAGCAAAGAGAGTAGGACCAAGGTAATAGCACTGGTCATACACATAATACTTCTTAAGGAATTTTATTTTTCCGATTCCAGAACACATGTCTGTTTTCCACAACTACTTTATTACCCCTGCATTTGGTCTGTGATGCCATCTTGTCAATTCTACCTATAAAATAACTTCTTACTCTGACTCTGCCTCTTTGACCCTGAAGTTACTATTTCAGGTTTTAATTTCTCTTTAGTGTATCTATCTATATTTCTTTCTTTTCTTTTCTTTTCTTTTCTTTTCTTTCTTTCTTTCTTTCTTTCTTTCTTTCACTCTCTCCTTTCTCGGGAGAGAGAGCATGCGTAAGCAGGGAGAAGGGCTGAGGGAGAGGGGGAGAGAATCTTAAGCAGACTCCTGGGCAACATGGGGCGACGCAGGGTGACACAGGCTTGAACTCAGGCCCCTGAGATCATGACTTGAGCAGAAATCAAGAGTCAGATGCTTAACAGACTGAGCCACCCAGACCCCCCTTTTCTTTAGTGTATTGTAGAAGCTGCTTGACTGCCTATATTCTTTCCATTTCTTCCTATTATAATGCTGATAGTATTTTCTTCCCTATTGTGAGGCTTCTTACCTCCTTCTCTCATTTTTTGCAGCTTTCAGCAGTTTATTTTAGATAGCAGATGAACTTTATTATATGGAAATAACCACTCTGATCATTATGGTGTCTAGTCTTACAGTTGTTTTATTTGTATGTGTGCATATATACTCTTTAAATTATATCGGATTGGATCAATCTGGGCATTCTTTGCCCTTTTTTAAAAAACTTAATATTCTGTGAATATTTTCCCATATCTGTCTAATTTTTTGCTCTGTATTATAGATGTATTATGATTTATGCCTCCTTCTTGGACATTTGGTTCTTTAGGTTCTCCCTCCCATCACCCTCCCTCCTTCCTATTCATCCATTCTTTCTGCCCTTATAACCAGTACTGCAATATCCTTGTAGCTAAATTGTTTGGACAGATCCATGGTTATTTCTTAGAAGAGCAGAGTAATGGTTCTAAAATATAGCTCTGATTTTGTCATCCCTATTATACTTATTTCATCTCTGTGTTGTGACCAGTCTGAACTTTTCATCCTAAAAAGTCTTTGTTAGTCTGGCTCCTGCCAACCTTTCTGACTTTATCTCCTATTTTTTTTCTCACACCCTCTAGCTACACCAAACCACATGTGGTTTCTAAAATGTGTCTTACTCATGCACGTGTGTTTGCCCTTTTTTTAACCACCTGGTAAATACTTCCTTGGCCTTCTAGCCTAGACTTTGATGGGAAGTTCTTGATCTCCCTAGGCAGTTAGGTGTCTACTTCTTTGCATCTCTGCACTCTTCTCCTGGAATGCCACTACACTATTTCCAAAATTTTAGAAATTTGATCTCCTTTGCTAGGCTGTGAGCTCCATAATACCAGGGATGTTGTTCTCATCATCTCTCTCTTTTCAGCACCAAACTCATAGGAGGTGCTTTTTGTTTGAAAAAAATCTGAGATCTGGGGAAAAGTACATCTCTAACAATGGCATCATAGAATTTAATATTCTTTTTAGTTCATTCCAAAGTACTGTGAGGGAAAAATTACTTGATTGAAAAATACTTATGGATAGCATAGGAAGTATAGTATTTTTAAAAATCAAATGTGTCATGAGTGATTAAGAAAATATATAACTGAATGACTCATGCTTACATTTAATATTGAAATGATAGTTTTATTAACCTTTAGAGAATTTAAGTGAAATGGAAACTTTTTTATTTTGGTTAGGTTTTTATCTAAGCAAGAACATTTAAGTATACTATATCAACAAATGTAAGTACAGTGTTTAAAACTGGAGTCATATAATAGTATCGTGATGGCTTTAAATAGATTTAAGAAGAATTGGACTAGTTAACATTAGAACCATAGGGGCGCCTGGCTGGCTCATTTGGTAGAGCATGTGACTCTTGATCTTGGGGTCATGAGTTTGAGCCCCACATTGGGGTATAGAGTTTACTTTAAAAAAAAGTAACTTTAGAACCATAAACAATAATCATTGGAAGGTGCCATGTTTGGAGTTTCAAAAGACAAACATTATATTCCTGTAGAAAATGTTCATTGATAGCATAATTAAGGAGAGAATCCTGGGTTACAATATGATTGATCTGTTCTAATAGTCATCTCTTTATAATCTTTTTTTTTTTTTTGAGGTTTTTAGCTTAATCATCCAAAATGATAGATATTTTCTTTGGTTCTAGAGTTCTTTAGTCTGAGAGTCTCCAAATTCTTTCTCATTGTCTATTTGAATGTTAGCCAGTTTAAGTATTTTGTAATTTCTTTTGTATTGGGCTAACCTATATATATATACTACCATTTACATATATAGCAACTCTTTGTGTTGGTAGCTGCTTAAGTTCTTGAAGTTTGCTTTGCTCACCTATTGTCTTTTTAGCACTTAGCATAGTGTCATAGTGTTTGGTACTACAGTATGACAGGTTACACTAATTGGTATTTTAACTTCATATTTTTTCTTCTTTCTTTTTTTTTTTTTAAAGGCAATGTGGCTTTAGATAACCTGCAGATAAAAGAAAATGCTCTGGTAAGTTCTCAAACTATGTTGATTACTCAATTAATGTTGTAAGCTCTCAGAAATTCTTGGTTACTTGGTATCTGGTACCAGGTACCAGATAAAGTGATTGAATCACTCAGAGAAGGATTACTTTTGAACTGTTTGCTTTAGGAAAATCTGAGATTAAAAATTTAGATATTTTTTTCCTGTTGATCAAAATGCTATCTCTTGGAAAGTGAAATGTTTTTCCTTGACTTAATTTGAATGAATAGCTTTGTAGTAGACATTTGTCTTACTTTAAATAATTTTCTCCAGAATTATCTTTACATATTTTTTTTAGTAAATAAGAATTTGATTTTAACAGTTTTTCAAATGAATAATTGCATTTTTGGAAATACATTGACAGTTCAGCCTTATAATATTTTGGTAATAGTTAACAGGTCAAGTAGATTTTTTGGATTCTAGTGCTCCATCCCCTACTCCCCCTCCCTCTCTCTTAGGCTTTAGCCTATTGGACTTAATTTGATTTTATGAAGTCTTAAGGATGAGTTTATTCTTTTTTCTTATTTTAAGATTTTATTTGTTTTAGAGAGAGAGAAAAAGAGTGAGTGAGAGCACACAGACGTGAGGTGTGAGAGGGGCAGAGGGAGAGGGAGAAAGTGAATCCCAAACAGACTTTGTCCTAAGCATGGAGCTTGATGCAGGGCTTAGTCTCACAACTCTGAGACCATGACCTGAGCCAAAATCAAGAGTCAGAATGTTAACCCATTGAGCCATCCAGATGCCTCAAAATGAGTTTATTCTTTAATTAATAGGTCAGATTTCTAACAAACTACAGTATGTTTTATAATCCTAGCATTGACTTCCAGTTGGATTTCTACATGATGAACTGTGTAATTAAGCAGAGTCTTATACCCAAAGTGCTCAAATGACTGGTCTCAGGGGAGCTAGTTTTGGATATTAAAGATCTTAGGAATAGAACTTTATCACGAGGAGTAACAATTGATTTTGTTCTACTGAAAACAACCTGGCAGGCATGTTGGAAAGGGCATGGACCTTGGAGTGTGGCAGACTTGGGTTTCAGTGCTAGCTCTGCCCTTTTATCAGTTATGTGACTTTTGGCAAGTTTCTTAGTTTCTGTGAGCATCAGTTTAATCGTCTTTAAATTGGAGTTAATAATACAAAATAATGTAGTATGTCTTTGCTTTTGTGGCTTGAATAAGATTAAAAGTAGAGCCTGGAAGGAGTGTGCACTCAAAATATTTAAATTTTCTTTCCCTTCCTTTATTTATACAGGATGCTGCAACTTTTTAAATTTTACTCCAAAATTTAGAACTTAAGACTCTTTTGCTGGAGATTGGAGTAAAGGTTATTTTTTTCCCTTTTTAGGAAAATATTTTGGAAGGAAAGAAGTATAAATAGAATTGCGGTGAGGGGCACCTGGGTGGCTCGGTTGTTAAGTGTCTGCCTTCGGCTTAGGTCATGATCCCTGGGTCTGGGGATCAAGCCCCACATCGGGCTCCCTGCATGGTGGGAAGCCTGCTTCTCCCTCTCGCACTCCCCCTGCTTGTGTTCCCTCTCTCACAGTGGCTCTCTCTGTCGAATAAATAAAATCTTTAAAAAAAAAAGAATTGTGGTGAGAGGATGTATATCTAATATACTTAAGAGACAAATTGAACTCTGTGTTAGTCTAGTTCGAATTTGGGTTATAGTTAAATATAATAAATTATTTTGTAATTAATGTTCTCCATTAATTCAAACTAGCCTCCTTTCCCCAATTAAATTGGATTGGTGAGGTTTTAATTTGAATATTTAATTTTTATTAAATATTTAATTTGAACATTTGAACATTTAATTTTTGTGAAAAATTATTTCATGAGGATCAAAGTGAGCATGAGCCCAAACTTTTAGAAGTGTGTAGTTCAGAGTTTGTATCCTGCATAACATAAAGTGTAATATGAATGTCCTTGAATGCATCCCCACCCACCCAACTTGCCGCTGCCACCTTGGGTGTAGAGCTGCTCTCCTAACCACCAGAGAGGAATTTTGTTTTTTGGTTTACAAAAAGATCAGTGTTATGTGTAATTCCTGTTCATCTAGAATGCTTGAGTAATCAGATCATTGGGTAAATTGATTATTTTAGTTAATTGTTACCTAAAGTGCTATATTTCAGTCACTGGGTTGATAGTATGTACTAAGGTAGCAAATTGGTTAGATTGGTTTAATTTTTAATAATTCTGATTAGTTTAATTTTTAATAATTCTAAAGACTCAAGTGATCATTGTGAATATCAGTATTGCTTAGTACTCTGTGAATAAAAAAGTTATTTGTACTTTCTGGTGGTTTGGAATCCAGATAAGTGAAAGTTTATTAATTATTGACACCTGTCAATAACTTAATCTAAAGTAAATGCTAATGTGGTAAATAAGTGGAGAATATCCCTTTCTTTTTAAGATTCTTTTGTTTATTTACCAAATATTTTATTTGAGTGAAAATAATTGTTCAGTTATTGTTTTCATCTAATTTTTGTGAAAGGACTCTTCTTTTCCAATTCTAGTATTTTAGATAAGCGGTGTCCATCATTATTTTAGGTTCATGGCATTTCCATCTGTCTTGGTTTGGTTTATTAAAACAAGTATTCAGTTTATCCAATTACTATCTTTAGCTACAAACTCTTTTCCTATTGTTCCTATATATAGTTTTGTTTCTCTTGTGATTCTTTCCTCAAAGTCAAATTTAAGTCAGTAGAAACTCTTTTTTTTTTTTCAGGATGTCCTGAGTTACTCAGATACAGAAAATTTATTTCATGTTTTTCCTTTGAGATGATTGTGTATTTAAATAATGATGTAAAGGTGATTTGGGGGGAGCTTAATAATTTAAGGTTTCTCTTAAATTTTTTTCTTCCTCTCGAAGAGTGAGTTGGATGTTCCTTTTAAAGTCAAAGCTGGCCAAATTGGTAAGTACTCTTCACTTGAGTTATTCTTAATCCTTTTAGTTTTTTATTTTTCTGGTGTTATTTAATCTAAAACAAAAATGTGAGAGGTTTTGGCTTATGTTGGTTAGAGCTTTTGGAGCTCTGGGCCTAATATGCATTATATGTAATACATAAATACTTCAGAATTTCTGACAAAAGGGTAGAAAATTATTCTCTAAATGGAAGGACATTTAAACTGCAATGATACTTTTTGGGCTTTGGTTCTACTACACAAAATACATCTTGATTTTCAAAATTGATATTTAAGTTCTGTATGCTTTTTCTTTAAAAGTGAAAGTAATATAATTTGCTAAGCTCTAGTAAATAAAATTTACGTGTGGCTTATTTCCCTCATGTTTTGTTCAATCATTTCACTTGATATACTATGCATAACGTGGTATAGAGGATATGTCTTGGTAAGTAGAAAGTATTTGCAGCTAAACTCTTCCACTAAGATCATCCATAGCTAGCCTTCATCTCTGTTGAAGAAATTTTTTAATAGAATGCTAACCCGTGAAGTCCTCTCAACTGTGCCATATTACCTGATTTTTACTTTTTTAAAATGTAATTTACAGCCCTCGACAACTTGCTGTTACTTTCGAATTTTCACTTATGCCACCATCATTCCTTCCACTTCCATCACTCTGCTAGTTCACCACATGGCTTTCCTTCTTCATTTATTTTGTATTCAAGGAAGGCTTTGTCTTTCACTGTTCTAGCATCTCTTAGCGATTACTTGAATACTTCTATTTGAGTCTACTTTATGTCACATGTTCCTTTTAATATACATGTTCCTTTTAATATAAAGTAACGTTTTTGTATTTCTGTCTCTTGAAACGGGAGACACTCCCTTAGATTGAAAGCATCCCTAGGGCATGCATTATCTTTTTCGTTTGTCGGTTACACAGAGCCTTGTGCTGGGTGAAGTGGTGATATTTAGCTGTGATGATATCTGGAAGCAATGGTGAAAAATGCCATTCATTTATCCTTTTTTCCTTTGAGATATTTATGCACATGTTGTTATGTGTGAGACTACGTAGGTAGCTGTGGGAGAGGCAAGGATAAATATATGTTTGTCTTCAAAGAAGTTAGATCCAATTTTAGGACATGGTATTAAAATTGCATTTCTGGGGTACTGGGTGAGTAATATTTGACTAAAGAACTTTTACATTATTCGTTATGTTATTAGAACTAGGTTTATATTTTAGAAGAGATTTGCTCATGTTTCAGAATTTGCTCTTCTTTCTTTCAAAGTATTATAAGAATTTAATGACTCCCTTCAGGGTTACTTACTGACCCTTTACATATAAGGATGAAAAGCATATTTTAAAAAATATTTATCCCTTTTTTGGTTTATGGAGCATTTCTATTAGTTATTAAATTTCTTTTAGGTTAAAATATTACACCTAACCTGTAAAGTCAGTATGGTTAAGTAAGCTCAAGAATGTTCTGGTTTTCTAAGAGCTAGCCATATTTGTGGGTGCTCCTTGGTTATCCTTTTACTTAAAGATTAAAAAATTTCCTATTCTATAAATGAAAGGCTAGTGAGATAATTAACTTAGTTATGTATATGCTATATATAGTGTTATAATATAATATATAATTATAAATAGTGATATAACTAACTTAATTCCAGTGGAATTCAGGATAATGAAGGATGGGAGGATAATAAGTGAGGGTAAATGGAGAGAAGAAAAGGTATAGGGAACAGACAATCCCTTTTTTGGTGTGCTATAGTTAAAGGGGCATTTCCAACTTTTTCAGTCTCATGCTCACCATAAAGGCAATCAAATCAACTTTTTTTTTTTAAGATTTTATTATTTTAGAGAGAGAGAGAGAGAATGTGCATGTGAGCAGGGGGAGGAGTGAAAAGAGTTGGGGGAGAGAGAATCTTGAGCATACTCCATGCCCAGCAGGGAGCCCATGGCAGAGCTTGATCTTAGGACCCTGAGATCATGACCTGAGCGGAAATCAAGAGTCAGACGCTCAATTGACTGAGCCACCCAGGCGCCCCTTAAATCAACTTTTTTGGAATTTATGAGTTAGCTACTTATGTAGCAGTATCTGTTATAAATATAGGTGGTTCTCACTATAAAGTCATTAGACTTAGAAATGGCCCAGAAGTATACTGGCATTACCTCTAGACTCCCCTAACATGGGAACTATTTAGGAAACTCAATAGGTTTATAAACAGAAGAAAAAATAAAATTTAAATGGAGAAATAATTTGAGATTTTAACCCTGGGAATAGATTCCCAGCTAAAACTGGTTTACCAACATAAGCTATGGGTGAATCAAAATATGCTCCCTCACGTTGCATTATTTTATTTCCTCTTCTGCTTATTATGCTGTTAAACTGTTCTTTGAACTTCGGGCATTTATATTTAAAGGTGCTAGTGATTCTGGTGGTGTAAGTAGTTGGGTCCCTCTGACATCCACACTGATGACTTAGGTAGATTTATGCAATTTATTTAACTTCTCTGGGAATGAGTTTCCTATTTTCAAAACTGAAATAATCGCTGCCTCATTCTTCTTATATGTTGGGAATATCAAATGAAATGATACCAGAAAGTTTGAAAAGTATAAAGCACAGTATGAATAGTTACTTTGAATAGTAATTAGTATGGAGGAGATCTTTGCAAACTTCAGTGTTGGAGTTTTTTCATTTTTTCCTGAGTGATATATATACTATGTGTGTGACGGGTTTTGTTATACTTTTTCTCTAAATGGAAATTGGGAAATGTGTATCTTCTGGAGTAGCCCAAAAAAGAATTTAAGGTTGAAATTATGTTTCTTTAGATAAGTTAACTTTGAAGATTCCTTGGAAGAACCTTTATGGAGAAGCAGTTATTGCGACCCTGGAGGGACTCTACCTGCTTGTTGTCCCTGGAGCAAGTATGTTGTTTTAGGTTATAACCATTCAGAAACAGCATAGTGAAATCAAATGGTTACCTGGTTAAGTATTTTAATATGCTTAATAAAAAAGAAGGTACTTTAAATAAATTAATCGTATACATATATGCACATATATACATACATTTTACATATATGTATATATATATATTTTGCCAGAATTGTACATAAAATATTTTTATGTTATTGTTGGAAAGAGTAATTCCAACTGTTTGTTAAATTTATTCTCTTCTCTGTGAATAATTAGTTCGCAACTAAGTCTTCATTTTAAGTTTGAGATGCATTAAATAATTTACTTTTGGAGAAGGAAATAAGTTTTTAAAAAGTACTGATGTGTTAATCTACAGATTTAAAGAATGGACATTTTTTTCCCTCTATTTTGTTGCTTCTGATTTTGAGAGAATGCTCATTCAAAAATGTGTGTGAAATAGGTAATTTTTTTCCATTGTAAATGAAAGTATTTTAATTTTTAATGAATGTTGTATGTAAAGCAGTAGTGTTTATTTAGGTAATATATTTTGTTATAACTGTTTTTTCAGTTATAAGAACAATGTAATGTTAAGAAAAGTTTGGATATTTTAGGGAAAAAGTACTTGTTTTCCCAACCATAAAGCAAACACAATTTTTATTTTTATATTTTGCTTTCCATTCTTTACTATATACATATTTGATTTGCTATAGTACTTATCACATTACATGTACAACATGGATCTGTTTTTTTACTTAATGTATATATTTTTGATATGTGATAGTGGTAATTTTGAAAGGCTATCTGATATTTTATTGTGAGGTGCCTACTGTTTGGGGCTCTTACATTGAACATTATAAACACCTCATTCTTATAGATACCTTTTTTGTTGTTTTGTGTTATTTCCTTAGGATACATTATCAGAAATGAGATTTCTGGATAAAAAGGAGATATATTTTCTGATTGTTGGTATATAGTCTTAAATTATATTCTGAAAGTCTTTTTACTAATCTGTATTGATAAACAGCTAGTACTGGATGTTACGTGTTTTTTATAGTTACCCATAATTTTATGCCTCAGACAAAATAACTGCAAATTATGTTATATTTTCTGCCTTCTTTCTTTTTCTCCCTTTTACCTTTCTACTCATTCTTTCCCCCTTTTAACCTTTTTCCTTTCTTCCTCTCTCCCTTTAATTCCTTTCTTTCCCTCCTTTCTGTTTTGATGAAAGCTTTGTAAATAAATAGGAATCATTTATTATGTTTAAACTTTTTATAAAACTAATTTAAAGAATGCAGCTCTTTTGAATTACAAAAAAAATGGCATACAAGACTTATAAATACATACACAATCATAATGAGTTTGAACTTTTCCTCTTTATTTAATAATTGTATTTCCTAGTGTGTGAGCTAACTATATATTTTTAGGTATTAAATATGATGCTGAAAAAGAAGAAAAATCCTTGCAAGATACTAAACAGAAAGAGCTATCCCGAATTGAAGAAGCCCTTCAAAAAGCAGCTGAGAAAGGTACAATATGTTTGTTTCACACATGATCTTAGCCAAAAGACTGAGAAGTGATATGTTTATGTTTTAGATAAACTTACATATATTTAGATTTTAGATATATTTAATGCACTGTAGAGAGGATGCTTTCATAAGCCTCCATAAGTTGTAGTTCCAAAGAAAGAATGTTCTTTTGAAATCAGATCTTGGGGTGCCTGGGTGGCTCAGTGGGTTAAAGCTTCTGCCTTCGGCTCAGGTCATGATCTCAGGGTCCTGGGATTGAGCCCTGCATCTGGCTCTCTGCTCAGCAGGGAGCCTGCTTCCCCCTCTCTGCCTGCCTCTCTGCCTACTTGTGATCTCTCTCTCTGTCAAATAAATAAATAAAATCTTTAAAAAAACATAAAATAAAATCAGATCTCAAAGTATTGACTATAAATATTTTACTGACTTCCATTTAGAAATTGCCATGTGATTGTTTGATCTCACTGTCAGTTTAATTTTCCCACTTTCCTCAACCAGTTGTTTTTACTGTGCTGCGTTTTGGAGACTTTTCTGTATGTTCTTGAAGACCTGTTTGTTTTTGCCAAATGTTAATAGGTTCTTCCTCTACATTTTTAGGTGTATCCATGGAAGATAAAGAGGTTCGGCATATAAGTAGTGAAATAAATGTAAAATAAATAAACTTGGTTCTTCAGATTTCAACATTTTAACATCTTAAGTTTTAGTTTTTTATTTTTATCTAAAAATAAATCTGATGACTCTTTGGGTTTGGTTTATGGAGCAAGAATAAGGATAAGATGAAAAAGCAATCTATAGAGTGATAAGTTGAAAGACTTTTCCAGACCTCCAGTTTTTCTCTTTCAAGTCAGATCACCCCCCAGTGGCTGATTGTATTCAGCATCATATTCAGATATACTAAGATTTTGTTTCCTGACTTAAGCTGCTGACATTTAATTGAATCAATAAGAAATCTCTCTTAAAAATAGTTTGCTCATTTAAATTCTTTATCAATTATTCTAATTCTTTTTGCCCCAAGTGCTTTTTCTTATACAGAATTATTGATTCTTTTACAAAAAAATTACTAAAATACTTAAAATACAGAGGAGACCGTCTTAATGGAAGACATTTTAAAAAGCTTAAAAATGGGGGCGCCTGGGTGGCTCAGTGGGTTAAAGCCTCTGCCTTCGGCTCAGGTCATGATCTCAGGGTCCTGGGATCGAGCCCCGCATCGGGCTCTCTGCTCAGCGGGGAGCCTGCTTCCCCCTCCCCCCCACCTACTTGTGATCACTCTCTCTCTATGTCAAAGAAATAAATACAGTCTTTAAAAAAAAAAGCTTAAAAATGTTTTTCTTTCTCTTTTCATACTTGAGCATATTTTGTCTTCTGAAGTTTAAGAATCTGTATTTTTATGAAAACAGTATTCTTTTTTCTATTACTTTTGTGTGCTAAATAAAGCAAGATGAGAATGATTTTGTTTTATGACAATTCACTTTTATTCACTCTTGGTTAATTAGTATATGTGGAAATAGTACTGTAAAATGAAGAGAAAGACTTGGAGAGCACTAGAATTTCATTTCTTTCGTGATATAGGTCAGATTAAGTTTATTTTTTAACACACTAATGATACATACTCATTAGTAGGCATATTGACATATTTAGATAAATTGGTACATATAATAAAATATATCATAATATATGTATAATATAGCATAATTACACACATTTATTTATATATAAAATTAAGTTATATTTTTCCTTTTCAGAAACAAACCTCAAATTCCTTTCTTTTTTATTTTTGGATGGAAATGTGATTGTTTAAAAAATATTTTCGTGTTTCCAGTGAACTGTAAGAAAAAGCATGTATAGTCCCTCTTGTTCCAGTAGTTGACAGCTTAATTGGCAAATGATAACGCGTTGTATGTTTTGTGTTGAGTACCTATGAAATTTTGACGCCTGGGTCTTTAATGCTTAGGAAATATATATGTTTGGGCCTGGCAGAGAGGCTATTAAGGATGACTTGATATATTTATAGGGTCTGAACATCTGTGGCACTATGTTTGTGTAAATAGGACTATTAGGCTTATATAATATATAATAATTAAATTGTAGCTTCTTGGATGATAAAATTTAGGTTTTGCTGGGATAGAACTAAAATTCAGAAAGTATACTCAGTTTTAACATTATTCTCTTAAATTTTTTCAGAGAAATGTTTTGAGCATAAAAGAGATGAATTCTGGGTGCCTGGCTGGCTCAGTTGGTAGAACATGTGACTCTTGATCTTGGGGTTATGGATTTAAGCCCCATGTTGGGTGTAGAGATGACTTAAAAATAATATCTTAAAAAAATAAAAGAGATGAATTGGGATATATGGGATAACTGGGATATATGTTGATTTTGGGTTTTTTAAATTGCAATAAATTTAATTATCTTGACTGAGTATAATTATTTTTCTAGTTTCTATGAATATCAGCCACATTTTCATGTATTATTATTCATATGAATGATAAAAGACACCCTGGTCTTTAGATGCTTTTCATCTCACCATTATTAATAATTATTACTTAATACCATACTTTATTTTTAGGCTTATTATTTTTCTACTTATTTCTTGGTTTTAAAAGCACAAAGGTACAAGATGGCACATGTATAGAGAATCAGAGAGGTAAGGAGAGAAAGTGATTTAACCCCATGCAGCAGATGATAAAATTGGAAACAAAGACATCATGCTAATCTGCTTTAAAAAAGCATTTTTACTTGATTTGTTTCATTTGGTAAAATATAGTGCTGCCCACAATCGTGGGAAAAAATAAAATTGAGATATAAATGAGTTCAATTCTAAACAGTTGGCTCAACTGTAAAAATAAACTTCTTGATGTTTTTCTCCTTTTATCTTATTATAGTGAGTTTATTTTCCTGGAAAGGCTATTATAAAGTAAAGGGAAAGATGAAATTCCTAGTAAGGCCAAAGGTTCCCAAATCCTATGTATTCTGTATTTAAAATTGGTAATCTTACCTAAGTGATATATACACACACTTTAAAATCAAACAGTTTTGTGAAAAGGACTTCTAATGAAAAATGTCAGTCTCCCGTTCCACCCTTCTTTACCCTTTAGACCCATTCCTTAAAGGGAACCATGGTTTTAGGTACACTAATGTTCTGTCATTATTTAATCTGTTAATATAAGGTATTATCTGGGATTTTCTCTTATGGTAGTCAAGAAATTTACCTCTCTTACCATCTCCTTTCACTCTAAATTCCCCTCCCTCTCCTCATAATATGATTATATCATAATTTTTGCCATTTACTGGTCAAAATTTACATTACTATGACAGTGTAATTGTTCACTGTGTAGGTCAAATGTACTATGATTGTATTTCCTTTCTTAGGCAACCTTTTGTTTTTCTTGAATTTGTAAATGCTTTTTCATTTGCTTTGTTTTCTGTGTAAATTTACCTTTAATTCTTTTCACTTGCTACATGAAATCTGTTACATGACTATCAGTGTTACTTTCCAGTTGCCTCTATCCACATATTGGTCTCCTCCGTGGACCCATTTTTCTCTTGGAGATCTCCCTTTGAAATGGTTGTTTTTTCAGTCCTGCTGCATGCACAGTTGTTGTCATCCTGGGATTGGTCTTCATCCCTCTTCTGTGTTCAATTCACTGTTTTCTCGATTCTTTGACTTTTGTTCTTTATTAGTTTGTTACTTTGCTTTGCTAAAGTGTATCTAGTAGCTTTTAAGAAAGGATACATTGGATATAATTGTTAAAATCCTTTAAAGTCTGAAAGTCTTTTTTTACTTAACCACTTGTTTTATTTGGCTGGGGATAGAATGCTAGGTTTAAAATTAGAATTTTGAAGGCAATATTGTTTAGTTACCAGGTACTTTTGAGAACTCTGATGCCAATCTGCTCAACACATTGTTAGAAACAGAAAAATCAGAAAATCTGTGAATCCTGCTGTCAAAAACCGTACATTTTAGTTGCAAAAATAAGAAATGTGCATAATCAATCATAAACAGGAAAACGTGTTGAGTCTTATCAAAGAGGTACAGATAAGAGTGGTAAGGGAGTTCAGAATAAACATACTACGTTAAGCCAAAGAGATCAGGGCAGACACTGTGAAGATAAATATTTCAGCTATATCTAAAAGATGAGTTTGCAGAAAAGGAGAGAAGGTTTTCTAGGTAGAGGAGACAGTAAAGAGAGGGAAGTATAGAACATGCATGGGGAATACCTAAGAATTTGGGAGTTAGATGGAATGTAATTAGATGTAAGTTGGAAAGCTGAGTTTAGGTCAATTTTAAGAGATTTGAATGCCATGATGGTGACAATGGTGATGATTATAACAATGATAACAGCTAACATTTATTGAGCATTTACTAATTGCCAGTCACTCTTCAAAATGCTTTAGATGTACTGACTCATTTAATAGTCATAATTCTATGATACAAGGCTATTATTGTTCCCATTTTACAGTCGAGAAGGCTGCAAGTTAAATAACTTGCCCGAAGTCACACAGCTAGAAAATGATAGAGCTATAATTCGAACCTACTCTGGCTGTATGTAGATCCTGTATTTTTAGTTCTGTGTTATAGTGGACTTTCCATCTGTAACCAACGAGAGAGTCAGTAGTAAGTTTTCCTTTTTCTTTCTTTAAAAATCTAGGGCGTGATGTCATCAAAGCTGTGTTTTAGAAAGGTTAAACTTACCTTCATGTCTGGCCTGTATGTGAGGAGGGAAATGGAGGGCAGTGCTATATGTAGCCATCACTAACAAGAATGGATAGAACGGATTCAGTGTGTCTAAAGGGAACAGATCAGACTAAAACTAACTCTGAAGTTAGTATAACTATCACAGCAATATTTCATTCTGCAAATGGGCAAAACAGTGGGCAAAAAGGGGACCAAAATAGCAGACTTTTGCTGTCTTTGAAAATTTCAAATAATTCATTGAGACATTAGCCGTAATTGATATTTGTCTGCCTTGCTTAATTTGAAATTATTAATTTGTTATAATTTTAATTATTAGGAAATTTTGTGGTAATATGATAATAAAGTTTGTATGTTGGACTAATGGAAATGGTTTCACTGTGAATATTTCCTTAGAAATAGATTGTTTTGGTGTTGCCACATTTTACTTGTCTGTTATATGATTTCTAATTCTTTGAATTAAGTTTAGACATGTTTTACATGTGAAATTAAGGCATGTCTTAAATGCTTTGCATTCTGGTTATTGCTGCCATGCGGATGCAGGCGCACACTCAGGGGAGTTCATATATGGCTTGGAAAGCTTTGTTTACAAGGACGTCAAGCCTGGTGGGTATGCATGGTTCATTATATCTAGCTATATAAAAAATTATATTCTTATCCACTCTTGAGCTTTTAATGGAGTCCATTTGATAATATGCCATTTTTTTTTAAAGAAAATATGGAAATGTAATTCATGTTTTTCTCCTTTACCATCATTTCTGTTTCCCAGCATTCTGTAGCCATTTGTTCATTCACTAAATATTTAGTGTCTTCTTGTGGAAAGCACTGTGCTGGATCCTGAGTGTTCATGGGGTGAAGCAAATATGATCCACTGCCCTCGTGGAGCTTACAGTTTGATCTATAGATAACTTTCAAATCCAGGCTGCCTTTCTGACTTTGGTTCTATAGTGTAGTAGTTTCTGAATTAGTTAATTCCTCTCTGTAGCAGTGGTTTTCACACTTGTAAAAAGCAATAAAATAGAACCTTTTTAGCGAGTGAGACTTTATTTAGAGCCTTGATAAGAAGTGTTCCTCTGGGGTTCTTCATACCCTTCCTATTTGCTTTATCTCTGTAGGAACTCCAGAGGCTCGTGTTGACTATTGTCTTATACAGCATATTGAAATTTGAGGCTTCTCAAAAGTCACATTTGAAGGCTGACTGCTTTAAGATTTATAATAAGATTTTTTATATGGTAGGGAATTTAATACATACAAGTACATTAAAAATAATAATTCTGATATATAAAATACTTTGATATATTTTCTATAACTTTGTAGGAGTTTATTATATTAACTTAGTCATACTTAAAATTTGTTTTAATTAAGTGGCAAGTGGGGTCTGTACTAGAAATGTAAACAATAAACGTTATGTTAGAATTACTTCTTCAGCTGGAAGCTTCTTTAATATTTAGGTCCTTTTGACCAATGGAAGAAGAATTTGCATGGAAAATTTCACAACATTGAGTGAAATTACCCTGAAAGGCATTTCTCTTTTAATAAAATATGCCCCTTTAGCAAGTGTAACTGACTATGTTAATTTGTCTCACAATTACTTTAATATAAAAGATAGTCTGGATACTCATGGCTCACTGTTCAATTTTGTTATAATTAGACCAACTTTCTGCAGTCTGCCAGGGCAGTGTTTTCTGATTCTCCTTGGACTAATCTGCCTCCAAGGTACAAATGAATTCCAGTGGCCCATTCAAGTCATAACAAAAATCACTGGGTAACATTGGTGGTAAAAACAAACAACTCCTCCTTCCCCCCAAAAAAAACACAAAACAGGCAGTGATCACTATAAAGGAAAACCTAATTGATTCAGAGTTTCTTTTTTAAAAACACTGCATTAACCTGGATAAAAAATTGGGCCTAGAATACTGGTGAATCTGAAATGAGAATAGTTAATTTTGTTGATGATATCTTGATTCATTTGACTAGGACTTAATGTAGACTCATGATCATTTCATCTTTTTACTTTCTAAATGTATGTTCCTTCCTTATTTGATGTCATTTAAAAAATTATTATGTTTCTCAAAAAGTCAAAACTATTTTCATAATAATACTAAAATAATATGTGATTTTTCACTGTGCCACCCCTGGTGTTGATGGTGCAGAATTGGCTAAAATTGTGGCTGCCTTAGCATGAATCAGGACAGTGGCATCAAACTTTACTAGCAGCCAGCCATTGCATTGTTCACTACCATGTACTCACAGTAAATAATAAGATGAAACAAAAGAAAAGGAGCACCAATTTTACTTAAGAATGTTCTTGACGGACTAGGAAAATTTAATTTTAATAAACTTAAGCTCTTGAGTATATGTCTTTAATATTTTGTGTGACAAAGGAGGAAATAGGTATTAAGCACTTAAGTAGGATAATTGTCTCAAGGAAAAATACCTGTGCATTATTTGAATTGTCAGTCGAACAAGTTGCTTTTTTCCTGGAAAACTACTTTACATGGAAGAGTGATTGGCAGACTATTATTCAGATTTGGGTGTTTAGTGGATACTTCAACAAAACAACTTCAAGAAAAAACAACTGATTATGTTTGTTGCCAATGATAAGATTTTTTAGCTTTTGAGCAAAAATTAGAGCTTTGGGAAACTTTTATTTGCCACCTGGAGCTTGGCAGCTTCCTAGTACTTAAAGACTTTTCTGATGAGATTGGTGGTGATACTAACAAATGTGTTTTTTGATATTAAATAATAGAAATCACTCAACATTGAGAAGATCTGCATAATTCAATGAGGCGATATTTCCATATTACCAAATTATAATAAAAAATCAGGTATGTGTCAAAGGTCCATTTAAAGTGTAAGGCAGACCAATTGATTTTAATTCAGGTAAAAAAATTATAGAGTTTCAGATTCCAAAATGCAACTAACCTTTAAGAAATTACCACTTGTTGAGTTTGAGTGTAGTATCCGTAATTACATGAAAAGACCATGAGGATGTTCCTCCCTGTTTTAGGTCAGGTCAGATTGGTTAGGTTAGGTCAGATTTTCTTCATGTGCTTCAATCTAAACAACATTTCGACAGACCAAAGGCAGAAGGAGATAGGTGAATCTAGCTGTCTTCTGCCAAGCCAGACATTAAAGAGATTTGTAAGAATATAAAACAGTGCTACACTTTTTACCACAAGTTTTTGTTTGGAAAATATGGTTATATTCATAAATATGTGTTATCAGTGCTATCACTTATTTTATTTGATTTTTTTACATAATGTTTTAAAATTATGAATTAGTAAATATTTTTAAAATTTCTCCATTTTGATTTCCAATATGGTAAATATCAATAATTGTAACCCATACTAATAAAAAACTTTTTAGGGTTCTCAAGTTGAGTGTGTTAAAGGTGTCATGAGACCAAAATATTTGAGGACTAATTTAGAGAGTGATACAGAATCATAAATTTAGTATTCATCAGATTAAATAGAAACTTTTTCTAAAGAACGATGTGGCAGTCAGAGTAGATTTTGAAACTATTTGGAGAGTTTTAAACATGATACATGTAACACTGAGATCAAAGATGGAACTAGGGGCTAAAACAGTTGTGAAGCCAGAAAGATAATAGAAGGTCAGGTAAGAAGAGCAAGTTATGGTGAAATCTAAATCCAGGCGGCTGAACCTGTTTCTGAAAGCTGTTCTAGCCAAGTGGGATGGTGTTTAGGGCTGCTCTGGCTTTCTTGTTTCTTTTCAAGTGATATTTCTTTGAAAACTCAAGTCTTTCTCTAAATGTTTAATTTATGAATGAAAAAGACTCAGGGACCATCATTATGGCAAGAAATACTGGTAATAGCAAAATCCAGATTCTTTATGTATTTATTAAATATTTTCTACTTGAAACTCAGGGTTTTATTTTTGAAATCAGGGATTTGGTTCTTGGTTTTTATAGTGGCAGGACAATTTGCTTTAAAATATCAAGGAAGAACAGTTTAAAATTCAAGCCAAATTTCATGTATATTCTATCAAATACTGTATACATAACCCAAACTGAACTTATGTATTTTATTATAATGTTCAAATGTGGATTTTCTGATTCATTTGAACAGATGCATGTCATGTACTTTGTGCCCATATACTGGGTAATTCTTGTCCTAATGAAGCCTCCTGCCTGGTGACGAGACAGTTGTACAAACATTTCAGTTTCAGTATAATCACTGCTTAGTGGAAAAGTCTATATAAAGTGCAGAGGTAGATGGCCTCGGAGCTGCTTGAAATACTCAAAGAAAGCTTCAGACAGACCCTAGTGGACCTGAAATTTGGGAGTCTCCTAGGAGTTTGCCTGGTGAAGAACTTCAGGGAAGGCAGCTGAAGTTCAGAGAATGATCTATATATATAGAGAAAAGCATTAGCCATTAGAAAGTTAGGCTTGTTTTGGAAATTACGGATAGTGTTTCTGAAGTGTCCGGTGCAAGGATGAGTAGAAGATACAGAACGACACAGGGAGTTAGGGGTTAGGTCATAAAAGGACCTTTGTGTCATGCAAACACTTTTTCATTTTATCTGCCAGGCTGCAGCGAGCCTTTAAAATAATTTTGAGCAGGGGATTAACAGGCTGTGAATGGTATTTTAGACAGTATCAGTCTGGTGGCACCATAGAAGAATGTTTAGTAGGAGGTAGAGTGGAGACTGGAGACAGGGCAGACCATACAGAGACCACCTTGAGTGCAAACTAGAGATGATGTCTAGTAGGAAGTTAAATGTAAAGGTTTATAACTTGGATAAGATGGGTATTGGTTAATGCCATGAAAGTGTGGCAGTGCCAAATAAAAGAGGATGAGGTTTTGAAGAAATTATTAAGCCAATTTCAAAGTACAGTTCAGTGTACATTTTTTGCCCATTTGGTGTTCTTTGTATCCTTAACTCATTAAAGGATTTTGCTTGTAAGGCATATCATCCAGAGGAAGTCATCTGTCAGCAACCTACCCATTCATTTCATTTGTGTTCCTGTGTCCCTACCATATACTTATGAAAACCTTCCCTGAAAGTTTTATATTGTCATTATTACATTTCCAATATTTTGATAACATTGAAATTAAAATTAAACTTTGTATTGTGAAAAGTCATAAATATTATAAAGGGCTTTGTATATGGATATTTTGCCCAATTTTTGTATAATTGTACTTGCCGAGTTATTTGCTAAATTAAAGGAGGTTATTCTAAAGAAGGTTTGTGAATTTCTGTTTGTATTGAAATAACAAATCAGTTTAGAATAAAGTGAATTGTACCAAAATTTGCTGTCAGGAAGAATTCTCTTGTTTTCGTTTCTGTCCTCTAGTCTGCTAACTTGAATTTTATCCTTTTCTCACTAAAATGCTTCCACTGAGAAGGACGTAAACGTAAAAAGCACAAAAAACATTTTAAGAAACCTTTTAAAGGTCTTGATCGCTCGAAAGGTAGGTAAAAGTAGTTTTTATGCCATGTGTTATTTATACACATCGCCACTTGATTTCTGTCTTCCAAGGTAAAATGAATGTTAGATACAATCTAACTTCAAAAATAAGTTTTAAGTTGGAAATTTCATATTAAAATCTAAAATAGATCTTAAATAAAACAGGGACACCAGAATAGGCTGTCCTTTCTATTGAGTAGTGCCTTAGCTATCCTTTGGTTGTTTGAGTATGAAGTATGTGAGAATTTCAACTCTTGACCTTGTATTTTTCTATTTTTTATAGATAAACCAAAAGAAGCCAAAAAGGATACATTTTTGGAGAAGTTGGCAACCCAAGTAATTAAAAATGTACAAGTAAAAATCACAGACATTCACATTAAATATGAAGATGATGTAAGTAATTTCAATTTATTTAGTTTAAGTTGTAATTAAATGTGTATTTTGTGATAGTTATTGATTTATCTAGGTATGGGTTACCTGTACTGGATTTTAAATTCAAGGTTGTTTTTTTTTGTTTGTTTTTTCTGATGAATACATTACTATATCTTCTTTCCTGTGTTATACCTTTTTCGCTAGGCATTTATATGTATAAATATAAAACCACCATATGCTCCTTTCTAAAGGTAATAAATGACAAATTTTCCAGTTCTCTATTTTTTTATTTTGAATTTTAATACCATAAGATATATACTGTTATAACTTTAAGGAACTATATTGACAAAAAAATTAGTTCCAAGTGGTGATGCAAACCATCAATTATAATGGTAGTTGGTAGAGGGGACTAAACCCCAGGTCAGTAGACTGCTAGTCCTATTCTCTTTACATTCCTTCAAATTAGATTGAACATGCACAACTTACATACATGTGCAAAAGTGTATTTAGAAACCACACTTCACTTATGACCAGAGTTTAATGTTAGTTGATTAAAAAACTGCTGATTAATTTTAGTTAAACTAAGTATACATTGCTCTGTTTTAAAGTTTGAAAACTATGTAAAATATGCTTGAATTTTTTCATTTACCTAAGATGATTGAAATATTATTCCATCTCTTCTAAAATTTGAATTTAATTAAAGCCGTACTGACATATATAGAATTTATTTTCTTTTCCTGATAAATTCCTTATAGAACTTAAATTTCAGTAAGACACATTTGTAGTTTTGCAGGATATACTATCTCCATCTTATATTAACTTTAACTTTTGATTTTATGTAGTCATTAAACTAAACTTTGTCAACAAATAAATGTCAAAAAACCTAACTCATCAATGCCCTTGTTTAAACAAACTTAGCAAAATAAATCAACTCAACACGTCGTGGAAGTGAAAGAATTATTCTTAAAACTAATGGCATATTGATGAATGAGAACCTCAGTTTGAACTTTAAGCTTTTTTTACTGAGCAAGTACAATTAGAAAGGTACATCACGTCTCTCTCTCTAATAAAAAAAATACAGAGAAGCGTAGGAATGGCCAAGTACATCAATTATGTTTAAGTTGGTATCATTGACAAAGTATATTAAAATAATCTAAAAAGAAAATTAAAAAGTGCAGAGGGATCTTTCTTGTATCATTCCTTTTTCAATGTGGTCACTTTAATTATTTTATGTAGAATAATGAAAAATAGAGTTTAGGAAGTGGGGAGTGGGGAAACTAATAATTTATCATAAAGATGTTCATCGGATGAAAACAATAGTTTGTGGTTAGTGCCTTAGCAAGTGAGGTTCTGTGTTAGTAAATATCCTTCTGAAATAGGTGCAAATTATTTTGTGCTAGTTGTCTGTAGGTATAAAAAGGTGAGTGTGGGAATAAAGGAGGATATTAAAAACTGAGCTCACAATGCTTTTTGTGCTTTTCAGTTAGTCCAGAGCATGCATTTTTGCTTCGTTGAGAAGGGTCTGTGCTCTGGAGTCTATGTGACTATACCCTGGATGATTTAGAACATTATGTTTTTTCCCTTTCTCTTGAGTTTCCCTGGTTTCTGTCATGGCCCCAATAAACTCTCTGAGACTTGAACATCCTTATGATGTCTAAAACAATGACATTGTACACAGTGCGGTACAGTGTAACCATGGTGTATCAGTATAACTTATGAATTGAAGATCAGGAATAGAAGAAAAGTTTCATAGGTTAAGAGACTGAGGAAATTAAATGTGAAGAATCTTGGGCATTTTCTAACAAAGCATTTTGAAAAGTTAAGGTATTAAAGACTTAAAGAGACAGTTCACATTTCTAAATGTCAAAATTGTAAATGTTTGAAAAGTAATTTAGTTGCAGTGTTATTATCTGTGACATCTTGTTTTATTTATCTTTGAAGAACATCTTTTTTTTTGAAGAACATCTTTAATGATAGACATAAAGAAAACTGTTTCTTTTTCACTATTTAGACAATAATCTAGTTAGTGAGAAAAGAATTCACTTCATAAGAAAAGAGTTCCACTGGGAAAGTGCCATTTCAGTGTCCTGCCTGCAAAATATGGATAATCCTAGCCTTGTTATTCCCTTTTTCTCTTTTTTTCCACATATCCATTTGGGTTGTGTGACTTGTAAACTAATTGCCCCATGTTGCCCATTGTACAGAGTGGAACATGGATTCACTCTCACTGTCAGTGGATTTTAATGACCCCTTTTCTTTTTTGCTAGGTCACTGATCCACAGCAGCCTCTTTCGTTTGGTATCACACTGGGAGAACTTAGTCTGTTGGTAATGTTGGCTTTATTTACAATTTTTGTGAAACTTGTAAAATATTCCCAAGTCGCAGGGTGAATTACCTAAAATCAACTCTTGATAGAAATAGCTATTTTATTTTTATGTATAATTTTTTTACAGTTTTTCTAGAAGTTCAGAATTTATAGTGATGCTGTTATTATATTCTCTAATTATTTTGATTTGTCTTTGAACTTAAAGAAATATCAAAATACCAATATCAAATATTTTTGAAGAATTAAAAGCTGTATCTTAAACATGTAGGAAAATAGGGAAAGGTAAATTTTTATAGATCATGTTCTCATTCTGGTATAGGCAGATAGAATTTCCAAATAGCTTGTAAATGTGTATGTATGTGTGTGTGTGTTTGAGTATTATATTGAGATGTATATAAGATCATTTATTTTGGTTATATATTTTATTTTATATTTAAAAATAAAAAATTTATATTTTATTATATAGTTTGTTATATTATAGTTTGTTATAATATATTATACAGTATATATATTATATAACATATATATATTATACAGTTTATTTTATTATACAGTTTATTATACAGATCTTCTTCTAAAGATCTTTAAGGATAGATAGTGTGTACATTAATTCAGGGTGGACATTTTTCCCTCTATTTTCTGTGGGCAGCTAAGTGGTAGGAGAAACGTTTTAAAGTTAAGGACAGTGAACAGTAAATCATGCGGGTACATGTTTGTCTTAATAATAGTTATATGGAGAGGGCCTTAGTGTAGGGAAAGAAGAAGAAGAGAAATGAAAGAGAAGTGAATTCCAGAGAAACAGAAAAAGGACATGGTTGCATAAAGGCCTTCAGAATGATATTTCCATTACAGATAAGTAGAGATACCCATCAAATTGAAGACCAAAGCAGAAACACTGGAAAAAACAAACAAACAAACAAACCCTGGAGAAACAGAGTTAAGAGAGTTAAGGGAGTCAAGGAAGCTAGTGTTTATTATACTGTTTATCCTCTGCTTCTTTCCAAAATGATTTTTAAGTGTCTTTGATAAAAAAAGAAATTTACAATAATAGGGACTAGAGGTAATTGCTCCAGAAAAACCAGACTAACAATGTTAGTCATAAATGAGCACAGTATTTTATGTTGAGCTTCTAGCCAACAAACTAAAAAATTACAAAATAGTTATGTACCTCTCATTGACTGAGAGAGGCATCCTAGAGCGTAAGAACGATATGTAGTTTCCTTAGTGTGTATTGTTGTTTGATTCTCTGTATCTTTTTTCAGACTCTTCCTACTGTTTTCTTTGCCTGTATTACTTTCTTCCCTTTGTCTCCCTGGTGATTCTGTTCAGGTTTTAATTCTTATGTTAGATATTATCTTGTCTTTCTTATTCCTTTTTCACTTTCCTCTTAGAATTTATCATTCTTTCTTTTATGCTCACCATAATATTTTATTATAGCACCCGTCACATATTATTATACTGGTTACCATGGTGATCTTCTGCCTAACCTTCATTTATTCACTGATAAAATAGTACCTTTATTTTAGAATTTTTGCAATGATTAAAAGAGATAGTTTGTGTAAAGTATTTCGTACATGTGTGACTCAGTTATTTCCTGCTTCAACTACTACATTGACTATAATAACAACAGTAACCCCAAACTTATCTCTTTTTGTATCCATAGCATTCCTTTTTTCCATCTTTCCAATTATAATGTAACTCTTATATGTAGGGTAATCTTCCCACCTCTGATCTAGAACCCATCCTCCTCATGTCCTTGGAGTCTTTTTTTCCTCCCTTTCTCTCTGCCTCTTTTCCTCCCTTCTTTCTTTCCATCAATTTCCTTCTCTTTCCTAAATCTTCAACTCCCTTTCCTCCCACTTTTCCCTCCTACCACTCCTTCCTGTAAGCTAAATTTAAACACATTCAGGTTTCACCTCACATTGAGGTTTTTCATTGAGGTTTTTACAACAAAATTAAAAAGGCCCTCCTGAACCTTCTCCCACTCCACCTAGGCCCCATCTAACTGCTGCCTTCTCTTTCTCTTCTTTCCAACTGAACTTTTTGAGAGAATTCTCTACCTTTACTATCTTTGTTTCCCCACCTCTGCTGACTCCTTACCCACTGACTCTGCTACTCCTCTGAAATTTTTCTTTACAAGTCCATTAGTAACACCCTGGCTGCTCAATAAACTAATTTTAGTTTATGTCATTTGGCATTGTTGATCATGCTGACTTTATAGAAACATGGTCATGCTGTTATTTCCATATTCTTGGGGTTTTCTTTGCAATAATTATTATTTGATTTTTTAAAAGAATGTGGGCCTTCACCATTTTATAGGCTAGCTCTCTTTTTTTATTATTATTCATACCCAATTCATTCCACACAGACACAAAGTAGCTCAGCAGTTATTTTCTGAATGAATGAACTCAGTTAAATTAGAACCTCCTCTTTATCCATTCGTCTGTTGACGGGCATCTCGGCTCCTTCCACAGTTTGGCGATTGTGGCCATTGCTGCTATGAACATTGGGGTACAGATGGCCTTCTTTTCACTACATCTGTATCTTTGGGGTAAATACCCAGTAATGTAATTGCCAGGTCGTAGGGTAGTTCTATTTTTAATTTTTTGAGGAATCTCCATAGTGTTTTCCAAAGTGGCTGCACCAACTTGCATTCTCACCCACAGTGTAAGAGGGCTCCCCTTTCTCCACATCCTCTCCAAGATTTGTTGATTCTTGCCTTGTTAATTTTTGCCATTCTAACTGGTGTAAGGTGGTACCTCAATGTGGTTTTGATTTAAATTTCCCTGATGGCTAATGATGATGAACATTTTTTCATGTGTCTGTTAGCCATTTGTATGTCTTCATTGGTGAGGTGTCTGTTCATGTCTTCTGCCCATTTTTTTGACTTGATTATCTGTTTTTTGGGTGTTGACTTTGAGAAGTTCCTTATAGATCTTGGATATCAGCCCTGTGTCTGTAGTGCCATTTGCGAATATCTTCTCCCATTCTGTGGGTTGCCTCTTTTTGTTGACTATTTCCTTTGCTGTGCAGAAGCTTTTTATCTTGATGAAGTCCCAAAAGTTCATTTTCGCTTTTGTTTCCTTTGCCTTTGGAGACATGTCTTGAAAGAAGTTGCTGTAGCCAATGTCAAAGAGGTTACTGCCTATGTTCTCCTCTAGGATTTTGATGGATTCCTGTCTCACATTGAGGTTTTTCATCCATTTTGAGTTTACCTTTGTGTATGGTGTAAGAGAATGGTTGAGTTCCATTCTTCAGCACATAGCTGTCCAGTTTTCCAAGCACCATTTATTGAAGAGACTGTCTTTTTTCCACTGGATATTTTTTCCTGCTTTGTCAAAGATTATTTGACCATAGAATTGTGGGTCCATATCTGGGCTCTCTAATCTGTTCCACTGGTCTATGTGTCTCTTTTTGTGCCAGTACCATGCTGTCTTGGTGATCACAGCTTTGTAATAAAGCTTGAAATGAGGCAACATGATGCCTCCAGCTTTGTTTTTCTTTTTCAACATTTTCTTGGCAATTCGGGGTCTTTTCTGGTTCCATAAAAATTTTAGGATTGTTTGTTCCAGCACTTTGGTATTTTGATTGGAATGGTGTTGAAAGTATAGATTGCTCTGAGCAGCATAGACATTTTAATAATATTTATTCTTCTGATCCGTGAGCATTTAATGTTTTTCCATCTTTTTGTGTCTTCTTCAATTTCTTTCATAAGTGTTCTGTAGTTCCTTGAATATAGATCCTTTACCTCTTTGGTTAGGTTTATTCGAAGGTATCTTATGGTCCATATATACGATGGAATATTATTCAGCCATCAGAAAGGAAGAATACCCAACTTTTGCATCAACGTGGATGGGACTGGAGAAGATTATGCTGAGTGAAATAAGTCAAGCAGAGAAAGTCTATTATCATATGGTTTCACTTACTTTTGGAACATAAGGAATAACATGGAGGACATTAGGAGAAGGAAAGAAAAAGTGAAGGAGGGGAATCGGAGGGGGAGATGAACTGTGAGAAACCGTGGACTCCGAAAAACAAACTGAGGGTTTTAGAGGGGAGGGGGTGGGGGATGGGTGAGCCTAGTAGTCAGTATTAAGGAGGGCATGTTTTGCATGGAGCACTGGGTGTTATATGTAAACAATGAGTCTCGGAACACTACATCAAAAACTAATGATGTACTGTATGGTGACTAACATAACACAATAAAAAAAGAAATAAATTAGAACCTCCTCAATTCTATTTTCACTGTTCCTTTGATTTTGTCATGTAGATATGTAAGGAAACAGTTCACAGTTTAGCTCGTGGTTAACTAGGTGTCTTTTATCTAAGTTATTTTGTTATGGTTTATAAATATTAGAGTACTGTTTTATGATATATATACTTTCACAGTTACTTTTTTCTTTTAGACTGCAAATGAACGCTGGACTCCATGTATATTAAATGAAGCAGAAAAAATTATATACAAGGTATTAGACTGGATCAAGAATTTCTTGTTATTTTTCTTACAAACACTTAATGTAGTTTTTTGAAACCGCAATGGAGCCCAATGTGCTATTGGAGTATGAGTTAAAATTGTAAGGTCTAGTTTTGGCTCTGCTACTTACTATGTGACCTTCTGTAATCATTTATCTTTTCTGAGGTTTAGGTTCTTCACCTTGCAAAGGAAATCAGATAAAATTAATATTTCCCAAATTGTATTTTATGGAGCATTAGGTAATTGAAATATTAGATTTATAGAAAAAATATTCTGTGGTTAAGGTTACTGACTGAAGTACTAAGCTGTACATAGTTAAAGTGTAACCACAGGATTTCACAGTACTTTAAATATGCTAATCAACATTGTGAATTTTTCAAGAGGGATATCTAGTATGTTGCTTTCTCCACCTTGCTGTTCTAGAATCCCCTCCCCTCCTTCTAAACAGTCATTCATATCCACTGGAGGAATCATGTTTTTCTTATTCAGCAAAACATGTACAAGCCTGTTAAAGAGTGAATTCTCAATTAATATTTGATAATTGAATGAATTAAT
>CM052896.1:36021542-36044040 GCA_028534135.1 Potos flavus
AAAACTTCAGTGTGCTAAGTTAGTCTTAGTCATTTTACTTACTTGGAGGAAAAAGGAAGAGTTGAATTTTCTGAACTTGAATTAATTCCAAGATTCTGTCTCTAATCACTCAGAAAGATATTGTAACAAATAATTTGCCTTTTTCTAGAAATTGTTTGAAATCCCAATTCATGGATGTTTAGTTGTTTTTTATTTTTAAAGATTTACTTATTTATTTGAGAGAGAGGCTAAGAGAGCCCTTGCAAGTGAGTGGGGGGAGGGGTTGAGGGAGAGAGAATCCTGAAAGCTGACTCCCCGCTGAGCCCAGAGCCTAACCCCAAGATCCTGACCTGAGCCAAAATCAAGAGTTGGCCACTTAACCAACTGAGCCACCCCAGGTGCCCCAGTTTTTGTTTTTGTTTTAAGTCAGAGGGGAACACAATGCTATAACATTTTTAGATACTTTAGAATTTTTAAAAATGATCTACTTCTATATTTTATTCTAAAGAAATATATCCATTAAGTAATGCTCATTGTATTTTTCTTATGGACTACTAATTACAAAGAGGAGAATAAAGATATTGCTTTAGGAACCATATGTGTAGCTGAATATGTGTGCATTTTTTTTCATTCTCATCTTCAATTTTCTGTTTAGGATCAGCTGAAAAGTGGAGTTCTTAGAAGTAACAATATACCTGCAAACCATCAATACAGTAAGTAGTGGGAAAAGTTTATTTCATGTTATAGGAAGCATAGGATTAAATACTCTGTCTTAATATACTTTTTCTGGTAAAGTTACTTTGACAAAGAGAAAGAATTTTATATTTTTAGTTTTATAATACAGCATATTTGGATTATAACAAACTGTTAAGGAATAGATTATGACACATACACCATTAGAGAATAAGAAGAAGGCAGTGTAGGATTGTAGTTTACTCCCAACAGCTAAATACACTTGACCTCCATGTTTCCTTCTTGTTATCATCTTTGTTTTAGGAATTAGGTTTTCTTTTCTTTGTTTAATAACTAAATCTCTGAGATTTTGGTGTGCAGGTCAACGTTGCCATGTCACTATTACAGTGTTATGACAAACCAACCACTCTAGAGATTTTTCCAAGTAGCTTTTCTAATTCTCGGCATCCTCATCTTTACTTAGTTTTAAACAGACTGCTAACAAAGCAGACTATTTATTTATGCCATCTATTTTCTCCATTTTAGTTTCATTCCAAAGAGGCTATTTTTTTAAATAGAGTATACTCCTTTATGTTTATCTTTAGCTTTCATGCCCATCTTCTTCTATATTCCATATTACTCTGGTTCACTGTTGTTTTCTTCATATTCTTTTTTTTTTTTTTAAAGACTTTATTTATTTATTTGTCAGAGAGAGAGAGAGATCACAAGTAGGCAGAGAGGCAGGCAGAGAGAGAGGGGGAAGCAGGCTCCCTGCCGAGCCGAGAGCCCGATGCAGGGCCCGATCCCAGGACCCCGAGATCATGACCCGAGCCGAAGGCAGAGGCTTTAACTCACTGAGCCACCCAGGCGCCTCTTCTTCATATTCTTTAATAGCTAACTGCCTTTATGTAATAGTTGGCACTTTCTCTTTATGTCAGAGATCTATTTAGTGATGATGTTTTCAGATGAAAGTGTTTATTTTCATTTGTGAAAGAACTACTTCAGAAAAATCTGCAACTTCATTTATAAGTGGTATCCTCCACTTATAAAAACCTCTAAATAAGTTAAAAATTTTATACAATCTTATGCAATTGTAAATACTGTAAGATATCACAGTTTATCTAATTTTAATGCTGTTCACAGTTAAATTTATTATATTACTTTGCCCTATCACCTTCCCTAATATGCCTTTTCCTGCTAGTTCTTAACTTCAAGAATATTTTTTGACTTGATTCTAAGATTATATATGTAATGATCATTTTGAAAATTGTGAAGTGGTAAGCACTTTTTTCTTGGTAATATGAATTTAATTTGTGATTCTGTTCATAAGTTCTGCCAATGATTAAATAAGACAAATTAATCAAATTTTGTTTCCTACCTTGTGTTAATATTTTAATGAATAATAAAATCATTAAATGTCTTGTAGTAAGTAAGAGAAGCCTAATTTCACACAGACTGAATAAGTAAGAGTAGATTGTCTATTACTTTTGTACATTTTTACTTAGAGGCGTAGGACTCCAATTTCATCCTTGGAGATTCCACTTTAACTTGCAGTTGGTATTATGCAGATAAGTAGATGCTTCAATATTTTTTGGTAGTGATTTTTTACATTTTTTGCATATTTTTGATTATTTTTCTGTACTTTCAGAGTAACAGTGTTCTCATAATTATTTACAGTTATTCATATGTAAGGGCATATAAACATATCTATGTCTTTCTTTGTGATGTGAGTTTTCCAGCCCATATCGGCTTCTGCAAAACTCTACATGAATCCCTATGCGGAAACAGAGCTCAAAACACCCAAACTTGATTGGAACATAGAAGTACAGAATATTGCCATTGAATTGACCAAACCTCAGGTAAGATTCAGGTGGTCATTTCTAGCTTTGATTAGCTTTGATCTCAACTGCTTTTGTCCTTTGTGATTATTCCTTCTCCAGTGCTCTAATATGTATGTATATGTATAGGTATATATATATATTTAAGAAAATAAATACCAAATTTAAGAAATCATTTCCTTCATTTTATCTGGTCTTTTCCTTATTGATGGAGAATCTTACCAAATTATAGCAAACGACATTATTTCCATTTAATTCCCAATTGATGGAAGATTTTAATGTGTTTTTTCCTCAGATTTTAGTAAACATTTTTATATTAAATATTGTCTGCTTAATTTTTAGACCAACTATGTTGGCAGCTTTTTTCCTTCATCATTTGTTTCTCATTCTGATTATATGCCCCGGGAGTTTAGATAACAGACCTGGAGAACTGGAAGTAAAAAGAGGACAAGGGATTTAGCTAAATGAGCTTTTAGTTCAGTGCAGCCCAATAAAAATGTACAGTAGTTCCCCTTCTCTATGGTTTCCTTTTCCTTGGTTTTGGTTACATGGGTCAACTGTGGTCTGGAAGCAGATGATCTTCCTTCTAATCTATGGTCAGAAGGTCAGTAGTGGCCTAACACTGTGTCACCGTGCCTAAATCATTCACCTGACTTCATCTCACATTAGGCATTTTATCACAAGAAGAAGGGTGAGTGCAGTACAAGAGGATATTTTGAGAGAGAAACACATACCACATTCACATAACTTTTATTATAGTATATTGTTAGAATAGTTCTATTTTATTACTAGTTATTGTTGTTAATCTCTTACTGTGCCTAATTTATAAATTAGACTTTATCTTAAGTATGTATGTATAGGAAAAACATATCATGTATAGGGTTCAGTACTATCCATGGTTTCAGGTATCCATCCATATGTCTTAAAACATATTCCCTGCGGATAAGGGAGGATTATTATAATGCAGGTAATTTTAAATTTAGTAGCCACATTAGCAAAGTAAAAAGAAAAGATGAAATTAATTAATAAAATAACATTTTATGTAAGCTAACATTCCCAAAATACTATCGTTTTAGTATGTAATCAATGTAAAAAATTAAGATATTTTACATCCTTTTCTTTTCCCTAAGTCTTCGAAACCTGGGGTATATTTTAAACTTAGAATACATGTAAGTTCAGACTACCCATATTTTAAGTGGTGAATAACCACATTGTAACCATTAGGTAGAAGTGCATTAAGAAAAACCAAAAGGAAGAAGCTAGCCTTGCCCCTTTCTTTATCTTATCTACAGTCGTGTGTGTGTGTGTGTGTGTGTGTGTGTGTGTGTGTGTGTGTGTGTATGTTTCCCTCCATTTGAGCTGTTTACCAGGTACATGCAGAGTTCTATTGATGGTAAGATGGGCAATTAGATAGCTTTATCTTGCTTTAGTTATGTAATGATTTTCTGGAGCGGTTTGCAAATCAGCTCATAGATAGTCAATGCTGAAATGATGGTCCAAAGGAGAATATGTAGTTTTAGAACAACCATGTTCCAGTCACTAGTTACAGATAGCATGTTTGTTGTTTCAGTGTGCATTTATTGCACACTGTAACGTATTTGAGAATAGGATGTGTATTACTATTGATGGTATGGCAGTTTATTTGGCAGTACTTTTTTTTCTTTTTGTAGTAGAACTTAAAAATTATATTACAACTTATAATTGATGTCGTTTTAAATTTGATGAAATATAATATTAACAGGCAACCATGATATTCATTGTTCAGGGAAGTTAAGAGTTTTACTAGACTGAAAATATAATAAAATTTGGTGTTTATCCATGTGTGCAATGTAATAAATATAACTATATTTTTGTTTCAATAGTACTTAAGCATGATTGACCTTTTGGAGTCAGTGGATTATATGGTTAGAAATGCCCCTTATAGGAAATACAAGCCTTATTTACCACTTCATACCAATGGTCGACAATGGTGAGTTAGAATCTTTTTTTTTTTTTAATGAGAAACATATAGTTAGGAACTCTCAAATTTAAGAGACCTTTAAAGCCATGTAATGAGCCATTTTTTTTTCTTTATAGACATGAGAGGGATATCTTTTATATTATGTCTTTGTTACTTTTTTCATAAATACATTCTCTTGTGATCTTGCTTTTAGACTGTTCCCGAATTCTCAACTTAACATTAAGACTTTAATCATTTTTTGGTCTTAGTGCCCATTAGTCACCACATGGGCTCAATGTTACAACCATATTGGGGTAGTATTAATTTTGGATAACATGTCATTTTGTGTCTTTATGATTTTGCTTTGACGTACCCTCTTACTGGAGTAATTTGCTCATTTTGCAATCTATTTAAGTCAGAGAATTGTACTGGGGAATTGAAATGTTAATTACTGGGCTCTTCCAGGAGAACAGTTAATAAGAACAAAAAAATATAACAGTGTAGATCTAAAAAGTAAAAGCCATTTTCCTGCTGCTTCTTAAACCTATGTATTCAAATGTGCATTAACAAAATTTGATTTGCAGGTGGAAATATGCGATCGATTCTGTTCTTGAAGTTCATATAAGAAGGTATACACAGATGTGGTCATGGAATAACATAAAAAAACACAGGCAGTTGCTCAAGAGTTATAAAAGTGCCTACAAAAGCAAGCTAACCCAGACTAAAGTCCCAGAAGAAATACAGAAACAAATCCAGGTATAACTCATATATATTGGTGAAAACTGTTTTTTGTTAAAGCATCCTTTAAGTTTTCCTAAATTTAATTTGAATTAAAATATAATTTTAGAAAGAATAGAGGGTACAGATTGCATGAAGCACTGGGTATTATACGCAAACAATGAATCATTCAACACTACATCAAAAACTAATGATGTACTGGATGGTGACTAACATAATAAAAAAAAAGAAAGAATAAAACTGATTTCTTTTTGAGATAATTTTATGGTAAAATGCAGAGTATTTTTTGTTGTTTTTTTTTTTAGTTTTTGTCTTTAAACAAATCTTTCCCTCCCATCCTGATATCAGATAAAAGATACTAGAATACTAGAAACTATTTGGAGAAATGTGTTTGGTTTTTACAATAATGTTTATAAAATCAGTAACAGAGTTATTCAAATACATGTTTATTATTAGCTAGATGTATGTTATTAGTTTTTTTAGTGGCTTTTTTTAAGAGCTCCACGTATTATATATAAAAAACAGCTCTTATATTCCTCAAAATAGGAACCCCTTTTAAATACAGAAGAATGCCACACGGTATATAATTTCTTTAATGTCGTCTGGTTTTGATTATATAACCATTTCTGTCACAAATTCATAATGTGAAGAATTAATTAAATTCCTATTATTCTGAAATAATATGAGAATTGCTAATATTATATGTTAGAAAAAGCATCAGGTTTCTCAGCCTCTCAGGTCTGACGTTCTCATGTATAAAATGGAAACAATATCTGTTTTTCAGAGCTGTGAGAATTGCATGAAATAGCATATGGATTATCTCATACACATGTCACCCAATACATGTTTAGGTTCTTATATACTTTTATATAAAATCCCCAAATCGGTTTCTATTTTAACTTAGTTGTTGATTTGTAGAATTTTTCATTATTAAATTCTGTGTTTTATAATGGTGCCTTTAGTACAATGGTATAAAATAGTATGAAAAAGAGTGAGTCAGTACAAACCATAAGGATAATACCTAAAACAAACCCTTCTAAATATTCTTGTTTCTATAATGGTGTCATTAAATTCTTGTTTTTATATTGTATTTATTGAAGATTTGCTTTCTTAGAAAACTTATTCCCATTATTGCAGTAACTAAAAGTATAAAAGCTGAGTGTACATTCAGATTTATACTTATCCTTTTATTAGATCACAGTTACTGTTTGTTCATGGACTAGATAAGCCTAGAAATCCTAGAATAAAATATTTTTTAATCTAATGCCATTTTTCTTATTTACAAGTATCTCTTTGTTTTATAGGATTTGGAGAAGACTCTGGATGTTTTTAACATAATTTTAGCAAGGCAACAAGCACAAGTTGAGGTAATCATTTTTATGAGCTAATTTTATGTTTTAAACATGTTACTACCACTCCTTTAAACTTGAGATCAAGAAATCTTAAGCTTCATGGGAGTTCAAGTAACAACAAAGGTTGATTTTCCATGCCTTCATTTAGTCTCAGGAGAAAAAAATTGGAACATTGGGAAAAAAACCGCCCTAACATGAAAGGGAAAAAATTTTTAAATTTCATAAAAAAATCTGAACCCCCTCCAAAAGAAAGTAAATAAAAGTTGTCTGTAATCCTAGCAACGTAGAATGCTGCTGTTATTATTTTGACATACAGTCTTCCAGTTTTTCTCCCTTGCATAAGTACTGACTGATATAGCTTTTTAACCCCCATCCTTTCACTTTGTTTGCTTTGTTTCCTTTTCCTTCTTTTCCTTCCTCTTTCCCTTCCTCCTCTCTCCCTCTCTTCCTTTTCTTTTTTCCTTAATTAGAATCAGTTTATATTTCATAGTTTATGTTGATTTATCTCATTTGGCATATCCTACCTTGTCCACATTGTTCCATGTCAATCCTATTGTTTTGTAACATGACTTTTTTGGTAATTAAAAAAAATAAATTACAAGTGCAATACAACTCACGATAGAAAAGTTAGGAAATAGAGATACACAAAGAAAGAAAATAGAAACACCTATTACCTCACACTAAAGATACCTACTGTTAATACATTTTTGTATATTCTTTTAGTTTTTTTTATATTCATAGATCTCCAAACACATACTCTTGTTTTTAAATAGGATTAAAGCACTTACCTGTTCATTCATTTACTTAGTAAGTACTCATTGAGTACCTACTTTACTAGCATCATGGTGAAGAGTGTGGACTCTGGAGTCAGCTTCACCTACTTGTGTGATCTTAGGCTGGCTATTTAACCTCTCTGTGCCTCGGTTTCCTCATTTGTAAAATGGGATTGATTCATAGTACTTACATCGTAGAGTTACTGGGGGGAGTGCATGATGGTCCATGTAAAGCACTTAGGCTACTGAGTACCTGGAACATAATGATTACTAAATAAGTGATTTTCTTCTTCATCATCATCATCATCATCATTATCATCATTTGCATTAGCAAACAAGTGAACAAGCAGACAAAAATCCCTTATTTACATTCTAGTAGAAAGAAGGATAATAAAAACATAAATAAAAATAAAGTAGAAAAGAATATAGAGAAGGAATATATCACTGGCTAGGCGATGACGATGATGAGGATTGCAATTTTAAATTGGGTGGTCATAGAAAGCCTCACTAAAAAGGAAACATTTGAGCAAACACCTGAAGAAGATGAGGGAGTCACCAGAAAGCTATCTGAGGAAAAAATATACCAGGCAGAAAGAATATAGCAAGCTGGAAGAATTTGAGGTGGAGGCATATCTAGTTCATTCACAGAACCAAGGGAGTGGTGAGAGAGAAGAGAATAGTGGTTAATGAGGTCAGAGCAGTATAGTGGAGGAGTGGGAGTGGTGCTTTGGGAGTTGGGGAGGGTGCCAGATTGTAGGGTCTTATAAATAATTGTGTGAATTTGGCTTTTACTCTGAATTTGAGGAGCCATTTGGAGAATGGAATGATATAATCCAACTTAAGTTTTAAAATGCACTGCTCTTTTGAAAACAGATTCTAAGAGGGAGAACAAGGGTGAAAGTAGGGAGATAAATTAGGATGCTACTGAAATATTTGAAGTAGAGATAATGGTAGCTTGGCTGAGAGTAGTTGCAATGGAGGTGAAGAGAAAGGGTCATATTCTGGATGTTTTTTGAACATGGAGCTAATATATCCCAACTGATTAGATATGGATTATAAGAGAGAAGCTGGAGATGACTTTAAAGATTTTGGCCTGTTGCAGTTGGAAAGATGCAATTTTCATGAAAAGAAATGGGAAGTCTGGATAGAACATTCTCGGGTGAGATGGAGAGATCAGGAATCCGGTTTGAGACCTATTAAGTTTTAGGTATCTTTTAGACAATGATGTGGAGCTACAGAGTAGGCTCTTAGATACATGAATGTGTGGTTTAGAAGAAAAATCTGTGCTAGATATATAAATTTGGGAGGGATGAACACCTACAAGATATTTAAAGCCATGACATTGAATGAGATCACCAAAGAAATTAGAGTAGCTAGAGAAGTGTTCCAAAGACCCAGATTACTTTGTTATAGGTCAGAGAGATGAGAACCAACAAAGGTGACTGTGCAGGAGTTGCCAGAGGTGTAGTTGGGAAGCTCTGTGAATGTAATATCCTCAAAGTCAAGTGAAGAAATAATTGCAATCAAAAGGGTAGATACATGATTGGTCAACTGAGCTGGGGACTGAGAATTGAATATTAGATTTACCAAAATATGGCGTGTTTCAGCCATTGTTTTTTCAAATAATTTTTTTTTTTTTTTTTAAGTAGGCTCTACTTCCAGCATGGAGCCCAACACTGGGCTTGAACTCAAGACCCTGAGATCAAGACCTGAGTTGAAATCAAGAGTCAGACACTTAACTGACTGAACCACCCAGGCACCCCTCTTCAAATAATTTTTGATCAAATTTCTTTATTCTTTCCTCTTTGGACTCTGATTTTACACACACACACACACACACACACACACACATTGACCCTTGAACAATGTAGGGGTTAGGGAACCCCTGCATAGTAAAAAATCTGCATATAACTTTAGACTCCTCCAAAACTTAACCGCTAATAGCCTACTGTTGACCAGAAGCCATACTGGTAACATAAATAGTTGATTAATACATACTTTTATATATATTATATTTTTATAATAAAATAAGCTAGTGAAAAGAAAATGTTATTAAAATCATAAGGAAGAGAAAATACATTGACAGTACTATACATATATTTATTGAAAAAAGTCCACGTGTGAGTGCACCTGTATAATTCAAATGTGCGGTGTTCAAATAATTTCTGGTCTAGATTTCTTTCTTCTTTCCTTCTTGGACTCCAGTTTCATACATATACACACAAATATGTACGTCTATACATATATATGTAAATATATACTTGTACATGAGACCTTTTGATATACCACAAGTTCCTGAGGCATTGTTCCATTTTTTTTCATCATTCTTTTTACTCTCTGTTTTTTAAATTGGATAATTTCTGTTGATATGCCTTCAAATTTATACTTTTCTCTGTCATCTCCACTTTAATATTGAGCCCATCCTAATTTTTATTTTAGATAATGTTTTTTAGGTCAAAAACTCCTATTGAGTTCCTTTTTATAGTTTCCATTTCTTTGCTGAAAATTCCAATCTTTTTAGTAATTTCAAGTGTATTTCCCTTTCTATCATATAACAAAGAGAACATTGATTCTCTGCTGGTTTCAACATCTAAGTACTCTATTGACATCTGTTAATTGTCTTTCCCCTTGAAAATGGGTCACATATCCTTTTTTTTTCCAAACTGTATGTCAAGTAAGCTTGGATTATATCTTAGGCATTGTGAATATTATGTTGTCTCTGGGTCCTTATCTTCTGGAAAATGTTGATATTTTGCCTTAGCACACAACCTAGTGAGGCTCTGATCTTTAGTTAAGTTTTGCATTCTGTGGATCATGGTTCAAATCTCAATTCCATATTTTCTGCATTTAGTATGTTGGTTTAGGTCCATTTTGCACATGAATAGTACAAGAGTTTGTTGGAGACTTGTGCAGGTGGATTCATATCTCAGGTTAGGTCTCTAAAGCTTTGCTACTTTGATTTAGGTTACTTTTATACATGGGTTAGACTGAAATTCATGCAGGTGCATACACAGAATTAAGAGATAACCATTCTCTGACTCTTCTCCCTCTAGCATGTCCCTTGTCCCCTCTGGTTTTCACAGATTCCATTTTCTCATTCCTTGGCCAGACTGTGGAGTTTCTTTCAGGGGTTCAGCTGCTTGTGCCTCTGCAGTGCTCCTTGACTGAAGCCTGCCTCAGGGTACAGCCACGTGAAGTAGTTTTCTTGGGCTGCATAATAAACTCAGTGTCTTTTTTTTTTTTTTTTAAGATTTATTTTTATTTAATTGAGACAGAGAGAGAGAGAGAAGGAGAGAGAGCATGAGAGGGGAGAGGTTTTTAGAGGGAGAAGCAGGCTCCCCGCGGAGCAGGGAGCCCGATGTGGGATTCGATCCTGGGACTCTAGGATCATGACCTGAGCCGAAGGCAGTCGCTCAACCAACTGAGCCACCCAGGCACCCCTAAACTCAGTGTCTTAAAGCAATACACATTTATTATCTCAGAGTTTCTGTGGATCAGAAGTTCAGGTATAGCTTACCAGAGTTCTCTGCTTACGGTGTCAAAATATTGCCATCAAGATGTTGGCTGGGACTGGTTTCACTTGGAGTGTCACTGATGAAGGATCTGCTTTTGTTGGCAGATTTTAACTCCTTGTGCCTGTGGGATGGAGAACTTAAGTTTCTTGCTGGCTGTTGACCAGAGGCTGTGCTTAGCTCTTAAATTTCATTTCCTTGCCAGATGGGCCTCCAGACATAGATAGCCCACAACATGGCAGCTTGTTTTTTCAAAGGGAGAGAGAGACTCCAGCAAGACAGCTAGTACAGTTTCATGCACATAATCACATACACCTCGTCACCTTTGCCATATTCTGTTGGTTAGAAACAGGCCATAGGTTATGCCCACACTAAAAGAAAGAGGAACGCTCAAGGGCCACAGTAGGAGGGAAAAGTTACGGAGTGGAGGGGGGTAGGGAGACCATACAAAAAAAACCAAAACCAAACATGGGCAGCTTACTCTGGTGAAGGTCACTTCTCCAAGTTTTGACTCCTTTCCAGCATCTGCCTACTTTGCTTTTCAGAGTCTGTTGTAGATGATTTTTATATTTTCAGAATTTTTAGTCATCAACATGAAGGATGGGCTATAGAGGGCTTATGTCACCATGGAACTGAAAGTTCATTGTTGGATTTAGCAATAAGGAAATCATTTAAAAAGCAATGTTTATGGAAGAATGTGGGTAGAAACTTGATAGGAATGAGAGAGAGTGAATGTAAGGGAAGAATAGGTAAATGGAGCAGTAACTGGTGAGGGAATGTGGAGTCAAGAAAAGGTTTTATAACTTGCTTTTATTTCTTTTAAAAATTTATTAGTGTTTCATTTTTATGCCGATAGAATAATTTATTCAAATTTTAAATAGCTGAACAGTCTTCTATTCTGTGCATATATCAGAATTTGCTTCCCTATTTCCCACTCGTTATATTTAATTATAAATGATACTGCAATGAACAGTCTTGTCTGCATGCTTCCTCAAACATCTCTTGTTTTCTTAAGGGCAAGCTCCCCAAGTTGCTGTTTTGGGGTCAGGATGTATGAGTATTTTAGAAGGTATTTGCTACTGCTGGGGCTTGTTCCTATGAATTAAAGGAAAGATTTACCAGAAGGAACAGATCATTTCAATCCTTCCTAAGTTGAGTTGCTTGACTTTCATTGGATGTTCTTTTTAAAAAAAATTTTTAAGAGAGAGTACAAGTGGAGGACGGGGCAGGGGAGATGCAGAGGGAGAGGGAGAGAGAATCTTAAGCAGGCTCCACACTTATCATGGAGCCCAACATGGGGCTCAGTTTCAGGACACTGAGATCATGACCTGAGGCGAAAGCAAGAGTCAGACACTTAACTAAAGCCCCTAATGGGATGTTCTTAATACCAGTTACCAGGTGCTAAAAATTGACAAAAGAGAATTTATTATTGGATGCTATAGACAAAGGGATGGATATACATGAAGAAAAGGCATTTAGAGTCATCCAAGGCTGAAGTTTTTTTATTGTAAAGGAAAATCCACAGGGTAACAGAATTTAAAAGATAGGCAGGAATTGTCTGAAGTATTTACCATTAACTCTTTGCTGAGACAGGAAAGGTATTAACATGAAAGGATTCTGTATCTCTCTTTATATTAGGTCATGTGTATTTTAAAATCTATTTTTGGTCTCATATAGATATATTTTACTTTGAAATAATTATAGATTCGCAGGAAGTAAAGCAAAGATAACTCACAGAGGTCCTTATGTACCCTCCCCTCAGTTTTCCCTAATGGTTATATCTGACATAATTATAATATTAAAACCAAGGGGGGAAAAAAAACAAGGATTAGACACTAATACATTGTGTGTGGATAGTTCTAGATCAGCATACATTTTTAAATGTATTTTTTAAGTGATAGTTGTCAACATATAGGAACGTTTTATTCCCAGTATTTTTTATTTTGTTGTTTTATTTTCTTCATAGTTATTATCACTGTTTGAAATTAGTATTTTTGTGTGCTTTCTAATTAATTCACTTCTGTCTTTTCTCTTTATGAGGTCTTTTTAAATTTTTGAGTTTACTTTGAAATCCCTCAAAATCTGTGATATGCTAATCACAGCTTTACAAAGATTTCAGTGCTAATAGTGGCTTTATCTTTTAAAATACTAAAATAAAAATTTCTTTTTAGGGATTTAAATAGGGATTTGGGAGGGGGAAAGGTGAATGTTGCGTTGGTCACTACATTATCTTAATGTCTCTTATCGACATTATTTTTGAAATTCCTCGTGATTATTTTTAAAATAAAAATGTTTCCCTTAATGTTTAAAAATATAGGTTATAGATCATGAAAAAGTAAAATTTTTATGTATGATAAAAAAGACGATAACAAAAAAATTTAGTGCCTGCTCTTTTGAAATCATTAGTTTAGGGGCACTCTGGGTGGTTCAGTCGGTTAAACATTGGATCTTGATCTCAGGGTTGTGAGTTCAAGCCTCAGGCTGTGCTCCACGCTGGGGGTGAAGCCTACTTAAAAAATTAAAAAAATTTTTTTTTAGTTTTTAAAATGTTTAAAAAACCTTTTTAACTGAACTTAGAATTCTTTTTTTTTAAAGTAGGCTCCACACTCAGCGTGGATCACTGTGTAGGGCTTAAACTCATAACCCTGAGATCAAAACCTGGGCTGATATCAAGATCCAGCGCTTAGGCAACTGAGCCACCGGGGTGCTCCAACGTTTTTTGTTTTAAGTAATCTCTGTGCCCAGTGTGGGGCCTAAACTCATGACCCTGAGATCAGGAGTAGCACGTTCTACCCACTGAGCCATCCCAGCACCCCAGTTTAGTTAAAAAGATTTTAATAAAATATCAAATACTGTACAGCTGTTCCTGTATGTAGATTTACAGAGAACTGTTTACAAATCCGTCTATTTATTAAGTCCAGTATGTAAGACAGGTTTAAGCTTGCAGGCTGTGGGTTGCATTTTCTCTAAAAGAATTGTTGATAGATTCATTAAAGCTTAAAAACCCAGATGATATACATTTAATTGGGTGCCTTTTCTGAAATAGCTCAGTTTCATCTACTCCCTGCTTGATGATCTCTGTTGTTGTTGAGGAAACTTATGTAGTATCTCACTGGTTCTGAATCTTGCTGCACATTAGAATCTATAGGGAATTTGTTAAAAAAATGATGCCTACAGTCCACTTCCTCAGGTTTTGATTAATTGGTATGTGGTGTGGCTCGGGCAACAAATTGTTGTTGTTTGTTTTCGTTTTTGTTAAAGCTTCCTGATGATTCTTAAGTACATCAAGGATTGAACACCACTGAGCTCTGATATCCACAGAGGCTGATTAGCTGATTTGTCATTCACTTTCAGTCCGCAAATTCAAACAGGGCCTGAACGTATGCACTTATCTCTGGCTTGTGACAAAAATGTTACATTTCTCCCATGCTTATTCTTTACATTCTCAGGCACTACTCTTGTCTCTTCCTGAATTATCAATGGTGTAATAGCACTCTTTCATTACTACTTTTATTTTTTTATTTTTATTTTTTAAAATATTTATTTATTTGAGAGAGAGAGAGAGAGAGAGAGAGATCACAAGTAGGCAGAGAGGCAGGCAGAGAGAGAGAGGGAAGCAGGCTCCCTGCTGAGCAGAGATCTCGATGCGGGGTTCGATCCCAGGACCTTGAGATCATGACCTGAGCCAAAGGCAGAGGCTTAACCCACTTTAGCACCCAGGTGCCCCACTGCTTTTATTTTTTAAAGGAAGATCCCTTTTCATAGGTTGCATGATTTCTTTGTCCGAAAGATTCGTACCTACTGTTGAATTATGCAGGCCGTATCTAAATGATAGATTTGAAATTTTTTAAAGCTACTTTCAGATTTTCTTATTTCTTATTTTGTTTCTTATTTCAAGTGCTTCTTCTCAGTAATATTTCAACTCTTATAATTTCTGTCGTTATGGACACAATGGGGTTAGTTCCACTCAAAAAATATCTCAAAGCAGGGGCGAAAAAATATCGCAAAGCAGGGACGCCTGGGTGGCTCAGTGGGTTAAAGCCTCTGCCTTCGGCTCAGATCATGATCTCAGGGTCCTGGGATCGAGCCCCGCATCGGGCTCTCTGCTCGGCGGGGAGCCTCCCCCCCCCCCCTCCGCCCCGGCCCCCGCCTGCCTTTGCCTACTTGTGATCTCTCTCTCTGTGTCAAATAAATAAATAAAATATTTAAATAAAAATATTTCAAAGCAAAAGACAAACACAGTAAGCACTTGGATTAACAATATTGTGCCTCAGTCTGACATGAATTCAAGATATTGGTGGCTAAGAACTGATTGCTTTTGGTGAAGATTTGTGTTCGTGAACATTTTAAAGTAGAAAGTTTAGTAGCAGGAATGAAAATGATGGCTAATTGATCTAATTGATCTAATTTCCTGGGTATTGTCAATTCTGAGGAAAGTACTATTATCTTCAATTTATATTAGCAAATTAAGACATAGGTTAAATAAATTGTCTAAGTTCTACTTATCATGAAAAATACCAAAAAGCACACTAATCTTCTATGTCAAGAGAATAAAGGAGCTAGATGTTATTTCATATAGAATATAAAGTAATCAGATATATATTTTTTACTTAATGTATTTCTGACCACTGAAAATGGATTGGTAAGCTTGACAAAGATAGTTATGGCTGAGGTATAAATGATAAAACTTTGATAGTTTTGTTTACAGACGTAGACCTCTTCCTGTATTTCTTTAACATCTAGTTGTTCAAGAGAACTTATGTGGGTGCTTGGGTGGCTCAGTCGGTTAAGCATTTGCCTTTGGCTCAGGTCATGAGCCCAGGGTCCTGGGATCGAGTCCTGTGTCTGCCTCCCCCCAACCCCATCCTGCTCATGCTCCCTCTCACTCTCTCTCAAATAAATAAATAAAATCTTTAAAAATAAATAAATAGGGGCGCCTAGGTGGCTCAGTCGTTAAGCGTCTGCCTTCAGCTCGGGTCATGATCCCCGGGTCCTGGGATCGAGCCCCACATCGGGCTCCCTGCTCAGCAGGAGGCCTGCTTCTCCCACTCCCCCTGCTTGTGCTCCCTCTCTCACTGTGTCTCTCTCTGTCAAATAAATAAAATCTTTAAAATAAATAAATAAATAAAATAAATAAATAAAAATAAATAGAACTTACTTAACTTAGTTTGAACTTTTCTAATTCAACTCTTTTTTTTCAACTTACCTTTTGGAGTATTTTACCTTTTGTTATACAGGAAGACTTGCAATAGGTTACCAGTTCATTACCAATTTAAAATATTAGAAATATTAAGTGGGAAAATTATTAAAGTTTACTTACTCAGGGAATGAGAAGGTAGAGTCTAAAAATTTATCCCCTTTATTCTATTTATCTTCTGTTTTCTGCTTTTTAGTTATTCATCTATATTTTAGTATTTCAGGGAGTTGCAGAAAATCAAGCCGGAATTCATTGAGAAGAGAATGAAATGAGATTCAAGGACTATCTGTTTTTATTTATATTTGACCCCTCTCCCATGTCCGTAGTTAGCAAACCAGCAATATATATGAATTCTGAAATATGATTGTTTTAAACTAATACTTTTGAGTGTGGAAGAATCTTCTTTTTAGAGAACTTTTCATTTTATAAATCTGCAGTCTTAGTGGCTTGTTACCTTAAACATTTGGAAGACATATTGCTCAAAAAAATTCACTTGAAACCTTTACTGTGTTTCTGTCAAAATGCATCATCATCAACATTTGATCAGTAGGTGTGGAAAGTAAATTAACAGTGAAACTATTAACCAAATCATGTTGAACACCATTTCAGAAGGCTTTCTTGACTGTTTTTAACTTAATGTAGTGTTAAAAAAATTAACCATCGTTCTTACCTGGCTACACCTGAAAATGAAGAGGGCATTTACTCTTTTTTTTTTTTTTGAAGGCATTTACTCTTTAAATAAGTTAAAAAATTTTTACTTTTCAGGTGATTCGATCTGGGCAAAAATTAAGGAAAAAGTCCACTGACACAGGCGAGAAACGTGGAGGCTGGTTTAGTGGGTTTTGGGGTAAGAAGGAGTCTAAGAAAAAAGATGAAGAATCTTTGATTCCTGAAAGTAAGTTCCAAGTGAGATAATTTATTGTAACTGATAAGAAAAAAATATATAAATTCTATTTTAGCCAGTTAGCAGAATTTTACTATGTTTATTATTGGTTAACGTATAAACAAATATTTCAGGCTGGAACATGTTTGGGTTTATCTAACTAAATTAAAACTTTGATATTTTTGAGGAAATTATTTGGATGAAATTTTATAAGTTTAAATTCAGAAGTGTCAACATCTGACATTTCTTCCTGTTACTTTTTACATGGATATTAGAAGTTTCACTTAATTTTTAACATACCTAGGGAATTCTAAAGTCCTTGTGTGAGACCAGAATTCCCTTAATGGTGTCTCTTTGCCTTTTCTTGACGTAAGCAAGCAAATACATGATGTTTGTTTTAACTAGGCAAGGTAGTATATTAGAGGAAATTACCTGGGTGCTTTTGCTTTAGCATTTGTGCATTTGCTATAGCATTGATTTTAGGGCACTTGCTAGTTTGGTTTGATTTTTTTATCATATCTGTAAAACAGAAGCAATTGATTTCTTAAAATACTGTCCTTTCTTTGTAGCTATTGATGACATTATGACTCCAGAGGAAAAAGATAAGCTCTTCACTGCTATTGGTTATAGTGAGAGTACCCACAACTTAGCTTTACCTAAGCAGGTAATTATTTTTAGGTGGTTTAAGAGATATTTTGTTTCATTTTACTGTATTATCTTGAATTGGGTTAAATGAGTTAATGATTTTTATAAAAATGTGGTCATTTGTTTTTTCTCACAAGAGCGTGTGAGAAGAATTGGAGTAAATTCTTTTTTAAATGTCCGATGGAAAATAAATAAATAAATAAATAAATAAATGTCCGATGGAATTTACCAGTGACATTATCTGGTCTTCTTTGTTGGAAGGTTTCTGATTACCCACTCAATCTCCTCGCTTATTATTGGTCTGTTTAGATTTTCTATTTCTTCATGATTCAGTCTTGGTGGATTGTACATTTCTAGAAATTTCCCCATTTTTTTTCTAGGTTGTCTAATTTGCTGGTATATAGTTGTTCGTAATAGTCTCTTATGATTCTTTGTATTTCTGTGGTATCAGTTCTAATAGCTCCTCTTTTACTTATAATTTTAGTCATATGTGTCGTCTTTCTTCCTTGCTTAGTCTAGCTAAAGGTTTGTTAGTTTTGTTTTTAAAGAACCAACTCTTGGCTTTATTAATCTTTTCTATTGTTTTTTTATTCTCTTTCATTTATTTATTCTCTAATTTTTATTATTTCCTTTCTTCTTCTAACTTTGGGCTTTGGGACGCCTGGGAGGCTCAGTCGGTTAAGTGTCTGCCTTCAGCTCAGGTCATGATCCCAGGGTCCTGGGATGGAGCCCAGCATCCAGCTCCTTGCTCAGCAGGGAGCTTGCTTCTCCCTCTGCCTACCACTCCCCTTGCTTGTGCTCTCTCTGACAAATAAATAAATAAAATCTTTAACTTTGGGCTTAGTTTGTTCTTCTTCTAGTTCCTTGAGGTGTAAAGAGGTGTAAATTTACACCTCTAGTTCCTTGAGGTGTAAAGTTAAAGTTTATTTCAGATCCTTCTTCTTTCCTGTTGTATGAATTTATCACTATAAACTTCCCTATTAGAAGGAAAATGCTTCTGCTGTGTCCCATAAGTTTTGATGTATTGTGTTTCCATTTTTGTTTATCTCATGCTGTTTTTTTATTTTCCTTTTGATCTATTCTTTGATCCAGTGGTTGTTCTGGGGTGTGTTGTTTAATTTCCACTTATTAGTGAATTTTGTAGCTTTCCTCTTAATAAGATCTTATTCCATTGTGGTTGGGAAAGATACTTAATATAATTGATATCTTCTTGAATTTTTTGAAACTTGTTTCATTGCCTAATATATGATCTATCCTAGGAAGTGTTTCTATGGTCTTGAGAAGAATGTTTATTCTGCTGCTGTTGAGTGGAATGTTTCGTGCATGTCTGTTAGGTCTCTTTGGCTTACAGTGTTTAAATCCATTGTTTGTTTATTGATTGTTAGGATGAGCAATCTGTTGTTGAGAGTGGATTACTGAAGTCCCCAACTATTGTCATTTATTTCTCTTTTTAGTTCTATTAGTATTTGCTTTATATATGTAGGCACTGTGATGTTGGGTACATAAGTATTTACAAATCTTATGTTTTCTTGATTGAATGATCTCTTTATCATTATATAATAACCTTCTTACTTCTTTTGGCAACATTTAACTTAAAGTTTATTTTCTTCTGATATGAATATAGCTACCCTTTTTGGGGAGAGTTACTATTTGCTTGAAATATCTTTTTCCATTTCTTCACTTTTAGTCTATGTGTGTCCTTAAAGCTAAAGTGAGTATCTTTCTTGTAGGCAGCGTATCATTGGATCTTTTTTTTTTTAAATCCGTTCTGCTATTTTTTATCTTTTTATTAGAAAATTTAATCTACTTTTAATTATTTAGGTAAGGACTTACAGTTTCCGTTTTGTTAATTGTTTTCTGTTTTGTGAATCTTCCTCTCTTAACATCTTCCTTTGTGGTCTGATGAGAATCATCTCCCTGGTTCTCTGTCCTACCTCTTTTTGACCTATCAATTTTTTGGTCAGGATTTTTTTTCTCAGTGTTTTTTTTAGCCCTCCAAAGATATCAAGCAGATGTTCTCTATATTTTGTCCAGTTTTTGAGCCGGAGGATTGGTCTGAATTAGTTTGCTTTAGTGAAAGTTGCTGAATTGAGTCTTTATGTGACAAAATAGTTTATTAAGTTTCATTTATATTATCTCTAAAACTAGGATAAATGAATTTTGGATCTCTTACAGTTGTCCTGCTTGAACAATTTTGTAATTTTGTATTGAAGTTTTTAGTGTTCTTTTTGAACATATTGTATTTAGATCACTTTATAATTCAACAAATTTAAGTAAGAAATTATTAAAGAAAGTACTAATTACTTAAACTATAACAATTTTCATTCACTTCTTTTGTTTAGTATGTTGCCCATATAATGACACTGAAGCTAGTAAGCACCTCTGTCACATTAAGAGAAAACAAAAATATTCCAGAAATACTGAAAATTCAGATAATTGGCCTGGGCACCCAAGTATCTCAGCGACCAGGAGCACAAGCACTTAAGTAAGTTTTAAAAAGCTTATTCTTTCAGTTTTTATTTCTAGATATGACTTGGCCCCAGAACAGCGTTATTTAGCATTAAGCAACTGGTTAATAGTGTACTTCTTTAGTTTCTTTTCCTTTTGTGTGTCAGATGGTCTTTTTATATTTGAATTTGTTTTGTTATGAAGCTATATGAGGAGTTCATCATTTATTCTACCCTCTGTTCTTTCCTTCACAAATACTTATTGGATACTGTTAAATTTATCAGTTTGATACTATGAAGGCTGGCATAGGAACAATGAGTTTCTGTTTTTAAGAAGTTTATGCTAGCTGTTAAGAGAGGATAACCAAAAAGTTATAAGAACTATGTAACATACTAGAGAGCTCATAGGTGAGAAGATGCTGTAAAGTGAAATCGTTGCAGTTATTGGCACCCAGGCTCAGTTGCAGAGGAGAATGGGCCAGAAGAATTGGGACTTGGGGTAGCTGAGTAGAAAGGACTAGGAGAAGCTGGGATGAGGGTGTTTTCAGGTGACATGAAATAGAGAGATGAGTTCCCTGAGTAAAGTGTAGCTTACATTCATATAACAGTGATCTGAACTTCTGTAGTGTTTGGGAGTTGGCCAAAGTGGGTTTCTCATGTGGTTGAGGAGTTAAAAGCCAAAAATCAAAACAAAATCCCAGATCGTATGGGTAATTAAATGCCAGGCCAAGGAGTTTGGACTTTACCTCGGGTAATAGGTATAGTACTGGCTCTTAAAGGAGTTTTTTTAAAAGGAAAATTTATGTTTTAACCCGTTACGTTACACAGCGTCTTAATTATATTATTTATTTACTCACTGGATTGTAGGGTAGAAGCAAAATTAGAGCATTGGTATATAACAGGCCTGAAACAGCAGGGTGTTGTACCATCACTCGTGGCTTCCATTGGCGATACTACCTCATCCTTGCTTAAAATCGAGTTTGAAACCAATCCAGAGAATAGCACTGCAGACCAGACTCTGACTGTTCAGTCTCAGCCTGTGGAGGTCATCTACGATGCTGTAAGTGCAAGAAGAAAGTCAATCTTTATTAAACCCATCTTATACTTCTGATGTATGGTTTTCTTATTTTTCTTCTTTCATACTTAACATTTATTTACTTAGCAACTAAGTTTAGTAATACTTTAGTAATACTTTTTACTTTTAGTTTTAAAAGCAGTACATGTTTAGCAGTTAATTTTGCTTTTTCATATGCTGCCATTTTTTCTACTATATTTATTTATGCTTATGTTAAAGTAAAAAAAAAAAATCTAATATACTATTCAAAAAGTCTACGTTGGAGCGCCTAGGTGGCTCAGTTGGTTAATGGCTGCTTTCAGCTCAGGTCATGGTCCCAGGGGTTCTGAGATTGAGCCCAGCCTCAGGCTTCCTGCTCAGTGGAGAGCCTGCCTCTCCTTCTCCCTCTGCCCCTCCCCCACCCCCCTTGTGCTCACACACTCTCCCCCCTCCAATAAATAAATAAAATCTTTAAAAAAAAGTCTGCTTATTTACCAACTACTCCCAAATAGTCCTGTTCCGGTTCAGTTTTGCATATATTCCCTTTCCCCTAAATATCTGGACCAATTCAAATTGCTTTAGGAGTAATTAAAAGAATTAAAAGCACATATTGTTCATATTTTTAAAAAAAAGGATTGGCGTTTAGATGTTATCGAAAATGCTGGCTCAAGTTATGTATCTGTGGTTCCATCTTTTATTCACATGCTCTTAACTCATCTCAGGCTAGTCATCAGGCTCACTAATCATTGCATCCCTGTAGGTTCGCCCTACTCTGTTGTTGAGAACTGTGACTTTTTTTTTTTTTTACATTCCAGTTTTAAAAGTGTAGTCACAGTCAGCATGGGAGGCATTATATAAAGATTCTAGACTCATTGTATTCTCTGATTTTTAAAAAATTTAAATTGTGAAATACATATATTTACCATCTTGGCAATTTTTAAGTGTATAGTTTAGTAGTAAGGTCCATTGCTATATCAACATGACGCCTTAGAACATACAAAGGCACCTTAATGACACGCACACATTTGTTGCCTCTCTGGTAAGCTTACTTGGGCTATTCCTTTTTTTAGGTTTTTGTTGTTGTTGTTGTTGTTTCCACCAGCGAGAGATGTAATAGGGTGGAGTATCTTTGGAGGTATCTCCTAAGTTTGGAGCCACAGTTGTTTAGAATTAAACTGAAACTTTAAAATCTGTAATACGGAAAGTACTGTGTATAGCTTGCTTATATTTTAAATTATTTTACAGAAAACCATCAATGCAGTGGTTGAATTCTTTCAATCAAATAAAGGATTAGATCTTGAGCAAATAACATCAGCTACATTAATGAAACTGGAAGAAATTAAAGAGAGAACAGCTACAGGTAAAGAATTTATCTGCATAAACATCAACGAAACTCAAAATTTTATCTATTCTAATGAAAACATTGTATTTAAAATAGTGTAGATTGCTCTTCTCTTTTTTTTAAATTC
>CM052896.1:36044140-36118682 GCA_028534135.1 Potos flavus
TGGGGGGTAGGGGCGGGTAGGGATAGGGTGGCTGGGTTATGGACATTGAGGAGGGTATGTGCTATGGTAAGTGCTGTGAAATGTGTAAGCCTGAGGATCCACAGACATGTACCCTGGGGCAAATAATACATTATGTGTTAATTAAAAAATAAAATAATTAAAAATAAAAATAATAATAAGAAAGAAACAATTCCTAATACCGTGTACCGTGTATAAATTGGGTTCTAAAGATATATACTTTATTTTATTTTATTTTTTTATTAACATATAATGTATTATTTGCCCCAGGGGTACAGGCCTCTGAATCAACAGGCTTACACATTTCACAGCACTCACCATAGCATATACCCTCCCCAATGTCCATAACCCAGCCACCCTATCCCTACCCCCAGCAACCCTCTTCATGAGATTAAGAGTCTGTTATGGTTTGTCTCCCTCCAGATTCCATCTTGTTTCATTTTTTTCCCTCCCTAGCCCCCATGACCCCCCACCCTGCCTCTCAAATTCTGTATATCAGAGAGATCGTATGATAATTGTCTTTCTCTGATTGACTTATTTCACTCAGCACAATACCCTCTAGGTCCATCCACGTCATTGCAAATGGCAAGATTTCGGGGTTTTTTTTTTTTTTTGATAGCTGCATGATATTCCATTGTGTGTGTGTGTGTGTGTATACCACATCTTCTTTATCCATTCATCTGTTGATGGACATCTAGGTTCTTTCCTTAGTTTGGCTATTGTGGATATTGCTGCTATAAACATTTGGGTGCACGTGCCCCTTCAGATCACTACATTTCTACATTTGTATAAAGATACACACTTTTATACAGCATGGTCTCTAAACTCAAGCGAAGTACTTTATATGGTTGCTTAACTAAAATATTATTAATTTTTCTCTCTCTGGATAAAATACTAGCTGTGCTGGGTTATTGTACAGTGTAATGATATGATTGTCTCCCATTGACCATATGCGATTTTACCTTAGATGCTTAATTTTGAGACTGTAGTCTGTGAGAACTGATACTCCTTCATAATACTTTTCAAGTAATACTTGTATTCTCATTATTAATAATATAATTACATATTTCAACTTGACCATCTAATCTTTTTTTATTTCTTTTAGGACTTACACACATTATCGAAACTCGAAAAGTACTTGATTTAAGGATAAATCTGAAGCCTTCTTATCTAATACTTCCACAGGCAGGTTTCCACCATGAAAAGTCAGATCTTCTCATTTTAGATTTTGGTACATTTCGGGTAAGTGTATATCCATTTCTTCTGGCCCATTTTTGCTCAGTTTGGAAGCTAGCTATCTGACAGTTTGCTGTTTTTCCCTCAGAGTTTACTTAAACTTAGACTTATTTTTTCTTAGTATTTTTGTCAAGCCTAGTTCAGATTGAGTATTTTTTCTATATTTTATGGCTATTAAAAAAGAAACATGAAAAACCCCTAAAATTTTCTGTAATGGTAGATGATTTGATATTGAGGACTGGATTACTGCTCTATTTTTCTAGTTGGAGAGAAGTACTCTTAGTTTTCAAGTATTCCTAGATTTCCAGAGTTTAATTATGCAGTGTTATTTGTTAATTTATATATTTTGACAATAGGAAATTGTACACATATTAATATATGTTTGTTATACCACTGGCAGCAATTAAGTTGAGTAAGAGAACTTTCAGGTTTTGTGTGTCAAACCCATTAAAAATCCAGGCATCTGAGAAAAAGTGAAGATTTAAAAAAATACAGTTCCAAATGGATCCTTACTTCATTTGGGAAGAGGGAAAAGGAAGTAGAGATTGAAGCTGAATTCTAAGGCCTATTTATTCAGGTGATGTAATGAGAAGAAGGAACAAAACCTGTGATTTCATGGTCTAGAGGTTAGGATAGGTAGTAGGGGTGCCGAGCCATGAGTGGCAATAACTGCTGAGAGCCAGGAAGAGTTGCATGTCTAGACAGGTTTTTGGAGGTAGACAGCTGTGTAACTGAACTTTTAATTAATACAAATATGCTGAGCACCTAGTATCCGAACATATTAAAGACATATACTAAAATATTATATTCCTAATAAAATGCTTGGCAAAAATTGTCAGAAAATTAATCAGAATGTGAATTGATTAAGGATAGTGTTTTCATTTTAGTTAGGTTTTAAGAAAACACAACAAAAATATCAGTGTATTTTTCTGTTAAGAAAATTGCAGTTTTGGGGTGCTTGGGTGGCTCAGTTGTTAAGTGTCTGCCTTTGGCTCAGGTCATGATCCCAGGGTCCTGGGATCGAGCCCTGCATTGGGCTCCCTACTTGGCGGGAAGCCTGCTTCTCCCTCTCCCACTCCCCCTGCCTGTGTTCCCTCTCTCGCTGTGTCTCTCTCTGTCAAATAAATAAATAAAATCTTTAAAAAAAAGTTGACTTTTTTGTCCATTTTAGCTCAACAGTAAAGATCAAGGTTTGCAGAAGACTAATAATTCATCTCTGGAAGAAATAATGGATAAAGCCTATGACAAGTTTGATGTTGAAATAAAAAGTGTGCAATTACTCTTTGCAAGAGCAGGTAAGCTGTTGCTCAATTTTTAGGATCTTGAAATAATGTTGAGTAGCTTAGGTAAATATATGTGTATGCCCTCATGTATATCAACCTGACAATATTTTGAACACATATCCTGTTGGTCATTTAAGAAAACCAAATCGGAGCCCATCAGTGCAAATCATTGCCACAGGTAGAAATAAAGATAAAAATATGCCTGTTCATCTTCAGGTGCTTAGCACTGTTTGAATCTAGGTCTAGTCATTGCCTATTTTGTTGTGATATGACTATGAAACTGCCCAGAACACAAAAATAGAGTTACCATTGGCTTAAGTTTTTCTTTCTCAGTGCTTTTGGGATGTCTCAGTGTTGTCTTTCCTTGCTGCTTTATTTGTAAACATTTTGACTATATTACCCTAGTCATTATTTCAGTAGTATTACAATCTACTTTTGTAGATACCTGACAAGGACAGTTATAATCTTAAAACCCTAAAGGTAGTTAATTATTTTCCAAAAACTTTGGTGTCTTCTACTGCTTAAGTAAAGAACGTGGTTCTCCATACTTGTTTAGTTTCTAAAAGCAATAATCATTTGCTAAATATCTTTGAATATATCACTTTGTGGTAGGTCATTGGAAGAAAGAACGTAACTCTGTATGCATAGTGTATACTCTAATAGAAATGAAGAGACATATTAAAATGTAAATATATAATGCTTTACTTAGTTTTTATATATTATGAGCCTATTAATTCCTTGAAGGAAAGTACTTTTACACAGACCATTAAAACTGCCTTTTCTTTTGTTTGTGCTTAATAATAACTGTTTGAGTTATAAGTGATAAAAGATGTTCAGTGATTGCTATCAGTTAAGATCTGTGTAGGATTCTGCTAGAGAACAGTGATTATTAACACTTTTTTATCATAAAATCTTATTTGATAAAACTCATTTTTGTCTTAGAATTATGTACTAAACTAGTGTAATTTGTCTAAGGAACCCCAGAAACCTCTTTTTTCCCCTCTGTCATTTTCTCTTTTTTTTTCTCTTTTTTTCACTACAACCACCTACCTTCTAATTCCAGGATCAGGGCAATAAATTCCTTTTTTTCCTATTTGCTTTAAAATGCAAGATATTATATAAACATTTTCCAAATAAGTATTTATAATTATTTTTATATTATAGGCTTTGATGCCTATCAGTCTAAGTTAATTTAGTTTTTTTTGTTTTTGTATCATTGTTTATTTCAATCTTTTGTCAGCCATTTTGATTGTTCTGTTCCCCCATCACATATACACTAATGCTTATAAACATATTTGCATATAAAACTGTTTCTTTCCCACTGATTTTTTTCTTTGTTTTTATTCCCCAGAGTAGACTATACTTTATTAATATTGTGAATCACTTCATAGCCTTTAGATACATAAGCCAGATTGATAGCCTAGACATGATAGACCTAGGATGAGGATAAAGAATGTCAAATGGAGTTAGAGTAAACATGTGCAAGAATAAACACTGAAACTCCTTGTCATTAATAACCCTCATTTTTAGAGCATGGGTGAATTTTAATTTTTTTCTGTGATGTGGATTGTAGAATTTATTATAGCAAATTATTTTAGTATTCATACAGCAGTAATAGTCAATTCAATGAAAATTATTTAGTAATTAAGTGGGGAAAATGCCCACTTTTTATGAACTGTTACTGCTAACTAGAAAACATTTTAAAATAAGCAGTTACATTATTAACATCATTCTTTAAAAAATATAGGTCATATAACTTAGATGCTGAAAGAAGTAAAAATTGGTAATTATCAAATATGTTTACTGTATTCTATTAAGTTAGAGTAATTTTTCACAGAACATCTGAAAAATTTGTCTAATTTTAAATTTTTTTTAAAGAGGAAAACTGGAAAAAGTGTCGATTTCAGCATCCATCAACTATGCATATATTGCAACCCATGGATATTCATGTTGAGTTGGCCAAGGCAATGGTAGAAAAAGACATTAGAATGGCCAGGTAATGTATGAATTTCTTCTATATTATAAAATTAGCAAGGTGAAATGTTTCTGTATCAGTTACTGGATTTTAAGAAGCTAGATTTGTGAAGGACAGAAAAAATGATTATCTTATAGCAGAAACACATTTTTAAGAAAATGTTTATTTGAATTATGATGTATCACCTCTCTGATTCAAAAGTATTTGGACTTTTACATTGTATAAAAGTTGGTTATCTGTGTTTTTGAATGGATCAAATCCATGATTCAATATCAATAAAATAAAATCTACAAAAATTAGTGATGTGGATGGAGCTAGAGAGTATTACGCTAAGCAAAATAAATCAGAGAAAGACAAATACCATGATTTCACTCATATGTGGAATATAAGAAACAAAATGGATGAATGTAAGAGGAAGAAAAAGAGAGGCAAACCAGAAAACAGACTCTTAACCATAGAGAACTGAGGGATGCTGGAGTGGAGGTAGGTGGGGGAGATGGGTTAAATGGGTGATGGATATTAAGGAGGGTAGTTGTGATGAGCCCTGGGTGTTGTATGTGATGAATCACTAAATTGTACTCCTGAAACTAACATTATACTGTATGTTAACTAACGAATTTAAATAAAAACTTAAAACTAGAAAAAAAAATTAGAGGCTCTTTTGATTATGAAACCATATAAAATCTTGAGAATAATTCAAGGAAATGAAAAATAGAGACTGAATTTTGATTTTAAGGAGATAATTATGAAATACTTATGCTGCCTTCTTAAAAACAGCCTTATTGAAATACTACATTCTGTAAGCTACATCTATTTAAAGCATAACATTTGATAAGTTTTGACATATGTATATATCGATGAAATCATCACTACAGTCAAGATAATGAACACATCCATCACCCCCCCAGAGTCCTTGTGTCCTTTTACACAGTTGGCCCTTGAACAACAACACAAGGGTTAGAGGTATTAGCCCCCAGCCCAGTCTCACACTCGCCCCCATGAAAATCCACGTGTCACTTTTGATTTCCCTTAAACTTAACTACTAAAAGCCTACCTTTAATTGGAAGCCTTAATGGTAATATAAACAGTTAATACATATTTTGTGTATATGTTATATACTCTGTTTTTACAATAAAGCTAGAGAAAAGAAAATATTAAGAAAATCATAAAGGAGAAAAAAAAATCATAAAGGAGAGAAAATACAATTACAATACTGCATCATATTTATTTAAAAAAGAAATCCACATATAAGTAGACCCATGGAGTTCAAACCCAAGTTGTTCAAGGGTCAACATCTCTATGAAGCATACTCATGCTTTCATTGTTTTTATTTCAGAGTATCAGGATAATGTTGGCCTCATGGCCTTCCTTTTTTAGAGGAAGTTGTGTAGAATTATTTCTTCTTCGTGTGTTTGGTGGAATTCGTTAGTGAAGTCATCTGGACTTGAGTTGTTTTGGGGGGAGAGTTTTAAACTGCAGATTCAATATATTTCATAGAGGGCTATTCAGAGTTTTTAGAGTGATCTTTGGTAGTTTGTCTTTAAAGGAAGGAATTTGTCCATTTTTGTTTTTGAGTTTATTGTCATGAGATTATTCATGTGTTATTGTATTGCCTTTTAAATACATAGAGAATTTGTAGTGATGCTCTCTCTCTCTCCCTGATGATGTTAATAGTTTCTTTTCTCTTTTTTTCCTGATCAGTTTATCAGGTTCGTTGATCATCTTCTTAAAGAATCAACTTTTGGCTTCAGTTATTTTCTGTTGTCCTTCTGTTTTTTATTTCACTGATTTCCACTCTCCTGTTTATTATTGCTTTTTCCACTTCTGCTACCTTTGGGTTTCATTTGCTTCCTAGTTCTTTAAGGTGGAAGTTGAAAACACTGATTGAAGACCTTTCTTCTTTTCTACTATAGGCATTTAATGTTGTAAATTTCTCTTGAAATATTCCTTTACTGTACCCCTCATATTTTGAAATTCTTAAGTCAGTAAGCTGGGGTATTCCTAGGTCTTCCATCATTTGTTTTCTGTTTTTCATCTGTCTTTTATTGACTAATGTCCAATATCTTTTAAACCATTGTTTCATGTATTTTGTCCAACTCTGTAGTTATTTTAGGTAGGAGGGTTCATCCAGTCCCTCTATTTTAGATGCTTTTAGTTTTATGTAATGTTTCACAAATAACAAAGAAGCATCTTTACATATTTATGGTGATTTCAACTTACAGAGTACTTTTGTAGAAAATGCAGTATTTTGAGACACAAACAGTTAACTGGCCTCTTTTGGTTTGTGCATTATACATAATATTCTTCATGTAATGGTTAGGCATCTGTCAACTTGAGCTGTTCACAGCGTAGCTGGCAAGTCAAAGATAAACAATAACTGGAAAGAACTTGAAGAACGGCAAATGGGTGCCACAAAGCTATCAAGACAGATAAGCCTAGGCAGTTATGCTGAGTAGGGAAGCAGAATAGAAGCAAGTGCCCAAAACTAAGCAACTAATGAAAGCACAGCCATGATTCAGCAGCGAGTAAAACAGATGTTCTCAGGGTGCTTATATTTTAGTCAGGAGACATAAAATAAGCAAATATATATATGATATGTCAGGTACTGACAAGTACTAGAAAAGGAAATAAAGCAAGGCTGAGGGATAGAGAGTGATGGAGTCGATACTCTTAGATATGTATAATGTAAAATCCTCGATGCCAGGAAATAGTTAAAGAATGTGTAGTGGTTTTAAAAATTGGACATTGTGTTTGAAAATATGTTCGTAAAAATTACTTAACTTTAAAAGATTTGGCGGCTGAAGAGGGATACATTAAAGTTATCTGGAAACTTGGCTTATATAGAACCTCCCATTCTCTGACAGTGTTGACTGAATGAGGCATTAGTTGGAGTAAGACATGTCCAGAGTCCTTTGACCTTGAGTGCACAGTGTAGTCTCTAATCCATTCGCCCCTCCATAACAGAGAGAAGCTGGACCTTAAAACCTTACAGTTGAATTGTATTTTTAGATTGAAAGTATCCGGAGGACTTCCGTTGGTGCATGTGAGAATTTCTGACCAGAAGATGAAAGATGTGCTATGTTTGATTAACAGTATACCCTTGCCACAGAAATCCTCTGCACAGTCTCCAGAGAGACCGGTAAATGGATATAATAAAAATGCTACATCTTTACATTTGTGTATATGGTGATGTTTTTTCACCTTTTTTGAGCTAATTTGTCTTTGAATACTTTTTAGTGCCAGTTTCATTTATTTGATACACTTGTGAAGTTTAATGTTGTTGATTCTATACAAAAGTGCATATGGCATTGAATAGATAAAGTTTGAAGCCTGTTTTCACTACTGTTTAGAGTAGTGGTAGGAAGTCAGCTGTAGAGAACAAAGGGAACAAAAATACATAAATGAAAGGAAAAATGTTTTTACAAATTGATGAAATGTGTTTAAGTAAAATTAGATACAAAAATCTTCCTTAAAATGTTACAAAATAGAATAATTTGTGTGTAATTTTCTTACATATTAGACTTAAAAGTTGTAGATAACTTTAATTGGGAATTGATCTTTACAACATAAAATAAGTGTTGAATTTCCACTTACTTTGAAATGAAATTTGAGAGATCCTACCACTGATGATATCATTTTCTAGGAACCTATAATACAGATACACAGAATTGTCAGAGACAGCAACTAAATGACATACTATGATAAATAGGTTTATCTACTAGAGTAGTACACAGTCTGCCCTTATAAATATAGATGGTAGTCTTAATAATTAGTAAACGCTTGCCAACCATTAGTCGATTGCATAATGTGCTTTGATGGAAGATTTGTGTACTGTGTGTGTATGCCTTTCCATCTCTCTATCCTCTATTACTTTTTCAATACTTTTCTCATTTATGTACATTTGATCCTGCTAAATCAGTATGTTAAGAAAACTTTTTGTATTCTTTGCTAGGTATCCTCAATTCCTATTATTTCAGATAGGACAAAAGACCTACTTGCTACTTCGCTGTTGCTAGATGGAGTAGAATCAGGTAAGGAAAGTAAATGTTCTTTATTAAACCAAGCCTATATACCTTTGTATATAGAGATAAAATTTTCAAAAAATAAAGGAATTTTGAAAGTGTTAAAACAATTCACTGGTTTTAGTTAGAGTTGTTCTACTGACCAAGTGACTCATTTTGAGTCACTTTTTTTTTTGGTGCTCTTTAAATTCAAGTTAGTTAACATATAGTGTATTATCAATTTTGGGATAGAATTTAGTGATTCATCAAGACAGTATGGTACTGGCACAAAAACAGACAGATAGATCAATGGAACAGAATAGAGAACCCAGAAATGGAGTCACTTTTTTTTTTTTTAAGCCCAGTTTCTTCATTTAAAGGAAGGATTTTCGTGTTTTTTGTTTTGTTTTTGTTTTTTAAAGATTATATTTGTTTATTTGAGAGAGAGAGAGTGAGTGCGAGAGAGAACACAAGCTGGGGAAGGGAGAGGGAGAAGCAGATTCCCTTGCTGAGCAGGGAGCCTAACATAGGGCTTGATCCCAGAACCCCGGGATCACGACCTGACCCTAAGTCAGACACAGTCTTGGACTGAGCCACCCAGGTGCCCTGAAAGGATTTTTGTGATTGACAGTGCCTAAGAGTCTAAATAAGCTACTTTTTCTTTTTTGCCCCAATTTCTACCTGATCTTTTTTTTCTAGCTCTAGCCTAACTGATCTTGTTTAATTTTGAAGTAGGGTATAAGCTTCATGAGGACAAGGATCATGTCTGCCCTGTTCACTTTGATGTCCTTAATATCTGGTACAGACTGATATACAATGGGCGATGCCCAACAGTTATTTATATTGAATATTGAATGAGGAAACTGAAGTGGAAAACAGAACTATTGAAGAAAAAAATGATAGGGTGGTTTGGTCTTTAATATATGATTATCACATGCCAGGTTGGGTCCCTTGGTGGGACTTTGAAAAATATTGTAACTGTATTCTGATTCTGAATATGAAGATTATATCTAATAAGTGAATTTTACTTTTGAGAGATTTAAGTGTTTTATACAGTTTTCAATGGACAGTCTCTCAAGTCAAATGAATGTGTTTTTTAGAGTCTGATGATGAATATTTTGATGCTGAAGATGGAGATACACAGACTGGTAAAAGTGTAAGAAGTTCAGAACTAAAAAAAGTTGCAGAGGCCCCAAATGAGGAGCTCATTAATCTTTTACTAAAGTTTGAAATTAAGGAGGTATGTATTTTTGTTTTGCCCATAAATAAATACATGGTTTTCATGACTATCCTTGTAAACTGTCTCATGCTAGATCCAAACACTAAATATATTAAAAATAGGATACTCTGTTTCCTTACTTCCTAACATACAGTTCCAAGAAAATGTTATTTTGTAAAAACTGATATGAGATTGATTTATACTATATCTAATCTATTTTGGAAAAGCTCAAGATACCTAAGTAAGATTTTCTTTTCTATAGAAAATTTCTATGGCATGTTTACTTTCATTTTTTTTTACTTTTAAGCAAAATAATACTGCTTATTGTTATGTTTATAATTCAGAAAAGTGTAAACAACCTGAATTTTCAGCACGTCTTTATATCCATTGAAAGTCATGTAATAAAAGGAAACATGGACATGGAAAGATGTTTACAAAATATCACTTTGGAGAAAAAAAGAGATTATAATAACAAGGACATCATGATTCTATTTAGAAATTACACATGCAGTTTTTTTTTGAGAATGCATGATGGACAGTGTTTATTTCTGTGCACTGGAATTATAGTTTCTTATTTGTGCCTGTTTGCTTTTCCATATACTCTAAATTTTTAATAATAAATATGCACTGCTTTGGTAATAAAACACAAAGGTATGAAAAGATGTTTCTTACTAACTGCTTTATATTACAGTGTGAGGTGATGTCCAAAAATGTAATGACAGAAATACCAGATTTTAATTATGTATATAAATCCCTCTAAGTATTATTGGTATTTGTTTAAAGGAAATATGTATTATTTATCTTTAGCCTTCTTTGACTTCTTCCTTTCATATCCCATCTAAAATATCAGAAAATCTCTTGACGCTAACTTCAGAATACATTTAAATGATTGTTCTTCTCTTTTACTGCACTGTCCAAGTCGCTGTCTTGCCTGGACTCGTGCAGTAGCCTTATAATTGTCTTTCTCCTTCCATAAGGTACTCTGTTCTCGCCACGGTAGCCAGAGTGATCCTTTTTTTTTAGAGAGAGAGCATGTGAGCAGGGTGGGGAGGAATGGGCAGAGGGAGAGGGAGAGAGAGAACCAAGCCTGATGCAGGGCTTGATCTCACGACCCCCAGATCATGACCTTGAGCCAAAATCAAGAGTTGGACACTTAACTGACTGAGCCACCTAGGCACCCTCAGAGTAATCCTTTTAAAATAAAAGTCAGATCATGTCATTTCTCTGCTAACAACCATCCACTCGTACATGTTAGATGATGCCCAATAAATATTTTATTGAATATTGAATGAATAAACCGAAATGATAATGATAATCAGAATCATTAAAGAAAAAATAGTACTGTTTTTCCCAATTTGACTTCTTTTACCATTTTGAAGTTTTAAATGTTGCAGTAGTGAAATAGATTAAATTTTTCTTTATATCTTAGTGCATGTTTAGAAAATTCTCCTTGATTACAAAAATATTTACCCACAACTTATTATTTTATGATTTCATTACCTTCACTTAAATCATTGATTTATCTGAAATTTACTTTTGTATAACAACTCTGTACTGAATATCTTATTATACTATCTTATTGTTTCTATTTTTCAGTTGACACTCTAGTTTTTTTTAAGTATATATCACTGCCAACAATGTTATTTTTGCTTTTTTTCAGTATTTACATTGTTCTGGTTATTATTGCTACCTAACAGGTTATCCCAAAACATAGCTCAAAACAACTGTTTTATTTTGCTCAGAGTATTATGGATTAGGAATTGTGGAAGGGCCCACTTTATCAATCTTTTAAAGATTTTTACTGATTTATTTGAGAGAGGGAAAGAGAGAGAGTGAGCACGACCGGGGGTAAGGCGAGCAGAAGGGGAGGGAGAAGCTGACTCCCCGCTGAGCAGGGAGCCCGATGCGGGGCTCATTCCCAGGACCCTGACATCATGAGCTGAGCCAAAGGCAGATGCTTAACTGACTGAGCTGCCCAGGTGCCTCCCAGCTTAGTAATTTTTGTGTATGGTTTTTCATGTGGTTGCAGTCAGATTTGCTGGAGCAACAGTAACCTGAAGTCTCAGAGGGTCTCAGAAGTGTCTCACTCATGAGGCTGGCCCTTGATATTGGCTGTTGGCGGGGAGCTCAGCTGGGACTGTTAGAAATGCCTACTCATGGCCTCCTAAACATGGCAGTCTCTGGGTAGTTAAACTTTTTACATGGCAACTAGCTTCCCTTCAGTATGCATTCCCAGGTGGAAGTTTTATGGGCCTTTTTTTAATCATTGGAAGTTATTACAGTGTTGCTTCTTCTGTAGTCTGTTGATTGAAATAGTCACTAGCCTGTTGAAATTCAAAGATAGTAGACAAAGATCTCTATCTCTTGATGGAGTCTCAGAGAACTTTCATGTATCAAAAATTGCCACATAAATGTTTTGTTTTCGATTGGTGAAATATACTGACTGTCATATCCAGAATAAATTTAAATAGTACTGTAATAGTGAATAGTCTTACTTCTTACTTTAATGGGAATGCTTTGTTTTTTGCTCAGCACACATGATTTAAACATGATGATAGGTTTAAATATCTAAACATGATAGGTTTAAGAAAAACATACTAAGAATCCATATATTCCTGTTTCTACTAAATTAAAAAAAGTAAATCAATAATTGATGTAAAATTATATCATGATTTTTATGTAGATGAAGTTGTATTCTGAATAATAGATTTTAAGGTGATAATTTCCAGTCATAGTAAATAACTTTATGGTAGTAAGAAAGTATGAGCAAAGCTTCTATTATTCTCATGATAATATATATGAAGAAAAATTTTGTTTTTAAGCATGATTCTAAAATTCATCAAGCTTTTATTGTCTGTTCTGATCTTTTAGGTGGTTTTGGAATTTACCAAACAACAGAAAGAAGAAGATACAATTCTAGTATTCAGTGTTACTCATTTAGGAACAGAGGCTACGGTGAGAACATTTGATATAACTGTGATATCTTATTTAAAGAAAATCAGCTTGGATTACCATGAAATTCAAGGTAATAGTCATAAAAATAGAAATAATGGTTAATAAATATAATATCACTTTGAGTATCTGAACACTTATGTATCTAATAATATTTATAATAAATAATAGCACTATTCTAAGAATTTTATAAATAATAACTCATTTAACCCTTACGACAATGTTATTATCTCCAGTTTATATATGAAGAAGCTAAGGCATAAATTTTATGTAGTATAACCAGGGTCATACTGCTGGTTAGTGGCTAAACAATGATTAAAACCCTGAAAGTCTGGGTTTGTGTTTCTAACTACTATGATCTACTGTCTTAGAGAGTTCATATAAATCTCCTTTATATAGGGAATATTATTCCCATTTTACAAAGACAGGTTAAATAAGGAGAGATTATTAAGTGGTTTATTCAAGACCATGCATCTTATGAATGACAAAGCCTAGAATTTATTTCTGATCTTATGATATTAAAGTCTTTGTTCTTTCTCTTGAATAGTGTTTATATATCAGAAGCAGTGCCAGGTTATAAAAACTAGAATGGAAGATAATATTCATTATTTTAAAAGCTCTTATGATTTATTTATTTCAGTGTACATCTTGTATGCTAATTAGGTATTTGAGGAATGATAGAATGGGTGAATCTACAGTAATTACTTAATATTTGCCTAATATTTTAGTCAAATATAAAGTCCTATTTTTGTTATTTTTTAATAGTTGAAAACTAAAACACATCTCAGTTTAGAAGAAAAATGCTTTATATGTTAGTCATTTTCTGTAAATACTGTGTTTGGATGAAGTTTACATTACTGTCTTGAGGGGGAAATGTAAAAAATTTGCTAGGCTGTTTTTTCCTTTAGGGAACGTTATGACCTTGAAGGTGAAGTGAAAATTCTGAGACTTCTCAGGAGCAGGAGTTATAGAACTGCAAATAATAAAAGATGGGTAAAATGGTGCATAAATCACTTCTTCCACAGCTTTTTGAGGCAGTTCCTTGTTATGTCTATATGAAGGATATAGAGGACATCTAGTAGTGTACCTGTAGTTTTTAAATTAAAAGAAATTTAGCAATTCCCCTCCCTTAGAAAATGCTTTCTTTTGTAATAAGCCATCTTTCTTAGCCTAAACAAAGGAAAATTGTTTAAATTTCTTTAATATGAATGAAATAGTCTTAGAATTTTATAGCTCAGTAAAGTATTACATATTTTTGTAGTTCAGTCTTCTTATATAGTTGAGGAAGCTGAAGTTGAGTATCTCCTAGTAAGGGAAGAGATGAACTAGAATTGATTTTTTTTCTTAATTCTTAAACTTGTAGTCTTTTTATTGTCATACAAATGTACATATGTCCCTAAAAATATCTAGGGAGGTATTGATCATTTTTGAACACAGATGTAAAATCAAATGAAAATAAATATGCATGTTTTTAAGTAAGTTGGATGCTAAAGGTTAAGATCAGTATTTAGATTGGTTTATTTATTCACCAGTGCATGAAAATATGTGCAGATAGTGTTTTAAAGCTTAATTAACATTTTTTTAAAAAGAAAAAGACATACAGAAAATTCCAGTCTTAAAAAAAGAACAATTTATATGAAACAGTTTTTTCTTTTTCTTCAATCTAGGATCCAGAAAGAAGCCCCTTCACTTGATTAGCTCATCTGATAAACCTGGATTAGATCTCTTAAAAGTAGAATATGTTAAGGTAAGGGACATAAAATGTTTACATATTTATTGTATACTCTAAACTGTCCTCTGGAAGGAAAAAAGATGACAGCAGATTAGTAAATGCTCTAGCTGTTTGTCATAGGTTTCAGTCACAGGGATATCCACTGTTTCTCTTTCCATTTTCATGTTACATTTTCTCTTTCACTTAAGTACAAAGTATTAATAAAGAAGTCACCAAGGTCCCTGTCCCCAAAGATGGAAGCTTGGGATGACGTAGAATGCACTCCTATCTCTTGGGGCATATTCACGTGCTTATATTCATTGTATGTGTAAGTGATATATGGCTGAGTATCTTTCATCAAAAGGGATAAAGTCAAACTTGATTGGGTTCAGAAGAGAACTGTCAGAATTGTGAAGGGACTGAAAAGATATATCAGAAATGCTGACAGAAGTAGTGGTATTTAGCTTCATTCAGGATTGGTTGATTTGTTTAATCATTCAACAGCTATTTATTGAATGTCTTTATCAGGTTCTGTTAGGCACTTGGGATATAGAGATGAAAAACATTCCCTGTTTTCAAGGACATTATGGACTTGTAGGAGAATAGACAAGTAGATAAAAATTAAAATATAATGTGATTGATTCTCTCACAAAGAAGAGCATAAAGGTTTATTGCATCGAAGAGGCAGAGATGGGCGCCTGGGTGGCTCGGTTTGTTAAGCATCTGCCTTCGGCTCAGGTCTTGATCTCGGGGTCCCTGGATTGAACCCTGCATCGGGCTCCCTGCTCAATAGGGAATCTGCTTCTCCCTTACCCTTTGCCTCCCTGTCCCCTGCTCCCCTGCTCATGCGCTCTCTCTCAAATAAATATACAAAATCTTTAAAAAAAAAAACCAAAAAGAGAAACTGGCCTAGCCAGAAGGCTTCTCACAAGAGGTAGAACTGAATTTACTGTGGATGTTCCCGAGAGAGAGAACTTGAACCAATAGGTAGTTATGATGGGAGATAGATTTTTGACTTAGTATGAAGACCTAATTAAATCAAATTTCTCTTAAGATTAAATTTGTAAGAAAATGAGATTTCTTTCACTGGAGAGAACCTAAAATAGACTTCCCAAAGATATAAAGGGATTCAAAGATTAGGTGATGGATGGGCTAGATGACCTTTAAGCCTCCCAGCCTTCAGAGTTTTTAATTGTAGTCTCTAGCTGTAGTTTCCCAGAAGTAACTGTTACCGTGGTCTTCCATATTTGAAGAGGAGAACAAATTTGCATGACTGTAATAATAAATAATTTGGCTATTAATTTAAAATGATGACAGTAAAATTAATTATATACATAAAATTACAGCTCTGAATAATATAAAAAATAAAGATCATAAATAAGTGATTTATTTACTTTGTTCTTAAATCCTTCTTTAGAACTTTTGTTCTTTTCTTTTAGGCTGATAAGCGTGGACCTAGTTTTCAAACCACCTTTGAAAAAACGGAACAAACACTTAAAGTAAGAAATTTTGTTAAAAGAATATATCTTATTTTAAAATAACTTACTGTGGAAGGCTCCAGTATCCTTTGAGGAATAATGACTGGGTATTTTGATGAAATTATCAAGAGCCAATAAAAGTTATAAATTAATCTCATAGATACCTAGCATGCTCTATATTTATCATTGAGTATCATAGAGCTGGTGTTTTAACTTACTGTAGCACATCCTAATCATTTCTTATAAAGGGACTACTCTAGATAATGGAACTTTGATCTACAAAGAAACAACAGGTTTTTTAAACAAATCATACACTATACTGCTGTTTAATGCAGAGCTGAGAAAGTATGTGAAATATAAGGAGAGATGTTGAGTACTTCTGGAGCCACACTAACGTAGTCACATGGAGGAAGGGAAGACAAAATATAGTTGTAGGTTACATTAAAAAGATAATCAGAAATAGGAATTTTAGGTCACACTTTTGAGAGATGGGAAAATCTGTTAAATATTGTGAACCTTCCTTTTTATAGTTTTTTATATCCATTTAGTGCTTTGAGGCAATAAAACAAAATTCTTTTATATAAGCAAAGATTTTTAAAAGTTTTATCATTTGCTATTAGAAAACCACATATTCCTGAGAGCGATGTTTGTTGGTGTCTTAGCTTTCTGGAGTCACTGTTTCAAAAAAATGTAACTTATTTTTCTAAAAGATATATTATCTATCTATTTAAATGATAAGACCATTATTGTGATTTTAGAAGATCACTTAGTAGCTGAGAACTCACTTATAATTGCTTTTTATATTTAAATCTCATGAATATCATATTTAAAATCATTTCTTGACCTAGTATTAATGCATGGTGATTTTGGAGTTTCATGATCTAACTTACATGTTTTATGTAATCATAATAGTCTGTTGAAGATCCGAAAACATGATGGGTATTGGGATGACCATGACAAGCAGGTTATAGGCTCCCTGTTGATTATGCTTAGGAAATGGAGTAATTAGGTTACTTTGATATTCATAGGAACTCTCAATGTATGTAAGTGTGATTTACTCTCTGTATAACTTCGATATTCATAGGAATTCTCAGTGTATGTAATGTGATTTACTCTTTGTATATTTCCTGTTTAAGGAGTCTGGGCTCTGAATCTTGATCTCATCTCTCTTCCTTCCAACCTGTGGAAGCAGTGATGTAAGCCTAGCTAGAAGCCTGTCAGGTCCATCATGGGTATTATGGATATAATTGGCCTGGAAAACTGATTTTCTTTTTAAAAAATTTCTAGGTGGCCTTTTCATCTTTAAATCTGTTGCTGCAAACACAAGCTCTTCTGTCTTCTATTAATTACCTGACAACCATAATCCCATCCAATGAGCAAAGAAGTGATTCCACAGAAGTACAAATTTCAGATGAGAAGCAACAAAAAAATTTAGCTCTACAGAAAGGTATGAAAAACACTTCATTTCTTGTTAACAAGCATATTAGAATTCTAGAGGGAAATGAGGAATCTTAGAGATCATTTAGTTCAGTCTTTCGTGTGCCATTTTCCCCACTTCTGTCCTTTTCCTAAAATAAAATCACATGTGGATAACTGCTATGTAAGGCAAAGGTAACTAATACTGTTTTTTTAGAAAAAAAATACCTGTTTTTGTTCTTTGGTGGTGGTGGGGATACTTTAGGTGGATAATAGGGAAGAAAACCTGTATTTACATTGAGCTCTTCTTCCCGTATCAGTGGCTCCTGAAGAGGCTCCACAGAGGGTTAGTCTTCCCTTCCGTTTTACAAATAAGGAATTATTTACAAATAAGACCCAGAGACACGAGGTTAGTGGTACAGGGATAACATCTACTATCAGATCAGAAAGAATTCATTTTAAATCTTGCCTCGCTACTTAAGTGACCAAAGGCACCTTATTTAACTTCTCTGAGTTTCAGTGTCCTTATATTATTTATTTTGTGTTTTTTTCTTGCTTTTAAATTATAAAAGTAACATATATTATTATGAAAATGCAAACTGTACAGAATATACAAAGCAAAAAAAAATTTGAAATCTATAAGAACTTGAGAATTTTATGTTTTTTTTTTAAAACAGAACTGTGGATAACTTAATCTAAGGAAGAAATCTTAATAGAGTTTGAATTACTAGAATCTCATGTGATAGAATGCTTTGTTTTATTTTTAGTGACTGTATCCTCTAAAGATAGGGACATTATTGACTTCAGGCTATTTGCCAAATTGAATGCTTTCTGTGTCACTGTTTGTGATGAGAAGAACAATATTGCTGAAATCAAGATTCAAGGTAAAAGTTTTCACACTGTTAAAAATTGTTTAAAAATAACTTTTAAAAAAATGTTAAAGAATATGTAAATGGAGGGCTCTGAGCTGTGAAAACTGGATAATTTTTTTTATGATATAATTGAACTACATGTTTTCCTTGCTCTTTGGGATGTAATGCTGGTCAGAATCTGACCATCAAATTGAAACACACATATTACTATTTTGAATCTTTCTGAGAGTTGTCTTGGAGGTGGAAAGAGATACTAATGTCCATGTGGGGATGTTGTTGATGGGTTGGGATAGATGTCAATCCAGAATTCAGGTTAAGGTCTATGAATATGCTTTATCTTTGTACAAATGCAAAACAGCCTTATAATGAAGAGAAAACCTATGAGCCCATTATGTTCTTTTAGGCAAAAGCTGCTAGAACTAATATGACTCTGTCTTTACCAGCACATTGTGATCTTAGAAATGTAAAGAATATATTTAATGAAATTCTTGAATAACTTAAAGACCAAAAAATTACATTATTGTCGTTCTTTCCAAGCTGGCAGTGTATCTATAGTGAATTTGATTCATGAAACTTAGAGCTTCTATGTAAATGACTGGATATAAGATATAAAGGATTTCCTAAAACCCCAAGATAATCAATTTGTGCTAAGTGTAGTTTTTTCAGAAGGTTGAAAATTTAGGTAATTGACTTAAAAAATGAATTTATAGGTTTCACTCTTTTAACAATAAAAATATATAATATTGCAACTTATTTATCAGTTGGGAGTTCAAATATAGCTAAATTTTTAAAAAATATCACCCCCAAATAAAATTACACAATGAAAAGAAACATCTTAAGATCTTATTATAGTCTTTAGAAATTGTAATAATATAATTTTTTTTCAGGTCTTGATTCTTCTCTTTCTCTTCAGTCAAGAAAACAGTCACTATTTGCCAGACTGGAAAATATTATTGTCACAGATGTTGATCCTAAGACAGTCCATAAAAAAGTAGGTGTAATTAGTAGATAGCTAATATGTTTGGATAATTGAATATGAGATTTTATTTTTAAATATACTTTATTTTAAGAAATATTAATGAAATATATTTTGATATACAAGTGTTTGCTTCTATAATGATTAAAAATATAAATCCCTTTTAAATGAAACTTTATTTTGTCGTTATCCTCTTGGACAGAGTACATTCAAATCTCTGTTTTTCAGGCTGTATCAATAATGGGAAATGAAGTTTTTCATTTTAACTTGGATTTGTATCCAGATGCTACTGAGGGAGAGTCCTATACTGACATGTCCAAAGTGGATGGAGTGGTATCATTGAATGTTGGCTGTATTCAGATTGTCTATCTTCATAAATTCCTCATGTCACTTCTGGTAAAATCTCTATTTATATATTGATTTTTCAACTTAGAAATACTCAAGTAAGTCTGGTAGTTGTGATTGCAGATCTTACAACTTTGGGTTTTAGGACATGCATTGTTTTGATTACAGATGGTATTTATGTATCAGTGTAGAGGTCAACCTCTAACAGCTGAAATACGAGTCATTTAATGATTTTTGTCTAGAACTGGAATTATTTTTTGCCAGAACATAGTGAAACCAAATTTCCAAGTAAAGAAATACTGAAAATGTTTTTTTCCCCACTTCCCTTCTTCAGCCATATACCCTTAGTCCTTATCAGGTAGCTCATAAATACAGATGAATGATCAGTGATTCCTTCCTAATTCTAGATAAATAAGACTCAGTTGAAAGTTATGTACAAAAAAAAAAAATAGCACATAGATAAAAAAGAAGATTACATTATTAATGATGTGTTTGTTGTCTGTTTTCTCCTTTTATACTTTGTGTCTACAGAACTTCCTGAACAATTTCCAGACAGCCAAAGAGGCTCTAAGTGCTGCCACTGCTCAGGCTGCAGAAAAGGCTGCCAGAAGTGTGAAAGATCTTGCCCAGAGGAGTTTTCGGGTTTCTATCAATATTGATCTGAAAGCACCGGTCATAATCATCCCACAGTCCTCCATTTCCACTAATGCAGTAGTGGTAGATCTTGGGCTAATCAGAGTTCAAAATCAGTTTAGTCTGGTGTCTGGGGAAGACTATTTAAACCCTCCAGTAATTGATAGAATGGATGTGCAGCTAACAAAGCTCAAGCTCTCTAGGTATGCTCTCTTCAATAATTATGGATTTAAGCATTATTTAATGTTTTCCATGACATTTTGTGTACATTGAAATTCATACCGACAGTGCTCCTGTTGCACGGAATAGTTTATTTTTTTATTTATTCATTTTTAAAGAAGATTTTATTTATTTATTAGAGAGCGATAGCAAGAGAAAGCATGAGCAGGGGTTGGCGAGAGGGAGAAGCAGGCTCCTTGCTCAGCAGGGAGCCCGACGATGTGGGGCTCAATCCCAGGACCCCGGGATCATGACCTGAGCAGAAGGCAGACACTTAATCGACTGGCCACCCAAGGGCCCCCGAATAGTTTATTTTTTATTTTTTTAAGATTTTATTTATTTATTTGACACAGAAAGAGAGAGAGATCACAAGCAGGCAGAGAGGCAGGCGGGGGTGGGGGGGGGCAGAAAGCAGGCTCCCTGCTGAGCACAGAGCCCGATGCGGGGCTTGATCCCAGGACCCCGAGATCACGACCTGAGCTGAAACAGAGGCTTAACCATCTGAGCCACCCAGGTGCCCCTGAATAGTTTATTTTTTAATCAGCTTTTTATTTTGAAAAATTTAAAACTTACAGAAAAATTCCAGAAATATTACCATGGACACACTTACAGGCCTTCACCTAGGTTCATCAGTTGTTTACTTTTGCTTTAAATCTATGCATATTATTATCATTTAAAACATCTTTTTAATTTAATTTTTCCAGTTGAGATGAAATTTATCTATTTTCTTAGTTTCAGGTGTATAACATGATTTAGTATTTGTATATATTGTGAAGTGATCACTACCGTAAGTCTAGTAACATTCATCACCAAACATAGTTAAAATTCTTTTTCTTGTGATGATCTTTTAAGATCTACTCTCTTAGAAACTTTTAAATATAAAATACAGTATTATAGCTGGTCACCTTGCTGTACATTATATCCCCAGGACTTAATTTATTTTATAACTGGAAGTTAGAACATTTTTTGCTGAACCTTTTGAGTATGGATATCTTAACCCTTTGCTCTAAATGCTTTAGCATGTGTCTCCTAAGAACAAGAACATACATCCTCTTATATAACCATATTGCAATTTTCAAATTCTGGAAATTTAACATTGTTCCAGAAATAATATCTAATAAGCACTTAATATTCAGATTTTACCAGTTGTTCCAGTAGTGTCCATTATAGTAATTTTCCCCTTGGTCCAGGATCACGTATGGCATTTAATTGTATCCCATACAACTGAGGGGGATTTCTGTACTAATAGATACTTGCTCTAGAATAGTTCTTCAGCCTTTCTTAGTTGTTCATGATGATGACAGTTTTGAAGAGTATAGTCTAGTTATTTCATGGAATGTCTCTCAATATGGTTTTGTCTGAGTGATTCCTCATGATTTAATTGAGCTTGTATATTTTTGTAAGTATCTGTGTAAGTAATGATGTATCTGTAGAGCTCCCATCAGATGAACATGAAAGTATATAATACATTTTAAAATCATTTTCTACCCCATCCAAGGAGATTTAATTATCCTGAATAAAAAAGGAAAATTATAAGGCAAGTCCAGAAAATAATCCTGGAGAAGAGCTTTATCAAACTCTTTAGAAAATGCTAACTGAAAAAAAAAAAAAAAAAGAAAAGAAAAGAAAATGCTAACTGTTCATCTTGCCATTTAAAAAAAAAATTCTGTATCAGTGCATTTATACATGTATACATATATACAGTGTTTACATAGATATAATACAATACAAATTCAGTCCTTGTACAGCTGTATTTGATGATTCCCCCAAATATTCAACAGTATGAATTTCTTTTTAAAATTTAATCCCTGTGGGACCTACTCTTTGAAGAAGGTTTTCTTAATGGCTGATTGTATATCATGTATTTTAAACCACTGAGCCACCCAGGTGCCCCATATATTTATTGTATATCATGTATTTTAATCTGTCCTTAAAGTGAATTATTGATTGAGATTAGAAAATATTTAAATATTTAGAACAGGAACTTTTATTTATTTATTTATAATTTAATTTTATTCTTTCAGTGTTCCAAGATTCATTGTTCATGCACCACACCCAGTGCTCCATGCAATATGTGCCCTCCTCAATACCACCACCAGGCTCACCCAACCCCCCACTCCAAAACTCTCAGTTTGTTTCTCAGAGTCCACAGTCTCTCATGTTTCATCTCTCCCTCTGATTTCCCCCAATTCACCCTTCCTTTCCTTCTTACAATGTCCTCCATGTTTTTCCTTATGCTCCACATGTAAGTGAAACGATATGATAATTGACTCTCTCTGCTCAAGTGAAATAAGTAGAGCAGGAACTTTTAAACAGCAGTTGCTGTTTAGAACAGCAGTTTTTGATTTTGTGTCTTTTTAATGAAAGGTTGTATTTCCCTTCTATGTTTATGCATATATATCAATTTTATTTTTAATCAGGACAGTGATCCAGCCAGGCATTTCCCATCCTGATATTCAGCTCTTGCACCCAATTAACTTGGAATTTTCTGTAAATCGGAATCTAGCTGCATCTTGGTATCACAAAGTGCCTGTTGTAGAAATTAAAGGACATCTTGAGTCAATGAATGTAAGTATATGAGTAAAAAAAACTCATTACTCAAATTTTAGATTCTGAAGACTTAGTATAAGTCTATGATATGTGAAATTTTTTACTGATTGGTGTACAAAAAATTTCAATGAGATGTTATTTTATTTTCCAAATAAATGTTTATTTGGAATAAACATTTTTTATGTTTAAAATGTTTATTATTTTTTATTTTTTTAAATTTTATTTTATTTTTTTTCCAAAAAGATGTTTATTATTTTATTTAGCAGAGTTTAATTTTCAGTTAAGTGTTACTTAACATTTATATATGTATGTATGTATGTATATACAATTGATATGTTAGTTTTGGGTGTATAACATAGTAATTCAACATTTATATACATTGCAAAATAGTCACCATAAGTCTTTTATCATCTGTCATCTTACAAAGTTAATATTGTATTATTGACTATATTTTCCATACTGTATATTACATCCTCATGACTTATTTATATTATAACTGGAAGTTTGCCCTTATTAATCCGTTTCACCTATTTCATTCCCCTAATCCCCCTTCCCTCTGGGAACCACTAATCTGTTCTTTGTATCTATGAGCCTGGTTTTGTTTTGTTTTGTTTTTTTAGATCTCACATATAAGTAAAATCATGCTGTATTTGCCTTTCTCTAACTTATATCATTAGGCATAAGTGTTTTTGTTTTCTTTGGATAGATAAACAGTAGTGGAATTGCTGGATCACATGGTCATTTTGGTTTTTTTTTTAGGAACTTCCATATTGTTTTCTGTTAGTGCTGTGCCAGTTTACATTCCTATCAACAGGGCCTGTGGGTTCCCTTTTCTCTACATCCTTCCCAGTACTAGTTGTTTCTTGTCTTTTGGGTAATAGCCATTCTGAGAGGTGTGAGGTGATATCTAAATGTGGTTTTGATCTCATTTCCTTGATGAGCAGTGATGCTGAGCATCTTTTCATGTACTTGTTGGTCACTTCTTTGTCTCTGGGAAGAATGTCTATTCAGATCCTTTGCTCATTTTTTAACCAGATTGGTTTTTGTTTTTTTTTTACTGAGTTGTATGAGTTCTTTATATATTTTGGATATTAACTGCTTATCACATATGTAATTTGCAAATATCTTTTCCCATTCAGTTGGTTGCCTTTTCATTTTAATAATGGTTTCTTTTTTGGTGCAGAAACTTTTTAGTTGGTACAGTTCCAGTTGGTTATTTTTCCTTTTGTTGCCCTTGTCTTTATTTTACTTATTTATTTATTTAAATTTTATTTATTTATTTGACAGAGAGAGAGAGATCACAAGTAGGCAGAGAGGCAGGCAGAGAGAGAAGGGGAAGCAGTCTCCCCGCTGAACAGAGAGCCTGACATGGGGCTCGATCCCAAGACCCTGAGACCATGACCCGAGCCGAAGGCAGAGGCTTTAACCCACTGAGCCACCCAGGTGCCCCTTGTTGCCCTTGTCCTTAGAGTCAGATCTAAGGAAAAATCTTTTAAGACCTATGTTAAGGAGCTTAACACCTATTTTTTATTTTATTTTATTTTTTTTAGAAACTTTATGGTTTCAGGTCTCACATTCAAGACTTTCATCCATTTGAGTTAATTTTTGTATATAGTGTAAGAAAGTGGTCCAGTTTCATTCTTTTACATGTAGCACTTGAATTTAAACACATCCAAAACTCTTCCCACCCCCGACAGAGTTTGTTTTTGATATCCCTTTTTATATCTCTTATTTTTACTGATTTTGTTTTTTAATATTTTTAGTAGTTTTATAAGTGATTAACCCACTACCTACCTTCACTATATATTTACCTTTTCCTTTCATATGTTTTCTCTTTATTAATTAGTGCCATTTCTTTTCATTTTAAAGAAGTCCTTTTTAGCATTCTTATAAGACTGGTTCTTAGCTTTTGCTTGTCTGAGAAACACTTTCTCCTATTTGAATGATAAACTTGCTGGGTAGAGTATTCTTGGTTGAAATTTTTTTTTAGTACTTTGAATATGTCATGCTACTCCTTTGGCTTGTAAAGTTTCTTCTAAGAAATTTGCCAATAGCCTTATGGGGTTTCCCTTGAACATAACAAGTTGTTTTGTCTTGCTGATTTTAAGATTCTCTCTTTATCTTTTACTTTTGACATTTTAATTATAGTGTGTCTTAGTATAGTGCTCCTTGGGTTCATCTTTTTTGGTACTCTCTGGGCTTCCTGGACCTGGATGTCTGTTTCCTTCCCTAGATTAGGGAAGTTTTCAGGCATTATTTCTTCAAAAAGTTGTCTGCCCCTTTCCTCTCTTTTCTCTTCTGAGACCTCTATAATGTTAATGTTCTTCTGTTTACTGTTGTCCCAAAAGTCCCTTAAGATAGCTTCATTTTTAAAAATTTTTTTGAATGTTGCTGTTATTCTGACTTGGTGAGTTCTGTTCTTTATCTTCCTGTTCACTGATATGTTCTCCTTCATCTAGTCTGCTGCTGAACCCCTCTGGAGTATTTTTCAGTTCAGTTTTTGTGTCTTTAGTTCTCTGACTTCTGTTTGGTACTTTCTTATATTTTATATCTCCTTGTTGAAGTTTTCACTGTGTTCATCCATTCTTCTCTGGAGTTCAGTGAGTATCTTTATAATCATAACTTTAATTCTTTTTCAGGTAGATTGCTTATCTCTATATCATAAAGATGTTTTTCTGAGGTTTTGTCTTATTCTCTAATTTGAAAATATTTGTTTCCTCCTTTTGCTTGACTTTCTGTGTTTGTTCCTATTTATTAAGTGAAACAGCTGCTTTTTTCAGTCTTGAATGAATGGCCTTGTTTGGGTGATGATCCTTCTCTTTCAGCCTTGCCATAGCCGGTGGTTGTCGAAACCTCCTGATTTATTATTGGTGTGCCCTCATTATTTAGAGTGTACCAAGATTTGTCAGTGGATCCAAGTGGAGTAATATTGTTTAGCACCTAGTTTCAGACTGATTGGAAGCCAGACCCTCAGGCAACAGCTTTTAAAATATGCAAACATATACAGTCCTATGAAACTGCAGTCATAATCCCTGCTGGGCACTAGACTAGAAGATCTGGGCATGTCCATTGAGCAACAAATGAAGAAATTGGTGTATTGCATTGGTGTATAAATGAGTATATGAACTCCTTTCTCAGAAGTCTTGTCTAGCTGTAATGAGGCCAAGAGGATCTGCAAGGCTGGTGTTTCCCTGCTTTCATACCCTGAAAGCTCGTCATTAGTCTCTAGATGTGTGGGAAATTCGAAGTCTGTCCCGTAGGCTGATGCTCAAGGTTGAGTGAATAGGTCTTTTTCACAGACTGAGGATGTGCTTTAGTCTGCTGTCTGTGCATTGCCCGAGGGGTGGTAACTTGCCAAGAACTGTCTTTCTGATTGTTACGGTCCCGTGGAGCTCTGGAACACCAGCCCTCTTGGCTGGCAAGGCCAGGAAATCACGAGTGTTCCCTTTGTGGATTGTATATCCCTGCTGGCTTTAGGAAGACACCTTGTGAGCATAGGGTACAGAGCATGCTCACCGGCTTCGGAAAGGCAGTGGGAAAATGTCTTGACTCCATGTGCCCATGAGCTTCAGCAGCAAAATGGTCTAGTGCCTTGTGTGTCTGTGTACTGACTTTAGGCTGGGAGTAGGAAAATGCCAGGACTGCTCACCAGCTCCAGCCTTGGGTGTGTCACAACTGCGTGCACTTGCAAACTTTGGCTCAGAAGTCGGAGAACTCCACCACAGTTTTGCTCTCTGGCCCAGCCAGGGAGCACTGCAATTGCCGGTACACTCCAGCCTCAGCAGGTGTCGTGACTACCCCCCCACTCATCCCAGCAAGGCTCTGGGAGAGTACCCTCTCTGAGCTCTCCTGTCCATGCTAGCGGGCTATGTGGAAAGTGCAACAGTGGCATCTGCTAGCATGTCAGTCTCCCATGAGTATTTCAAATGTCTCCTGCTCCTTCAGCCTTTGCCCCCAAGTCAGCAAGTGAATTTCCCTCACATACAGTCTAGGTGCTTTTCAAACTGCTTTTTTTTTTTACTGGATCTTGGGACAAACTCTTTAAGAGGGGAATCTCAGTTTGGGACCCCTGGAGGTCAACCTTGTTGATTTTCCAAACCAGACATTCTGGGGGCTTCTCACTTTGGTGCAGATCCCAGGGGCACAGAAACCCCATGGGGAGCACCAACTTCTCACTCTTCCATGAGAAGTGCCTGTCTTGTGAAATCCTTCCCTTTTGCGTGACACTGTACTGGGCGTAGGCTTTTTTGGGAGACAATTTATCTCTGCCTCTTCAGCTCATCTCAGTGTGGTCCTTTTATCTTTTGCTTTGAGGAGCAGTTCATCAGGATTCAGATCTTTCTCAGAGCAAAATGATCCATATGTAGTTGTAGATTTAGTGTGTACATGGAAGGTGAGTTCAGGATCTTCCTATGCCACCATCTTGGACCCCTCTTTATTATTTAATGTTCAGATTTGCTATGTGTACACAACAGCAGAAATCTGTGTGTAAATTATTTATTGGTATATTATGTCTCATTTTATATATTTTATACCCATACTTTTAATTTTAGGGGTATCTAAGTATCCCCATAGCATTGAGGGAAAAGCTTATTTTTTATATTAAAGATTGCCATTTTACTTCATTGGAGTTGTTATTTTTAAAAATGTAGAATTTTTGTTTTTTCTGAATTTGTCACTTTTTTAAAACGATATGATCTTAATCATCATCAAAAGATTTGTAAAGATTATCGAAAGTTTATGTAAGTAGATGGAACTAATACAGATTTATAATCACATTTTTTTTCTCCAAACATTTTATTATCTTTGAAATCAAAAATTTAAAAATGAAATAAGTAGTGAAATACTTGAGTGCATAGTGAATATATAATTTTTTGTGTTAAGGTTATTCTTTCTTCAATGTCTTATAAATAGTAACTTGTTTTCTGTATTAAAATTGTTTCATTTTATCTATTTTTAAAGGTTTTTTTAAAAAAATACTTATTTGAGAGAGAAAGAGAGAGAATGAGCAGGGGGGAGGGGTATAGGGAGAGGGAGAAGCAGAGTCCCTGCTGAGCAGGGAGCCCCATGTGGGACTTGATCCCAGAACCCTGGGATCATGAACTGAACCGAAGGCAGATGCTTAACTGACTGAGCCACCCAGGCACCCTAAAGGAATTTTTTTTTAAGATTTTATTTATTTATTTGATAGAGAAAGAGAGTGAGTGCACACAAGCAGGGGAACGGCAGGCAGAGGGAAAAGCAGGCTTCCAGCTGTGAGGGGAGCCCGACGTGGGGCTCAATCAGTCTCAGGACCCTGGGATCATGACTTGAGCCAAAGGCAGATGCTTAACCAACTGAGCCACCCAGATGCCCCTAAAATTGTTTCATTTTAAAATGAAATATCTATCTTTTCTTTTAATGATACTTCACAGGTTAATCTCAATCAAGAAGATCTTAATCTTTTATTTAGAATACTAGCAGAAAATCTTGGTGAGGCTCCTGAAGACTTAAATAAAATGAAACCACAAGTGCAGAAGACAGGTAAGAGACTGACAGTAAGTGGCATAATATACATATCTATTTATTTTACAACTTAGTAAGGGAGACAGACAATAAAAATGGCATAAGGAGACGTATATTTAAAAATTGTGATTTGTATTACCATGAAAACGAAGATATTTATTTGTTGAATAAATATTGCATAAAACTGTAGTTAGAGCTGATGGACTCTTTTTACTTATGGTAACAGTCGTTCATAGGTTCAGAACTTTTTCTAAGTTGCATTAAGTTAGGAGGAACCATAAAGAAGCATTTTAAATCTGGTGGATTCTGGAATAATTATTGAAATTGCATGTATATAAATAAAAACATTCAGAGTTGGCAGTAGGCTATGGTAGCATACTTAATCTGATTTTTAAAATAGGTTTTGGGATAAAATATCTTTAAGAATTGAAATATTTGATAAATTAGCCCTCAGCAAAGAAAATACTGAAAAATTGTACTGCAGTAAAAACTCAGAGAATTTTAATTATTAGTTGCAATGGCCTTTTGACTTAAAGGCAAAGTAACTACCAGACCCAAGTTTTAAAACTGCTTTATATATGTATATTACACACAGACGTATAATCATTTTTTCAACCAAATGGCACTATCCTATAAATATGTATATGTCTATGTATTTCTGCACTTTGCTTTTTTCTTTCAAATAAAAGTTTATTTTGGTGTTCATTCTATATCTGTAAATATACTATGTATAGGTCTGTCTCATTCTTTCTAATAGCTGCTTAGATTAAATTCTCTTGAAGTATTATAATTTATTTAGCAAGTCTGTGTTGTTGGACATTCCAGATTGTTTTCACTCTTTCACTCTTACCACATTGCATTGACTATCCTTGTCCATACACTTTTACAAGAGCACATGTATCTGTAGGGGAAATACCAGGACTACTTGATTAAAGGATACTTAATTTTTATTAACTTAATATATGTTAAGTTAATGAATTTAATTAACTTAATTGAACATTTTGACACATCTTGCCAATTGCTGCCCTTAGAACTTATACTAATTTTGCACTCCCACCAGCTTGTTTTTCTATATTAAAATTTTTGCTAAATTGCTAAGTTAAAAATGGTATCTCACTATATTTTTATTATTTTAAAAACCTTTTTTTACTATATTGCAGAGCACAAATAGTAATAAAGAACACATATCTTAAGTGTACAGTTCATTGAATTTTTGTGTATAGCTATACCATTATAGCTATTAATCACCATGGTTAATATATAGAACATTTCCAGCTTGCCCCAGAAGGCCTCCCTATGCCCTTTCCTAATCAGTACCAAACACCCACCCTGCCCTCAAATACACCCAGAATTAACTGCCATCCTTATTTTTAATACCATAGGTAGATTAGTTTTGCCTGTTCTTGAATTTCACATAAATGGAGTCATACAGAATTTGCTCTTTGGTTTTCGGCTTCTTTCAGTCATTATTTTGTTTGGGAGATTCCTCCGTGTTGTTGTGTGTAGCAGTAGTTGTTGTTTCATTCATTCGTTTATCTATCTATCTATCTATCTATTTATTTATTTTATTGTGTTATGTTAGTCACCATACAGTACATCATTAGTTTTTGATGTAGTATTGTAGCAATCCTGTGCATATGCAACATCCCAAATGCATTAGTATTTATTTTATCCATTCTACCTTTGATGGAAAGCATTTGGGTTGTTTCAGTTTTTTGACTGTCTTGAATAAAGTTGCTATAGATGTTATTATACATGTCTTTTGTTATATTTATGTACTGTCTTCTTTTGGTTTTATAGCTAAGCTTCACAGGTTAGGCTCATTTGTTAGGCTTACATTTAGCTGCAGTAACTTATGCCATATTATACCAAATGATTTTCTAGATGATTGTACCAATTTACCAGCAATGTATGAGAGTACGAGTTGTTTCACATTCTCCCTGGTCTTTGGTATTGTCAGTATTTTTAAATTTAGCCATCCTGGCTGATATGCAGTAGTATTTCTATGGTTCTTATTTATTGCCTGATTACTAATGAAACTGACACCTTTTCATGTGCTTACTGGCCATTTGGATATCCTTTTCTATGACATGGCTATTGAATCTATTGACCATTATTTTTATTGAGTTTTTTTTTCCTTAGTGATATATGGGAGTGTTTTGTTCATTCTGGATATGAGCCCTTTGTTGGTTGTGTGTATTATATGTATTTGTGTTGATACAGGCATAGAAATATCCTACCCCTATCTGTGATTTGCTTTTCATTCTTAATGGGTCTTTTATGCGTAGAATTATTTAATTGTAATGAATTCCAATATATCAGTTTTGAAAGTGATTAGTGCTTTTTATTTCTTATTTAAGAAATCTTTGCCTATTTCAGGCATTATTTTGTAAAAGCAAAATATTTGCTAGAATTATTTCCCCTGGATCACACCCTGGAACAGTGCTGGAATAGGTAGTTAAGAAACCTCACCCTATGTGTTTCTTTCTCAGAGTTAATAATTGACAGCAGTGGTTTTCCATATGGTTTCTGGTACAGTTTATGGTATAGGATTTTTGTGTTAGTGATCATAGATAATGTTAACTCCAATGATATTGGTATCTAATGTAATGTTATTGAGGGTTAGTTGAGAGTAAAGGCTATTGTGAGACTGATGAGTTTGGACTCTACCATTTGCCATCAGTGTAATGTTGGGCCATGTCCGGAATCTGTCTGAACCTCAATTTGCTCACCTGTGAAATGGAGGCAGTAAAGTTTTTATTTTGAAGGGTTGATAAAAGAATGAAGTGAGATAATCCATATACAGCCCTTAGCATAGTGCCCAGCACAGAGGTAAGCACTTAGCAAGGAATAGCTATTATTAGTTTTGTGTATTACAGTTTAGAAAGCAATTTTATTGCACTTCCGAGTATGTGAATTTCAGCACAATGAAAATTTCAATAGCCTTCTTTTTGATTTTACGTATGGTAGAAGAGGTTGTAACCATCCCTCCCATTTTTTTCTTTTCTAGCTTTAACTCTTGTTATCCTCCTCATGATTTAAGCATATCAAACTCTGTTTCCAAAACCTATCATGATGTGCTATTTACAATTTTCCACAGTCTCTTATCTTATTCTTGGATGTCTTCTCTGTATGAGGAGGTACTTAAGCTCTACCTGAATGATAACTCCCTTATTAAACCTTTCTTGACCTCCCAATAACAATTTCATATTCTGTATTTTCTGCAGTATTCTATAGTCTGTTAACATTTGTCTACGTAATGTGACCAGGCATAGCCCACTTCTTTTGTTTGTTTGTATTTTAAATGTATATGTCTCTTCTACTAAACCATAAGCTTTCTAAGGGCTGGAGCTATGTATTACTGATTTGTAGCTTTTCAGTGCTTACACAGGTCCAGAGTACTCATACATGTCCTCAGTGAGTATTTGTGGAAAAAATGTGTGGATAGAAGTGAAAGAATTTCTTTTAAACATCTTTAGGTGAGATTAAAGAGCCACTTGAAACCTCTACAGCAAAACAAGATGTACATGCTTCCCAAGGTACTTTAACAGCTGGAGTGGAAGAAATGAGAGCTGTAGACATCATTAACGTGCTGCTGAATTTTGAAATCAAAGAGGTGTGTAATTTTCATCTGTTTCTATAAAGTGAATTAATAATAGATATTTGGAATTACCTCTACTAAAACTTGTAGATTATTGATATGGATGAAAAAATCTTAACGTAGGCTATTTATAATTTGTATGTGGCAGGGCAGTTTGTAGTAAATTTGAGAGTTTATGAAAGATGAGTTATATATGGGGCATACAATAGTTCATAGAGAACATGGTAACATGTCCTAGAACATGCTTTTCAAATGATTTTAGGACACTTGGGATGTAGCTTGCTTTGGATTTCATATAAGAAAGTCAGGAAAGGGAAGTAGTGACAGAGAAATCTTTTGCAAATTTTAGAAACCCATAATAGAATCAAACACAGTATATCTACATTTTTTAAGTGTTGTATTAGTACTATCTGCTTCCTATCTGCAGATCTTTGAGGAAAGATTAAATGAATTTTCCTCTTCTGTATTCACACATTAATATTCATTGCATGTGCTAAGTGCTGAGGATAAAGGCAGAGACTCTGAACTCTAACAACAAAACAAACAATTAAAATTTTGTAAGTGCTCCCATTAAAAATGTACCTAAGGAGCTTGTGTCTGTGATAGTAAGGAGGGGGCATCTAAGCAGGCTGAGAGTGTCAGGGAAGATTTTTGGGGGGAAGTGACATTTGAGATGAGCCTTTAAGGAAGAGTAGGTAGAAGTAGAGTCTGAGAAAAGGGGTTGGGGCAGGGTTAAAGTGTGAGTATATGAGAAAATATAGTAAAGGGACTGTAAGAACTTCCTGCAAAATCCCTTCATCATTAATAGTAGGGGTTATGTTCTTCCTCTGGTTAAAAATAATAAACTTTAAAACAAATGGGTTCTACTTTTCTTATCTGAAATATATGCTTTGCAACTAATTTCTTTCATCTTTAAACTTTACTGTTTTTCTGGTTAATATTAGAGTTATTGAAGATACATAAGCTTTAATAATTAAAGCATTGATAGAGGAATCATTCTGTTTGCAAATGAGCTTCATTATCATATGTGCATAGAAAACCCATAAGCTGTTTTTAATGTCACTTGTAATAAATATTATTCCCCGAGGACATGGAAAGTAGGCGAGGCGATTTGCATTCCCCCAGGCCAATACTTGACACTGTCTGAAGACATTTTTGGTTGTCACTATCTGAGGAGAGGGAGCTGCTGACAACCAGTGTGAGAGGCTAGTGTTACCACTAAGCATCCTACAGTGCACGGGTCTGCTCCCTCACTACAAAAAATTATCTAGCCCAAAATGGTGTCAAGCTTGAGAAATCTTGCCTTAGGAGTAGTATAAATGTTGACCCTTTATCATATAGACTTCCGGATGAAAGACTGTCCATCAGATTAGAACTTCTGGTTCTAGGCAGAACTACTTTGTTTTTTTTTTAATTTTACCTTGACAATCACTAGAATATAGTCGCAGTGTTTCAGAAGTCTGAACAAGAAAATATACCTGCTTGGCGGGGAGCCTGCGTCTGCCTCTCCTGCTCCCCCTGCTTGTGCTTTCTCTCTCTGTCCATCAAATAAATAAATAAAATCTTAAAAAAAAATAATTCAAATAAATGTACCTTCCAAAGTAAATAACACTAGGAAATTTTCCAGGCACAAATAGTAGCACACATCTTTATATTATGTGAATTTTTTTATTATATCACTCTGGAGGGTTATGAAATTGTTGACTTACCTTCATTATATATTAGTTGAATTGTTTGTGGTAATACTGGGGCTTTTCTAGGTTGTAATTACTTTGATGAAAAAAGCAGAAAAGAAAGGAAGGCCTTTACATGAACTGAATGTCCTGCAGCTTGGAATGAAAGCTAAAGTTAAACCCTATGACCTGACTGCTAAGGCTTATCTAAAAAAAATTAGCATGAGATGCTTTGAGTTCACTGGTAAGTGTGAAGTAGTCTGTATAAATTATTCATGTTATAGGCAGTGGTCATTTTGTCAATAGTAAACACGTTTATTAATGTCACCATAATTATTTAGTTAATTAAATTTACTCTCTTGATAAAAGGAATCTGTAATTTAAAAATTTATTATCTGTTTACTTACCATAAAGTAAGAATATATCTAAATATATATATCTGTATTTAGCAAGAAGTAGGATATATTCAAATCCACTTTTTAACATGCATTAAGCCAACTTTTAAAGTTGCTACGAATGTTTAAAGTTCATAGGAACTCTATGGAGTAACCTTAAGTAAAACATACTGAGATTAATCTCTAGTTTATGTACTTTATAGCTTTGTTCTTCAGTATATTCTTTCTGATTTATTCAAATGAATAATACCAGTAGTACAAATGTTATGAAAGTTAAAATTGATTGGTTATAATTGATTGGTGCTGGGTTTTTGTTTTTTTTTCCAAATTTTTTAATGGTGTGTTTTGTTTTGTTTTGTTTTTTTGTCAAAGCCACTTTTATTGAGGTATGATTAATATACAGTAAAATTCTGTTTTAAAATACATTTGGAATCTTCAAAATACTTACTGGAGCTGCCCTGTGTTTTTTATTTTTAGACTCTGCTGGAGAGCCACTTCACATTATTAACTCTTCTAATGTAACTAAGGAGCCCCTGCTGAAAATGTCATTGACAAAGGTACCTGGTTTCCTCCTAGGATTCTTTAATATTTGAATGTATAAAGTTATGTAATTCTCCCATATTTAATATTTCAATTTCCCCCCTAAAATTTTTCATTCTAAAGCTCATTGACTGTAGTGAGTTATATCCATCCAACGATAACCTTGTGAATTACCCTTATATTTTTGAATAAGTGAGTGTGTACAAAGTTCTGTGGTAATCCAAAACAAATTTGTTATAATCTAGATATGCTAGCATTTTCCCCTAGCTTTAGGATTTACTTCTGAGTACAATGAGGAGTTTGAGTTTTTGCTTCTATAGGATGTGAGAAATGCTTCAGTATTTTTGGCACATGCCTTTTTGCTGTTAAGAAATATGTTTTTGGTGTTTTCATGGCATACTTTGAAAAGTAGAGAATGTGTATATATATGTGCATGCATATATATGTATGCACGTGTGTATATACATATATATTTATTTTTTTAACTTGTGAATTCTTAATGTTTCCAACCCAGTGGTTTAATCTTCCACTATTTTTAGGCAGACAGTGATGGACCAGAATTTAAAACCATTCATGACAATACCAAACAGAGACTGAAGGTAAATATTTTCTAATTCTCTATAAGGCAATGTTACATTAATGGTTAAATCTAGGTTTATAGCCTTCTTCTTTGCATCCTCACCAACAAATAATATACTTTTTTTTTTAAGATTTTATTTATTTATTTGACAGAGAGAAAGAGATCACAAGTAGGCAGAGAGGCAGGCAGAGGGAGAGGGGAAAGCAGGCTCCCTGCTGAGCAGAGAGCCCAATGCGGGGGCTCGATCCCAGGACCCTGAGATCATGACCTGAGCCGAAGGCAGAGGCTTTAACCCACTGAGCCATCCATGTGCCCCCAAATAATATACTTTTTAAGGGAATTTTATACATGGTTATTTGGCCTAGTGCTGATGAAAGTATTAAACATTTGAATTATGTATTGGCTTTAGGATTAGATTAAAATTAAGAATGGAGCTAAAAGCATGGCTTAGTACAGATATCGCTTACAATACATTTGAGCTTATATAGTCTGTCTTGGACCCATCTGAAATGTGATTAGCCTAAGGCCTGTTAATACTTCCCGCATTTTTCCTTAAAACACACCAATTAAGGTCAGAGTTAGAGTTGGACATGAGAGGGGACAGAGCATTGGTTTATTGTCTGGTTGAGATTAACATTTTAAGAATGAGTTCTTTCTTAAAAAAAAAAAAAGGACCTTAATTGATCTTTTCTTAAATGAACTATTCTTCAACATATACTTATTTGTATATGTTCAAGCTTAACATAAAAATGTCACTATATCTGAAATCTGTCTTTCTAATTGTTCTTTATCTTAGGTTTCATTTTCATCCTTAGACTTAGTACTTCATTTGGAAGCTTTACTGTCCTTCATGGATTTTTTATCATCTGCTGTTCCATCCTCTGAACCTTCCTCTTCTGAGAAAGAATCTGAGCTGAAACCACTTGTGGGGGAGTCCAGAAGTATCGTTGCCAAAGCTGGTATTAACTTTTGAGTCATGGTCTAATACTTTCTGTCTGAACTTTTAATAATCATATATTTTCAAGCTAAGACAAATATTTAGCACCTTAATATTACAGCTGCTCTGACAGATTAAGTTAGTTTCAAAAGAAAGCAAATTTTATCCCTGTGGTAGGGATAGGATAATTTTGTGAGCAATTTAAAATAAATTTTTAATATTAATCATGTATTTGTATTTGATTTCACTATCTTTTATGGAAAATAAAGTATGTACTTTGCATTGATGTCTCTGCAGCCTTCACTTCAGTGCAAGTGAAAACGGAAGAAATTAAAATATGAATACAATCATGCGTAGTACAAAGGCCCATTTTTGTCAGTCATGGAAACCTACCTGATGCTCAACAATTTTAAATGCTTTGCAGGGCACAAAAGGAAGAAGAATATCATGGAAGAGACAGACTCACTTTGGTTTCTAACCAAAACTGAGTTTAAATCACACACAGATATGGGCACATGTTCCTCAAGCATATGGCTTGTCATATGATGACTTCATATGATATCAACCTGAGTGAACATGCACCTGTTTTTAAGCCAAATGTCATTTGAATTATTTTTCTGCCGTATTACATGATATGAATATCTAACATCTAATAATTTAATTTTCAGACTGTCACCTGTTTGAGTGACATCTGTATTGCTGACAGCTTTAAAGCATAAACCTCTTAGTAATATTAGATCTGATATAAGGATCAAATTTTTTTTTTAACCAGGGATTAGAGCAATGCTTTCACTATTAACTAGAGTTAAAGAGTTTTATTGTTGTCTTTAATGTACTTGCTATATTAATATCTGTGGAAATGCTTCTTTATATAACATGCATAAATACATGTACACACACAGTCGAAGAAATGAGTGATGTTTAAGTTCACAATAAACTACAAAAATTATTAATCTAAAGAAACAGTCTTCCAGTTAATGCTATGTACTTGATTTTAATGGTTTGATTATAGTTTTTATGGTTTGATTTACATCTTAAGGGAAAAAAAAATCACTGTTATCATTAAGGTGATTAAGGACTGATGTCCTGTGCTTTTCAGTATTATAGGAAAAGGTCTGTTTCCCTCAGGCAAGACAGATCTGTAGAAAAATAAATCCTAAATTTATCAGTTAAGACCTGGACCAAAGTAGATTAAGGGAATCCTTTGATTGTGATTCTTACACACACACACACAGTATAAATTTTTTTATATTTTTTTTAACTTAGCCGTTTATGTTTATGTCTCATAGACCTAAATCTTTTTTCCCAGAAAAAAAAAATTATAGGGAATTTTCCATCTAGCAAATTGTACTTTCAAGGTGCTATTAAAGGTTGCCTTTATTCTAAAGTTTGAGGGGAATATGCTGGTTTCTGATTGGCATTTGAAAATTGGGTCAAAATCCTTATTAATTATATGTTATCTTAATAGAAGCCTTTTTGATTCTTCACAGTTCATAATGTACTTTTTGTGAATTTTACATTATTTAGTCTGTTATATCATATTTGCACTTTGCTAATCACAAGGTTTCTATTATTTTTCAGTATCCAGCAGTACTTCTCAAGATGATATGTTTGATTTAAAGGTCATAGCTGAATTAAATGCATTTAATATCTTTGTCTGTGATCAGAAGTGTAACATTGCAGATATTAGAATACATGGTAAGTAAAGATATTCCTTGGTATAGGTATTTCTGTTTCTTTACATAGACCTCTAGGAAGAGTGAGCTTGTGTATGATAGATTTCTTATGAGTCATTGTTTTGTTTACTTATATTGAAGACTTGCACAGACTTTTCAAAGATGTACTTTGAAATGTTAGGCGTGACTTTGTTATGATTCACAGCTGACATGAAACATTTCTTATGTATTTTTCAAATCTTAGAATAAATCTAAGGCTTAATTGCTTATGTTCCTTTTGTATTTTCAGAATAATATAACCTTAATTTAAACTGAGAAATTAATATTACACCTCACTAAATAAAGAAAATGTTATTATTTTTATTTCCCTTGTCTTTTGTACATATATAGGATCAGACTAGAAGTACCTAAGAGAAATTTTATAAGCGTTACTCATCATCAGCTTGATAAAAGGATAGGTTCATTATTATACCATGGGTTCTTGAACCAATCTGCCAAGATTTGGGTTTTGGCTCTAACACTTATTAGCTGACCTTGAGAAAATTAATTAACTTTTCTGCATCTTAGTTCCCTATGGAGGTAGTTGTAATGATTATTCATGGGATTGTTGTGATAGTTATAATAATTGTTCGTAGGATTACATATACATATACATATATTTAGAAAAGTGATTGGTACATAGTAAGCACTTGAGAAAAGATTAAAAAATTAGTACTGTTCAACAAATATTACTAAGTATCTATTTCGTGGGTGACATGGTAATAGGCTGAGCTTATTAGTGGTTCTTAGCTATAGGCATTTTCTTTTACTAAGGAGCTGTTTTAGAAATCATTATGCCTTTAGAAATTATGAGAATAATCAAAATATTTTGGAGAGAAAGATTATATTTTAGATATAGTTTATGGTAGAATGAATATTCATCTAATTATATTCATTTATGCTCAATTATCAGAGCATTAGTTTTCATAATAAATGCTTGTGAAATGGCTGTTTAAGAAACTGTGTGTGTCTTGCTCTATGACCACTTGTGATCTTGTCAATGCACAGATTATTTGTCTGGAGACCTGTGATTAATTCTCTTTGAAATTCAGTTTCTTTTGTCTTTAAAATTTCCACTTTTATGTATGAAATACCTGTAGCAGTTAAAGATATTGTAACCTTTATTAGGCATCTCATACATAGAAGGTGTATGTGTAATAGTAACACATATGTGTAATAGTATGTGTAATAGTAACTTTATTCATTCTCTACATTGGTAGTATATTTTTTAACTTGATTAAATACCACTGAATCGGTTCACTTGGATTGGGTGAAAAGTTTGTAAATGTTATGTTTCCCGTAGGAATGGATGCCTCTATTTCTGTGAAGCCAAAGCAGACCGACATGTTTGCCAGACTTAAGGACATCGTAATTACAAATGTTGATTTGCTGTCCATTCACAAAAAGGTAATTAAAAAATAGGTTTCAGGAAAAGGAGGCTGTTCAAGATGGCAGTTTAGGAAGATCCTGAACTCACCTCCCCTACAGCCATGACAATTCTAGAGCTTCAAGTGAGATAATTTTCTCTGAAAAAGTCTTGAAAACTAGACGAACAGTACCTCCACAATAGAAGATAAAAGGGCCACATCGAAATGGGTGGCAGAGGCAGAGATGTACTCTTGCTGCCATAGCTTGCAGGCACCTTCAGCATACACAGGGGATGCCCCAGGAGTGCCTGGCTCTGGTGTCCAGGTGGGATTGTGCTTCTGGGCCCCATTGGTCATGTCCTGTTCAAGGCCACTCCTTCAATGGGAGAGGTAGCTCTTTCACTTAATACATAGAAACAAACACAGAATCAGGCAAAATGAGGAGGCAGAGGAATATGTTCAAGTGAAGACAGGGCAAACCTCAAAAAAACCCCTTAATGGACCAGAGATAAGTAATTTTCCTGATAAAGAGTTCAAAGTAATGGTCATAATGATGCTTACCAAACTCAGGAGAAGAGGGGATGACTAGAATGGGAACTCCAACAAAGAGATATAAAATATATGGAAGTACCAAACAGAAGTCATAGAGCCTAAGAATACAATAACCGAATTAAAAAATATACCAGTGGGGCTCAGCAGCAGACTGAATGAAGCAGAACAGATCAGTAAGCTGAAAGAAAAAACAATGGAATTTACTCACACGGAGCAGCAGAAAGAAAAAAGAGAATTAAAAAAAAAAAGATGATTATCAAGGGACCTATGAGACAACATGAAGTAGAATAATATCCACCTTATAGCAATTCCCAAAGGAGAAGAGAGAAAGGGACAGAAAGTCTATATGAAGAAATAATGGCTAAAAACTTCTCTAAACTTGGAAAGGGAATATCCCAGAAAGTTCCAAATAAGATGAACCCAAAGAGTGCAACACCAAGATACATTTTAATTAAATTATCAAAAATTAAAGAGAATCTAGGGGTGCCTGGGTGGCTAGGTGGGTTAAAGCCTCTGCCTTCGGCTTAGGTCATGATCTCAGGGTCCTGGGATCAAGCCCCGCATCAGGCTCTCTGCTCAGCAGGGAGCCTGCTTCCCCCTCTCTCTCTGCCTGCCTCTCTGCCTACTTGTGATCTCTCTCTCTCTCTGTGTCAAATAAATTAAAAAAAAAAAAAAATTAAAGAGAAACTTAAAAGCTGCAAGAGAAAATGAACTTGTTAATGTACAAGGAAAACCACGTAAGTGAGTCAGCAGATTTTCAGCAGAAACTTTGCCAAGCCAGAAAATGGCATGACATATTCAAAGAACTGAAAAGAAAAAACTTTCAACCAAGAATACTCCACCTGGCAAGGTTATCATTCAGAATAGAAGGAGAGAGAATGAACTTTTCAGACAAACAAAAGCTAAAGACTTGTAACAACCCATTACAAAATGTTAAAGGGACTTCTTTTGGCTGAAAAGAAATGGCACTAATTAATAACAAGAAAGCATATGAAAATAAAAATCTTACTAGAAAAAGTAAATACATAGTAAAGGGTAGATTAACTTCTAATTAAAGCCAGAATGAAAATTAACAGACAAAAGTAGTAAAAATAGCTATGGTTACAATAATTAGTTTATGGATACAAAGGATAAAAAGGTATAAAATGTGACATGAAAAAATATAAAATGGGGACAGTAAAAATATGTAGTTTTGGAATGTATTCAAGTTTAAGTTTCTGTCAACCAAGACAGGCTATTATCCACATAGGACGTTCTGTGTGAACTTCAGGGTAACTACCCAGCAAAACTTACAGTAAATGCACAAAAGAAAATAAGAAAGGAATGTAAATAGAATACTAAATGAAGTCACCAAACCACAAGGGAAGTGACACTCCACCAAAAACCTGTTAGAGCTAATAAATGAATTCAGTAAAGTTGCAGGGTACAAAAGTAACAAAAAATTTGTTACATTTCTATACAGTAATAATGAACTATCAGAGAATTTAGGAAAACAATTCCATTTACAGATGCATCATAAAGAATATAATAACCTTGGGAAAAAAAATACCTAGGAGTAAATTTAACCAAGTAGGTAAAAGACATGTACACTGAAAACTGTAAAACCTGTTGAAAGAAATTGAAGAAGATGGGACACCTGAGTGGCTCAGTGGGTTAAAGCCTCTGCCTTCAGCTCAGGTCATGATCTCAGGGTCCTGGGATCGAGCCCCCGCATCGGGCTCTCTGCTCAGCAGGGAGCCTGCTTCCCCTTCTCCCTCTGCCTGCCTCTCTGCCTACTTGTGATCTCTCTCCTCTCTGTCAAATAAATAAATAAAATCTTAAAAAAAAAAAAATTGAAGAAGACAAAGTTAAGTGGAAACATATTTCATGCTCATGGATTGAAATAATTTATATTGTTAAATTGTCTATACTACTCAAAGCATTCTATAGACTGTGCGCAATTCATATCAAAATTCCAGTGGCATCTTTCACAGAACTAGAACAATTCTAAAATTTGTATGAAAACACGAAAGACCCCAAACAACCAAAATGATCTTCAGAAAGAACAAAGCCAGAGATCTCATACTCCCTGATTTTAAACTATTCTACAAAGCTTTGGTAATCAAAACAGTATGGTATTGGCATTAAAACAGACACATAGATCAGTGGAACAGACTAGAAAGCCCCAAAATAGACCCATGTACATATGGTCAATTAGTTTTCAACAAAGGAGGCAGGAATATATAATGGGGAAAGGACAGTCTTTTCAGTAAATGTACTGGACAGCTAAATGCAAAAGAATGTAATTATCAATAAAATGGGACAGCTACATATAAAAGCATGAAACTGGACCACTATCTTTACACCATATAAACAATTTAATTCAAAACGAATGAAAGACTTGAATTTAAGACCCGAATCTAACACTCCTAGAAGAAAGCATATGTGGCAAGGTCCCTGACATTGGTCTTAGCTAAGATGTTTTCTTAGATCTGACCCCAAAGGCAAGAACAACAAAAGCAAAAATTTTAAAATGTGACTACATGACACTAAAAACCTGTATAGCAAAGAAAGCCATCAGCATATCAAAAAAAGCAGCCTACTGAATGGGAGATTTTGAAAATCATGTATGACAAACAGTTAATACCCAAAATATATAAAGAACTCATACAACTCAATAACCTAAAACCAAGCAATCTGGTTAAAAAATGAGCAAAGGACCTGAATAGGCATTTTTGCAAAGAAGACATACAGGCAGACAACAGGCATGTGAAAAGATGCTCAACATCACTAATCACCAGGGAAATGCAAATCAAAAGCACAATGAAATATCGCCTTACATCTGTCAGAATGGCTTTTATCAAATAGACAAGAAATAAGTATGGATGTGGATGTGGAGAAACGGGAACTCTCATGCCTTATTGGTGAGAATATAAATTGGTATAGCCACCATGGAAAACAATAGGGAGGAGGTGCCTCAAAAAATTAATGATAATACTTTCATATGATCCAGCAATTCCACTTCTGAGTATCTGAAGAAAACAAACTAATTTGAAAAGATACATTATCTCTGTGTTTATTGCAGCATTATTTACAAAACCCAGGTGTGGAAACAACCTTAAGTGTCCCATCAGTAGATGAATGGATAAAGAAGATGTGTATATATACACAACAAAGAATGAAATCTTGCTATTTGTGACAATATGGATAGAACTAGAGGAAAGTATGTTAAATGATAGAAGTCAGACAGAGATGGACAAATATGGTATGATTTCACTTATAAGCCGAAACTAAAAACCAAAACAAAACCAAGCAAAAAAACAACTAATAGTAAATAGAGTAGTGGTTGTCAGAAGAGAAGGTATTAGGGAGATGAAATAAGTAAAGGGGATCATGGACATTGGGGAGGGTATTTGCTATGGTGAGTGCTGTGAATTGTGTAAGACTGATGCTTCACAGACCTGTACCCCTGAAGCAAATAATACATTATATATTAATAAAAAAAAAGTGGAGGGGATCAAAAGGTACAAACTTCCAGTTATAAAATAAATATGTCATAGAGACGTTAAGTACAGCATGGGGCATATAGTCAATGATATTTTATGAACTTTGTATGGTGATAGGTGGTAACTAGACTTACTCTGGTGAGTAGTTGGCAATGTATACCAATGTTGAATCACTATGTTGTATACGGGAAACAAATAAAATATTTTATGTCAGTTATACTTCAATTAAAAAAAAATAAAAGGAAAACCAGTTATGCTCCAAAATAAGATGCCATTATCCCATGAAAAGTTGGGGAAAATATTAGAAAATACATCATACAAAAAGATTATGAATGGTCATTAAGCACATTAAAGATGTTCAACAACACTAGTTATCAGATAAATGCAAATTAAAACCACAAGGAAATACATACCCATTTCAATGGCTACATTAAAAAAATTGATCAACTATTGGCATGGATTGGAACTTTTAGAACTTCTGTTGCTGGTGGGAATGTACAATTATATAATCACTTTGGAAAATAGTTTCAAGTTTCTTGGAGAACCCAATATATATTTACCATGTAACTCAGCAATTCCAGTCCTGTGCATTTCCCCAAGAGAAATGAAGACATATGTCCATGGAAATCTTTGAACGTGAACACCCAACAAGTTTGTAATTATAACCCCAAACTGGAAACAATCCAAATGCCCATCCAGAGGAGAATGGATAAACAAACTGTGGCATATTCAAACAGTAGAATAGTACTCGGCTATAAAAAGGAAAAAAAAAATAGTGATACGTGTAATGGGGGTGAATATCAACGTTACACTTAATGAGAGAAGGCAGACACAGAAAACAACATATTCTATGATTCCACTTACATGAAGGTCCAGGAAAGACTAATTTAGTAAGAGAAAGCAGATCGGTGGTTGTTTGGATCTGGGTTTGGGGGAGGGTCAGGGATTAGCTGAAGGGGAGGGGCTCAAAGGAACTTTTTGGGTGATGGGATGTTCTATATCTTGTTTTGGTGGTATTTACATGGGTGGTATAAATTTGTCAAAATTTGTCAAAGTATATACTTAGAAAATGAAAGCATTTTATTATATGCAAATTATACCTCAAAAAATTAACTTAAAAATAATTATTTCACAAAAAATTAGAATGTACAGATTAGTAGAAACTAAAAAATTAACATCAAAAAATGCTTTTTAATGAAAAATAATTTCTGTATTGAAATTTACTTTTGGGATGCCTGAGTGGCTTAGATGGCTAAGCGTCTGCCTTCAGCTCGGGTCACGATTCCAGGGTCCTGGGATCCAGCCCCGTATCAGGCTCCTTCTCCCTCTGCCCTTCCCTCCTGCTCGTGCACACGATTTTTCTCTCTTTCTCTGACAAATAAATAAAATCTTTAAAAAAAAAAGAAACTGGGGCGCCTGGGTGGCTCAGTCCTTAAGCGTCTGCCTTCGGCTCAGGTCACAATCCCAGAGTCCTGGGATTGAGCCCTGTATTGGGCTCTCTGCTCAGCAGGAAGCCTGCTTCTCCCTCTCCCACTCGCCCTGCTTGTGTTCCCTCTCTCGCTGTGTCTTTCTCTGTCAAATAATAAAATCTTAAAAAAAAAACTATCTTAGTTTTTTAGATTTTTGTGTTTGAGATGCCTTTATTCATTTGTTCATTATATATCATTAATTGTCATGTGTCAGGCAGTTTGTTAAGGATTGGCCATGAATATGGTTATGTGCTTTCACACTGTATAAACTAGGTGATTTGTAAGTTATGTCTGACCATTTAAGTGATTGATATTTCCATTGATTATAACAAGTTTTGTAGAAATAGGAAAAAGTTCTGTTAAGTAAAATGTTTTTAACAATTTATTGAGGGTTGAATTTAAATGGTGCTTCTTCATATATCAAGGACTTTTTAATAAGGAAACTTATTTATAATGCAGCTCTTTTGATGTAATAACCAGTTAATTTAATACTTTTAGGCTGTCTCTATTTTGGGAGATGAAGTCTTTAGGTTCCAAATGACTCTTTATCCAGATGCTACAGAAGGAAATGCTTATGCTGATATGTCTAAAGTAGATGGGAAACTTAGTCTCAAAGTGGGTTGTATCCAAATTGTTTATGTTCATAAATTCTTCATGTCTCTTTTGGTAAGTTTATATTTAAATGTATTTATTTCTCATTGAGACCTAAATATTTTTGCCAATACATTTGAACCTAGTCAAAATATTTACTAATAGGGCTGTGTGATAAACACCCAGATGCTGAACAGAATATTACAGTGAAGGAAATCCTTTACATGATGGATAACCAAATAAATTTTTGTTGTCATTGTTACTATTCTTTCACATTTTCATAGGTATATAATTTAAAAGTACTTTTTTGATGTATTAATGTAGGTATTTTCAGTGTTGTTTTATGAAATACCCTTAAAGGTATTTAGCTAAATATTTTTTTATGGAGGACTAGTATTAGAATTTACAACTTTTGATTATAATTGTGATCAAAAAGGCCATTAAATCATTTTCTTTTAATTATTTTGACGTAAATGTCATGGGCTAAAGAGTTTTAATCTGTCTATGCCTCTTTGCAGGGCTGTTATTCAAGGCTTATAAGTCATGGATTTCTACTTAAACCATGAGAAGTGACAGTTGTTAATATCTCAGAGTATGTCTTTCTAGACTTACACTCTCCATATATATAATCACAAATAGCGTCTCTTTTAACTCTTTCATTTAGTTTTTCTTTTTAAAGTAAATGCTTTTTAAAGTTTGTCCTGTTTTATTTTAAGGAAATCTAAATACCAGTCTCTTCCAACAGAACTTCCTCAACAATTTCCAAACTGCCAAAGAAGCTTTGAGCTCAGCCACAGTCCAGGCTGCAGAAAGAGCTGCTTCCAGCATGAAAGACTTGGCTCAAAAGAGTTTCCGCCTTTTGATGGATATTAACTTGAAAGCACCAGTTATTATCATTCCTCAGTCTTCAGTATCACCAAATGCTGTTGTAGCAGATCTGGGTTTAATCAGAGTTGAAAACAAATTTAGCTTAGTTCCTATGGAACATTATTCTCTTCCTCCAGTCATTGACAAGATGAACATTCAACTAACTCAGTTGAAGTTGTCCAGGTATAAATATATAATTCATTTGTATACTACTGCTAGAAATAGAATTCTCATAAAATCTTTGCTAGGGATAAAATACTCTCGTGATTTGTGGTTTTCTTTCCTTATTTTTTATAATTATAAAACCATGACCATTGGTTTTTGGTCAGTGGTAATACTAGTGCACCTCATAGTATCTCTGTTTTGTCTTACTACATTTATAATGTATTTTCTGCATTTTATAAAAATTTCCTATTATAAAATTAAATTTTACTCGATAACACTTAGATTTATTTTTACTTTTCACTTTGCATATAGCTATTTTCTATAGATGGGAAAAAACCTCTTAAAATGTAATAAAAGTTAAGATTTTTTTTCTCATTTCCAAACATTGTCACATTTGGGAATTCTCAGTGTGATATCTAAAGGATTATTGAATCCAGATGGAGTGCATTGAATGACAAGAATACTCATTTTATTGTACAAACGGTTTTTGGCAGTCATGCTCAAAATGACTGTTACCGTATGTTTATTAACATGTAGGTTTGGTTAAGTTTTTCCCTTTGAGTTTGGAGAAGTACCAATAACACAAAACTAAGGATTAAGTAGACTTTCTTTGTCCTCCAAGTTTAGGAGAATGTTAACATTTGTTTGCATGACACTGCCCTAGTTGCTGATATTAAACAGTCTTTGTGAAAGTAGTAAATAGTGTAGTAGTCATACTTTCTGCTTTGAAATCAGCATTACATAGGTTTTGTTTTAGAAAGCTCTTGATTTATTCTGATTTGCACTGATTTGTGAAAAGAAGCATGTTTTAAAGAATTCTGATAGCAACCTTCAGTATCTAGGAAAACTGTAGAAACTTACACAATATGATAGTCTTCATTTTAAAATGTAAATTTCAAAAATATAAAATAAATTCTTGTTTATCTTTCAGAACTGTTTTGCAGGCTGGCTTACCACAACATGAAATTGAAATTTTAAAACCAGTCAACATGCTTTTGTCCATACAGCGGAATTTAGCAGCAGCATGGTATGTGCAAATTCCAGGGATGGAAATAAAAGGAAAACTAAAACCTATGTTGGTAAGTGTATATATACGATATATGAAAATTGCTAGATGGGCTTTTATCATTGACCACAGTGCCATTCTAGCGTACATCAGAAGTGATGAAGCAGGGGCTCCTGGGTGGCGTGGTTGGTTGGGCATCCAACTGTTGGTTTTGGCTCAAGTCGTGATCTCAGGGCTGTGAGATCGAGCCCTGCAGTGAGCACCGCACTTGGTGCAGGTGTGGAGTCTGCTTGAGTTTCTCTCTCCTTCTGCTCCTCCTGCTTGGCTCTGTCTGTCTCTCTCAAATAAATAAGTGTTTAAAAAAAAAAAAGTGATGAAGGAATACTTTAACTGAAAATGAGGTCATCCTAATTCTCACATTTTACTTTATTTCACTTTAGTCACATATCTGGTAAACCCAGCAAGAAGTCTGAGACAAAACCCATTGGAGTCTACTGAAAATATTATTAGTAATTTTGGAAAGTTCCCTTAAAGTTTTAGGCAGTTGAATGGTAAGACAGTATAAAGTAATATTTAGATACCACATTCAAAACACCTTAGGAGTTTTTTTTTTTTAAGATTTTTTATTAGAGAGAGAGAGAGAGAGCACAAGCTGGGAGAGGGAGAGAGACAAGCAGACTCCATGCTGAGTATGAAACCTCACATGGGGCTCAATCCTATGATCCTGAGATCATAACCTAAGCCAAAATCAAGAGTTGGTCACTTAACTGACTGAGCCATCCAGGCGTCCCATCCCCCCGCTTATGAGTATTTTTAATGTATAGCAGCACTCTTTTATTTAGAAAAGTGGACATTTTAAATAGCTGAGTATGTATATTTGGTAAGCATATAAGTGTAGAGATATTTATAATAGTGTAGTTAGCAGGTCATGTGTTGGCTTACAGGGAGAAATACTGGTCAAAGATGGTTATGGAAGTATAGGAATCCTGTGGTCCTTTTGTGTCTTTGGGTGGAACCATTGAAGCCAAACAGTAGGGGATAGGGGAGGAGAGAAAGTGACTAAATAGAGTGTGTGATAAACAAATAAAAATCTAGTCATTTTTAATACCTGTGATTACTTCAGAGTTAGTTCTAGATAAAACAGAAAGGGTCAAAGGAGCAAGTTCTACTAGGGAAGAAGTTAAAATTGAAATTTGCTATAGGGATGAAAGGTCCTGTAGGTATTATGGGTGGATACAGTATATGGAAGAGTGTCTATTTAGGGTAGTTGTAAAGACTTCTCTCTTGCAGAGTATGTGACTCTTCTTTTAACTTCTCCCTTGCTGTTAAGAGAGTGGATCCCAGGGCTAATATTGGACCTTTTCCCCTTGCTTTTCAAAGATTGCTTGGTTATAGGTTTGGTGAGAGCAAGAGTAAAACCTATATGTCTATCAGTAGGAGAATGTGGACCAAACCATGGTATATTCATACAATGGATATTTTAAAGCAGATAACGTGAGTGAGCTAAAACTATATGAAACCAAATGGGTATATCCTAAACATAAAAATAGAAAAAATTGAGTTGCAAAATGTTAGTACAATTATATGTTATTTCAAATTTTACCACAAGCAAGATAATGAACAGTGCTATATATTACTTATAGGGAATGCAGTAGTGGTAAGTGTAAGAAAGCATTCATGGGAAGAATAATTCTGTAATTCAGGGTAGTGTCTTTCTCTGAAAAGGAACATAGAAGTCATGGGGTCTCATAGAAGTAAACACAGGGCTTCAACCATATCTATAATGGGGAAACAAGCTCTAAAGAAAATATAGCAACTTGTAAGATTTGACAAAGCTAGATAATAGGTACACCAGGGAGGATTATCGTATTCTCTCTGCTTTTCCTTTATGCTAGAAGTATTTCAAAAGGAACAAGAAAAATAGTAACAAATCCATCAGTTTAACATCAAAGTGTGATCATCACTTTAACTACAAGGACCCCTGTTAAATCAAGATTATAGCCATAGTGGGTACAGTTTCCACTGCCTAATGTGTCAGCAATCCAGGCCTCTCAGAACACCCCCTCATTGGTATGAGTCTATACTTTTCCTGGGTCTGGAGTGCAGCTAAGACAGGATATCAGGTAGGTGCATCAGTAAGTTGTTTTGGGTAGATCAGCTTGACAGTTCTTAAACAACTGTGGGGCCATCTCTCAAATTGTCCTTCAGACTTACTAAAGTGTCAATCTAAGTATGTGATACAGTTGTTCTTTTCAACCACAGTAAACAGAGGAGGTGCTGAAGTTAGCTCCTTTTCAGGCAGTTGTAATATCTTGGTTGGTATCACACTTGGGAATGAATATACAAGAAAGTTCTAGGGAGTTAAAGTGACATCTGTTCTCCTAGGACTGGAGCTTGGGGCAAACAAGAAATCCTTGGTCATTATATCATGCTAAAATATCTCCCTGTTTTCATTTAGGCTGGGAATCAGGCAGTTTTCTGTCAATAGGGGCCTAAGTTGGGGAACAATGCAGGGTTTGTTGGATCTCAGGACTCTCAGAGCACAACCTGAATCGAAATCAAGAGTTGGATGCTCAAGCAGCAGAGCCACCCAAGTGCTCCATATTTCTCTTCTAAAGATTGAGAAACCTGAGTTAAGGAGGCTAAGAAACTTGGCCGAGCCTGAAAGTGGTAGGGTTGGTACAGAGCTGCCTGATTCAAAAGCTCTTGATCTTCCTCCCTCCCTCCCTTTCTTCTGTCCTTTTTATCTTTCTCTCTCTCTTTTCTCTTCTTTTTTCTTGTCACATATCCCCTTTTATAAAGGTAAGAGATGAATGAGAAATTCCTTTCCTGCTCTGTGCTTTGATTTTTAAAAATTAGTCATAGATGTATTAATTACTCCTCTAAGTGACGTTATTCTTTTTTTTAAAGATTTTATTTATTCATTTGACAGAGAGAGAGAGAGAGAGAGAGAGATATCACAAGTAGCCAGAGGCACGCAGAGAGAGAGGGGGAAGCAGGCTCCCCACTGAGCAGAGAGCCCGATGTGGGGCTCGATCCCAGGACCCTGAGATCATGACCTGAGCCGAAGGCAGAGGCTTTAACTCACCGAGCCACCCAGGCGCCCCTAAGTGACGTTATTCTTGATTATTCTTAGGCATGTCCAGATACATATATACAGGGAATAAGAGCTGCATTGCAAGAGAGAACCTTTTTACTTCTTGGTGGGGTTTAGAAACTGAACAGCTCTCTTCTTGTACTGAGTTTTGATGGAAATGAAGTGAATCTGGTTCTGGGCCTGAAGAGAGAGAGGGGCGGAGTGGAGATGAGATAGGAGGAGGGAAGAGAAACACAGGCCCAGGAACACACAAGAAAGAAACAGACAAGGCAAGAAGAGTGATGGATGCAGGGGCTTAGGCATGGGTTCAGGCAGAAGTGTCTACACACACAAGGAGTGTCTCATAGTGTACAAGATGAAATAGTTCTCTCCTGTATTCACTCCCCCAACTCCTTTTTTTTTTTTTTGTTCAGATGGACATTGAATTTGAGGAACTGTAAATTAAGACATGGATGTGATATTCTGCATTTTTATTCCTTTATATATATATTTTTTATTCCTTTATATTAACAACAACATTGTTGCTTTCTAGGTTGCTCTCAGTGAAGACGACTTAACAGTTTTAATGAAAATTTTGCTGGAAAATCTCGGAGAAGCTTCTTCACAGCCAAGCCCTACTCAGTCTACCCAGGAGGCTGTAAGAGTAAGAAAAGATGTTCTGAGTGGGCCCGACCACCTCAAAGGTACAAATTGATGAAGATTTTTGCTTTGATCATGGAGAAAAATTGGTGTTAATGCCATATTTATGGTTAGTGGTCTTTTTAGTTGTCCAGTATAGTGTGGTACGAACTGATTCCATATTATAGTGTTTACTGTGGAAATTGGCTGGTACAGGGTCTTGGGCTCCCTGGGAGCTCCCGAGGAAAGGATGTATGCTCATTGTCTTCTGTAAGGGGAGAGGCCACCTTTTGTCTGCACAATACATGTTTGCTCTTTACTTGTAAAATGTGAAATTGTTGAATTCAAGAGCCACCGAAGTGGTAGACATTGAGAAATAACAAGTTAGGCATGCAGCATAGTAAGATCCCAAAATAATAGAGAGGAAAGGATCTTGGTATTCTACTCAGATGACAGGCCCATAACAAAGCTGTATAAAAACAGCTTTACTTATCTGGCTTTATCAGTGAATGATGTAGTCACATACATAAGGGAATTTTCCAGATTATTAGAATAGAATCTTTTAAAAGCACTGAGCCTTTTAAATTCAGTCATTTTAAAAAGATAATTTTTATAAAATAAAAATATCCTTCTTGCTCAGAACAGTTATATAAAACATACTTTTACTCTTTTTTCATCATTTAAAGTCATTGACATGAACATATGTTTTATTAGACTTGTAAATATTAGGTTAAAATTTCCATGGCTGAAAAGAGATGAAGTACCCCTTGTCCTTCTTAATAAATGTCTCCAGACTGCTCTCCTTTTATAATGCTCAGATTATCAGCGCTATTACTTCAGAAAGTAATAGATAAAACTGCCAGTTAGTAATACCATTAATATTGCTTCTCCTATAGTTGGGTTTTGAAATCAAAATAAATGACTAGAGCAGTGTTCACAAAAGGCTTTTGTTTCAGGTGGATAGTAATGAGCGCTACATGAGCTCGGTGAGCCCAGCCTCTTCTCCCCAGATTGGGTTTATGCTATAGTACGGATAAATACTAGATAAGCAGGCTGTTGCTATGGTTAGACAGAAACTATGTACAGATGAATAAAAATAGCAGGCAGGCTTTATGTGATTAATGACCTCATTATGTTCAGCTGTGGTCAATTTGTGTATCTGGTTCTGGCTATATGGTTAATGTGGTCCTTGGGAAAACTTATGAATTCAGATGAAAGCAGCAGACAGTGAAGATTGGAATGTGAATTACTTTCAGGAAAAGTGAAGGAAAAAAACCCTAGTGTTTTCCAACTTGGAAAGGCTTCTGCCTTTATGTGGTTAAAGTTATGCAGTGTTTGCTCTTCTAGCATCTTGTAAGAGTGCTTCCCTATAAATGATCAAAGAATAGAATCAATCCCCAAAAGAGATGATAAAATGACTTAGTACGAGTGGTTGAAAGCAGTATCTGTTCTTAATCTTACTGTCTAAAAGGTTGTTGCCTAATAATGAATGGACAAAATTACTTCTTGAAATCTCTTTTACCTCAGAATTCCAAAGGCTCCCTGCCCCATATTGTATTTGAGCTCTGTTTGACTCTGCTATTGAATTATATTTTGTTCTTATCAAGGTAATGAGTTGGGGAGTATAGGTAATTAAAGATAGCGAGAATTGCACTATGCAAGCAGAGGTTACTGTCTAGTTGTCTGTTCAAGGATAAAGTATTTTTCTGTGCCCCCAATTTCATAATCTCTTGACACTGGCTTATAACCATTTAAGTTAAATGCTTTGTTAATTGTAAACTGTGATGAGCAGTTCTTACTCTGAGGGGCTTTTTAAAATGTTGTCTTGATACTCTACAAGATGCCCTCTTTCTGTTGCTCTTTAAAAAATGTAGATGGCCTGCCCCTGTCATTCTGCCCTGTACTAAACATAAAGAATAAATCAGTGCTATTTTAATTAATTGTCTCATAATATGGTTTAAAGAATCCTAGAAAGTATGATACATATTTAGAATAATAAGTTATTTTATTAGCTTTTTAAATAAATATAAAATAATGTACCTTTGTAAAGCTTTTTAATTTTCATACTTATGTTTGAACCATCAGAACAAGATCTGCCAAACTCAAAGCTTTCTATGGACCAAAGTGTCACTCTCCAATTTGACTTTCACTTTGAGTCTCTTTCCATTATCCTTTATAACAATGATATCAACCAGGTATGTAGTAAATGTCTTTATTTAGAAAAAATCTTTAGCTCTTGATATTTACTTTTAGAATACTGGCATTTTTTAATTTGACTATTTAAAAAATTGATATGTCTATTAAATTTTATTTGGCCTACAGAATATACATTGGTTTTGCTATGTCTTCACTTTGTTAGTATTTCTAATCTTATTCAGCTAAGGAAAAGTTTTTACTTCTTTCCAAGTAACATCAGCACTGAAACCACTTAGGTCATCTCTAGTAGAGGAATTTTATATGTGAGTAGTTAATTACATGTGTAATTTTATTACATAGCTATATATGTATACATATATAACTATTTACGAAGAATAATTTAGTAGTAGCTTTGGAACATTAGAGGATTCTTTTAAAATTCATGATTATCCAGGATATATAAGCATTAATTATGTTTCTATTGAATAAATATTATATGTAATAGATATGTATGAAAGATACTTATTAGTAGATTGAGGAACCAAGATCTAGTGCCATGATTTGAAGTAATTAATGTACCAGTGGTATTTTAGAAAGTTATTTTTTGTTATGTAGACAGTATCTTCAATAAGTATTTTTATTAGATCGAGTGTCAATACTCATAATAAATACATCATATGATAATAGCCATAGTCTGCATTGATTATATCTGTTGTTAATATTTGTTATCTTATGTTTTATATTGTTTTCTCAAAGTTTCACAATATTCATATATTACTTCATATGTTACTTTTGTGCCTTGAGCTAGTATCTGCCATTTATGCAATGAAGTACTTTCATTTCTAATGTTTAATGTTAATGAAAAGAACAGAAAATGGCCAAATGGAAAATGAGCAGTTAAATGTATTCATCATTTCACTTAAGGTACCGTCATTCTACTGGGTTCCCCAGCCTTAGAATGTTGGTATCTTTTTTTACTTCTTTCTTTGTTGACCTTCATTCATTAGACACTGAGTATTGTCATTTTTTTCTTTGTTCTTTCCTGTCACTTCTCACTGCTAATTTATTTGAAACTTCTTCATTCACCCTACTGCAATGGCTTCCTTGTTTATTGTTCTTTTTACTTTCATTTATGATAGATATCGTCACAAATTCAGTTTCCTAAGTGAATCTCATGTAACCATTTACAACTTCCCATTCTACTAAAAACCATTCAGTATTATGTCATCTGAATTTTAACATATTAAAAAAAATTCAGTGGGTCCAAGTTGTTTACGTCAGTAACTACATATTGTGATCAAAACTTGTGTCACAGGTCATTTCTGTTAATAATTACAGATCAAAAGTTTGTGAATTATCTACATTTTTAAAACTTACATTCCAAATTTGCCAATAACAATGTCAATAATGCCTGACCCATATGCATGCAATGTACTGTCTGCATGCAGTGTGGCAGGTGTAGAGTTAGAACCAGTGTGCCAGGAATGGCACATCATGAGTACCCCTTATATCAGTGCCATCATCTATAGTGAGCAATTATAACTGAGAGTCTTTACTTCCTGGAAGAGATTTTTGTTGGTTGGTTTGTTGTTGTTTTTTTCTTTTTTGAGGGGGGTTTGTTTTTTTAAAGTCTGGGCATACAGATTTTACCTACCTACATACAGTATTATGATACTCGACCTAATAATTACATAATTTGGAGATTATGTGTTACAATTAAATAAAGATTGAGTTCCTTTTTCCTGTAAATGAAAGTTTAAATCTTTGGTTCAAGATTTGAGACCTCGATTAGGCCCCTATATTTTCGCCCTCATTCCCTACCATTCTTCTTTTTTTTTTTTAAGTGTTTATTTAAATTTTAGTTAGTTAACATGCAGTGTAATATTGGTTTCGGGAGTAGAATTCATCACGTACGTATCCTACCATTCTTTAATTGGAATATTCAAGCCTAGGCAGCTTGTACCTTGTGCCCTCAGAACATCTTTAAACTGTTAGTTCATGTTTTTTTCCCCATCTAGAATGTCTTCTACCTCCTCTTAGCCCATCTGATCTCACCCAGTCTCTGAGGCTCAATTCACTTCTCATCTTCATGAATTTTTCTCAGCCCACAGTGACCTCTTTGACCCTCTGAGCTTTTGCTATTTGTATTCTTTACCTAATCACATAATATTCTTTGTGGAATATCGGAAGATTAAATATGAATAAATAGATGATTACATGTCAGTCTGCTCAGTTACAACTTATAGCATCTCCTTGTGATGTTTCTTGTAATATATTTCTATTTTCTATATTTGTTAGTGTATAAGCTCACTGGGATCACCTACTGTGTCTTGTTCTTTTCATAAACCACATAGTTCCTATCACAGTGTTTTTTTACAGAAGAGCTCATTAAATATTTATTAGTTAGACTGATTAATAACAAATATTTCCTGATTATTTTGGTTTGCATTAAACTGTGAGATAAATTTTAATGTATTAATCATTATTGAATATCTGCACGCACACACATTTTTGTATGTACCTATACATTCACAAACACACATATTATTCTGTTTTATTCTTGTTTTATTTTATTATTTTTATTTTTTAAAGATTTTATTTATTTATTTGACACAGAGAGAGAGAGAGATCACAAGTAGGCAGAGAGGCAGACAGAGAGAGAGGGGGAAGCAGGCTCCCTGCTGAGCAGAGAGCCTGATGCGGGGCTCGATCCCAGGACCCTGAGATCATGATATGAGCCAAAGGCAGAGGCTTTAACCCACTGAGCCACCCAGGCGCCCCTATTCGTGTTTTAACACCCATACTTTTAAGTTTTGTTTCATCGATTTGCCTTTTGTCTGAAATAAGAAATGTGTTTAAAAGTAATTACATACTATTTAAAAATAATTGATTCTTTTGCTTGAAAATATACCATAGGAATCCCAACTTTCATTTCACAATGACAATTTCCGGCTTGGTGAACTCAGACTACATCTTATGGCCTCTGTGGGGAAGATGTTTAAGGATGGCTCAATGAATGTCAGCCTTAAACTTAAGACATGCACCCTTGATGATCTCAGAGAAGGCATTGAGCGAGCAACATCAAGGTTTGTCATCTCTGAACTTGCTGTACATTATGTAAGGTTGACATTGCACCTTGCATTGTTACCAGGCATTGATTGCTAGGCTTGGGATTATCAAAAGAGGTCTTTGGTCATACTTCAGTTTGAAGTTCATCAAGAAGTAGTATATCAGATTCAGTTGCTTTGAAGTTTGAATTAAAGGGACATTTATTAATAAAATGGAGTACTGTCTTAAAAGCGGGAACTAAGAGAATGTAAGAATTTTAATAATGAAATCCACATGGGGTAGTTTGTTGGTAATATAGTTTTCTAAATTGTCCCCAGTAGGCAGGATTTTTTTTTTTTAATGTCTGAAAGTTTTAGATTTATTTTGTCTTATTTATTTTGTCTATATATATATATATATATATATATATATTTTTTTTTTTTTTTTTTTTTTAAGATTTATTTATTTACTTATTTGAGAGAGGGCACAAGCAGAGTAAAGAGCAGAGGGAGAAGTAACTCTCCACTGAGCAGGGAGCCAGATGCAGGGCTCGATCCCAGGACTCTGAGATCATGACCAGAGCTGAAGGCAAATGCTTAACTGACTAAGCCACCCAGGTGCCCCTGTTTTGTCTATATATTTTATCATGGTGTTCTGAAATTTCTTTCAAAGTTTTACTACAAATGGAATCCCTAGCATTTTCACCTTACAACTCAGTTTTAAAACATTAACTTATATCAGCCTTCAATAAAGTGGGAAATAATGTAACTTAAATAGTCTAATTATATTTTTACTCTCTCAAATAATGAGACATAATATTTTTGTCCTTGATATTCTTTGGAGAAAAACTATGCTCCTCCCTAAGTGGGGGCTCCATTAAATACATACTGGATACTTCTGAGCCCTTTGTTTTTCCTAAAGATGAATAAATGAGGAAGGAGTGCTATTATGTAACCAGTTTTTCTAGTTTGCAAATTTCATGTTTGGAGTGGCTGTCCACTGTCGTGTAGGCAAGAATGATAAAAGCCATCCTTTATTTGGTAACCTGCTCTTCCCAGCATGTGTGAGGATGTGTGGGAACTATCAGTGTAGAGACTTGGTAAACACTGGCTGATTTGAATTGGATTGAATAATTTTGGATTCAAATTATATGGAATATTTGGAGATAAATTTGTTCAGGGAGGTTTTATTTTATAAAATAATATAAAGAGGTTGCCTTTTAAATTTTGCGAGACCACATTAATATGTTTTGTTGATTGCCGAAATTCCTTTCAATAGTCATTCATTTATTTTTCTGATGGTGCATTATAATTATAAAATATTCTGTAATTGCTTAATATCATGAATCTTGCTGTGGAGATTAGGAGACTATGTCTTGGTTGCTTATTAGTTAGTTAGACTCTGTTTAACATTGACTTGTTTTCTATTCAGATTAAAAACTCTAAGGTGAAAGAAAGATATTAAGATGCTTAGGAAATTTTTCATATTTTAAGTTATTTTTGCAGGAATAAAATAATGAATGTATATATTTTTTAGAATGATTGATAAAAAGAATGACCAAGATGACAACAGTTCTATGATTGATGTAAGTTACAACCAAAGCAAGACTGGAAGTCACGTTGATGCTGTTCTTGACAAGCTATATGTATGTGCCAGTGTGGAGTTTCTGATGACTGTAGCAGATTTCTTTATCAAAGCTGTGTCTCAGAACCCAGAAAATATGGCAAAAGAAGCCCAGATTCCACTACGACAGACGGCCACAGCAAAAATCAAGATGGAGAAAGGTTAGCAGAATTTATCTGTCATAGATGACAACTTGTATATTTTAACAAAGATTACAGACAAGAAAAAAGATGAATGGACAATTTAAGAAAGTAAAATCGCTCTTTCCAATTTAAATATATTCTGCAGAAAAACTTCAGTAAGCATAAATTTTTAGGAGAGGTAGAGTAGAAATATATATTGGATTAGGGGCTAGGAAACCTCTGTTCTGATTCCAACTCTGCCATTAACATTTCCTTACTTATTCAAAAATTGAGGGAGTTAATCTGGGTCTTTGGCTGGCAGCCTGTTTTATAGAAGAGCAGTCTTTTATTCAAAGAAAATATATGGAAGAATTATAGCACACTGAAGAACAATGGAACAGATAGAGACAGAGGGTGGGGGTATTGGAGCACCCAGCATGATGCCCCTGGACAGCACTATAAACACCTTAAACTCAGTGGAGTGTTTGCATATGTCTGGTCTTGATGTACACCGAAGTCACTTCCTTGTTCAATAAATTGTTTATTCCAGCATTACCAAGTTGACCAGTGATTTGCTGTGTTAAATTATGATTCTCTAAGGTGAGGCATTTGTCTTTCTAATGTATAACTCAGCAAGATTGGAAAATGCTGTTTACTGGCAAGGTCAGAATTTGATTTTTCCATTTACCTTTCCTAAACAGTAATCATATACGATATCTCTGTGTTCATACACATATTTAATGTATTTATACTGTAGATTGTAGGACACTGTGTATTTTATGGTAAAGTCAAAGCCAACTTTGATAGAAAGAGTCTCTTATCCTTTTCCTGATATTCCCCTCTCCTGTTTTCCCCTCCTTGTCCCTGAAACATAGCCTAATACACACTTGTATATATCATGGACATACCTTAATTCTGACAAGAACAACTTCAAAACAAGATTATTCTTGCTAGGTCAAAGTGGAAATGATCTTCTTATGACAGAAATCAGATTGCATTATCCCACATAATCAGCATTTGTTAAAAATCATTTATCCGTATTGATCAACTATTAATATTGTTAATTCTGCCTTATCTATTATAGCAAGATACTAGAAACAGCTTAGTGACTTATACACACCATATACTCAAGGGACAAGATATATTTTACTACGACTTTTTTGATTCCTATTTTTTTTTTCTTCAGATGACTCTGTAAGACCAAACATGACTTTAAAGGCCAAGATCACAGATCCAGAAGTGGTATTTGTTGCCAATCTGACAAAGGCTGACGCTCCTGCTCTCACAGCCTCATTCCAGTGTAACCTCTCTCTGTCAACATCCAAACTTGAACAGATGATGGAAGCTTCTGTGAGAGATCTGAAAGTCCTTGCTTGCCCTTTTCTCAGAGAAAAAAGAGGAAGAAACATTACCACAGTAAGAATTAGCTTATTCTAAGCTTGGATTGAGAATGGTGGAAATGGTGGAGTCATAGAATCCTAGAACGTGAGAACTTTGTAAGATTTGAGAGATTATTTACTACAAACCTGAGGTTTTACAGATATGGATTTTGAATTCCAAAGATGTTAAATGATTCAGCCATTTTGAATTCCAAAGATGTTAAATGATTCAGCCATGGCTGTTAATGACAGAACTGGGAACTGCCGTTAGAGTCCTTTTCTTTTCAATGTGCCATCTTTTGTTGGTCAGTATATGAATTTTAGTACAAATCAACATTCCTTTTCAGCTGTTTCTTATGTTTACCACAGTATATCCAGTGAATGAATGAACGAATGCATGAAGGATTATTATAAAATCTTTAAGCTTAGAATGAAAATTCAATTGGAGTCATGTGACCAGAAGAGATTGTGTTTTGATGTATTAAAAGTTAACTTCAATTATGTGTTCACATTATTGTTGAAAAATATTTTAATTAACTTAATTGCCATACCAATAATTTTTAAATAATAAATTGAGGATTTAACATTAAAGAGGATTGCTATATGACTCATTTGCAGTGTTATTTTAAATTAAAATTTGTGGGCAAAGTGGCTTACATAAAGAAATGCAATGCTAGGCTTAGTCTGTACTTCATCATGAAGCATTTAGCATTTTGGCATGTCACAGAAAGCTTGTATTAGTCACTCCATTAAAAGCTCATCCTAATTTTTTTAAAATGAAAGTTATGCAACACTAATTCCCTCATTCAATTCAGGTGCAAGGTTAGATTATTCTTAATGATCTATGTATATAAAAAAAATGATCTATGTATATAAATATAAGCTTCATAGTTTTAATACATCGTTGTGTTTGAAGATTAGAAATTTGTTTTTATAAGAACCTTAGATGATATGCAAGACTGATCTCTTCTTGATTATACGGAAACTGTTCATTACCTATCTTACCACAGTCTTTTTTTAAGGTGTGAACAGGACTCCTTGTTTAGAGTAACAGTTTCAGGTGATTTAGTGGTCATAAAAATTACAATGAAAAAAGTTTAATTTTCTCATATACTTCTTTGTGAATATAAGACTTTAACATAATCTTTACCTCATTTTTACAGATATTTTAAATGCATGTTTTACAGAGGGCATCATTTAAAAGATATTTTAGTGAAATGAAACATTTTAAACTTTTATTAGTAAGTGTGCATCATTACTTAAAAATTTGACATAGAGGAATTGATCAGAACTGCTTAAAGTCCTTTTACAATGTTCACGGATTTGTCATAGTTTGGAAGAGCCCTCAAAAGAAATTCTCAGCTAGTTTAACTTACCTTTTGCTTTTAGTAGTAGGCTATAGTTAAAGATCTCCAGTTTAAAAAAAAAAAAAAGATCTCCAGTTAAGTAAGACATATTCTTGTGTGTATTTTATATATATATATACATATATGTATATATATAAAACAGATCTATATATAATATAATATAAAAATTATAGCAAAAATATATATATAAAACAGATAAAAAAATATATATAAAACAGATCTATTGCTAAGGAAATGTGAATTTCATTTATTTGTTCTAGGTCTTACAGCCCTGTTCTTTATTTATGGAAAAATGTATGTGGGCCTCAGGAAAACAAAATATAAGTATTATGGTTGAAGAATTTATAATTAAGGTTAGTGCCTATCATGTTATTTGAGTAAAAATTCTTATTTTTCTAACAATATCTTTTGATCTCTCTTGTAACTACAGCATTATGCTAATCACATCACATATTCAAACAGTAAATACCACTAACATTAAAATACACTTTTCTTTAAAGCAAATGTTTATTTCTATCTTTTTTAAAAGAGTACTTTTAAATATCTACAAATGATCAGGATAGTTTTTATCTATTTACACATATGTGTGTTGGGGAGATTGGGTTTGGGGGAAAACAGAGATAGGGTGGGAAGAGAAGGGAAGGAGGGATGGTAAAATGAAGTTGCTGTTATTTGTCATAAGTTATTTTTAGGCTTTTATTTGAGGCATAATTTGAATTTAATAATATTGTAATTAAATATCTTATTTGTCTTATAAAATATTTATAATGACATATATGCTAGAAATAAGTTATTAGGATTTGCTTTTTTTTAATCTCTTACATTGGAAGTATTGAAAAAAAAGTCTCTCTTCTCCAATGGCATTTGTATTAAGTATGACCTCATGATTGATTAGAAATGGAACTTATAGAATACTTTCCAAAGTCTATTTCTCTCTCTGTCCAAAGGACACAAAATTGAGGTTCTGATAGTAGCTTTACTATAAAATAGCCAATAGTGATTAAACCAAGGCTCAAACTAATGTCATTTGAATTACCATACTAAACAATATTTTAAAGTACCAGGTAGTTTTAGATTGTATTTTGTTAGCAGCTTTACTTTTTTAAAAACTTAAAGTAGTAAATGGTGGGGGTGGAGTTCTTGAATTTGCATGCACTTAATCTAAGACTATAGATAAAGTGCTGTGGGGATTGTCTTTCCTTTTCTTTGTTTATTCAGCTCACATTTTTTGAGCTCTTACTATGAATGAAAAATGTTCTGTTTTTGGGGATTGGGCATTGGGGATACATAGTCCCTACCTTCAAAACACTTAATGACCTATGTGAGAGAAAGAAGTAAATCATTGAGTCCAGCTTTCAGAGCTAGAGGCATGTACAAGGTGCTATTAGGAGCACAGGCAAGGGGCCTCTAACTCAGACCAGGACATCAGGGCAAGCTGCCTTGAAGTGGAGCTACTTGAACCAAGTTTTGAAAATCTGATGAGGTTAGATGGAGAGGGAGGATGAGGGTTATCAAGACAAAACCGACAATATGCACAAAAGCAGAGGTATGAAAAACCCTTTATAGGCTTAGGACGGGTGATCCCACAGGGCTGGAGAGAAAGGTGTGGTGGAGTTGTAAGATTGAGAAGCCTAATTATAGGTGACATTAATAAGGCAAGGACAAAAAAGGGACTTAGTTGACAGGTACGTTTGGGAAGAGGTACTACCAGATACTTCTTTTGGTGATGTAATCGTATCTTTTTAGCATATTAAACAAGTAGAGATTGTGAGAACTGAACTATATAGGAATCCACTTAACTTATTTAACCCAGTATTGCTCACACTTTGGGAAACCCTTGCTAGCTAATTGATTAGGCATCGGATCACAAAGGCCTTTGTGTCCTAAGCTAAAGAGAAGTTTGAACTTTATCCTTAAAATTATGGGAAGCTGAAAATTTTAGGCATAGGAATGGCATGCCCAGGTTTGGGTCTTAGAAAAATAATGCTAGTGGAAGTGTGGAGGGTGGGACACGAGGATGCTGACCAGACCTAGAAGACATCATCAGTGTAGAACTAAGGCACAGTGATAGGAATGAGGAGGTGAGCAAAGATACTATACGAAGATAATAAGAGGTAGAATTTGCAGATCTTAGGCTAAGTGTAAGGGTATCCTTGGTAATTCATAGGCTTTTTCTTTCAGTAAGACAAATGAAAATCATGTATGTATACCTTGATGAGGATCATACATTTTGCAAAGTTTAGTTAATGCAGCTGTTTGTAAAATGAAGAATTCAGTTATACTTCTACATTTTTTTGTTCGCATAAAACTATTTTACTCTGAATTGATCAATTTAACTTTAGGTTTTGACAGTTGATGTATAATGTTAATTACTTAATTCCGGAATAGCCTGGGCAGAAATCATTGTTATGATGTTAGTTGACTTGACATATGATTTTGTGTATTCTCTTTTGTTTTCCTTAGGTATGAATATAATATGTTTAATATTTACTTATTTTTAATTCATTTTTAAACTTTTGTGTTTTGTATTCTTCTCATCTGGGAAATAATTTATTCCTAAAATTTTTCTGCTTTTTTTTAAAGATTTCACCCATAATTCTGAATACTGTGATGACAATCATGGCTGCTATGGCTCCAAAGACAAAAGAAGATGAATCTAAAGATACATCTAAGGAAACAGAAAATCTTTGGGGTGTCAAATCTATTAGTGATTATAATTCTTGGTTTCTTGGTGTTGACATGGCAACAGAAATAACAGAAAATTTCAAAGACATTCAACATCCATCAATAGAGGAAAATTGTGCTGTTGTTGTAGAGTCGGTTCAAGTTACCTTAGAATGTGGCCTTGGGCATCGAACTGTACCTTTATTACTGGCAGAGTCTAAGTTTTCAGGAAATATTAAAAATTGGACTTCCCTAATGGCTGCTACTGCTGACATGACATTAGAGGTATCACCACATCATTTAATATTTCCAGAGCCAGTTCCTCAAAAGTACAATTGCAGAATTAAGATGTGAGCTTATCTTGTTTGTGCATGGCCACAACAAGTGTATATATATGAGTGTATATATGAGTATATATGAGTTAGAATGTATTATCATACATTCTAACATTTAACTTGATGCATAGTATTATTTAGTTGGTCATTATTTTGTAAAGATTTTTTGTTAAACAATTCGTTTATGGCAGTAAAGTAAGAAAGAAAAGGAAAATGCACCCTATTTATAGATATTCTTTATGTCTTTAGATATTAGATATTTATAGATATTCTTTATTTCATCGTGTTGTTAAAACGATGATTGACATGTAATATTAGTTACATAATATTTTTTCCTACTGGTTATAGAAATATGTGGTTAAAGTTGAAAGACTTTATATTATAATTATTATAATTACAATTCTGTGCCTTTCCAGGTTCACTATTACAATGAGAGCCATGCTGTTTGGGAGCCATTGATTGAGAGAGTGGAGGGGAAGGGACAATGGAATTTAAGGCTCGATGTAAGGAAACCATAAAATATCTTTATGTTGAATGGCACTAAAGGCATTCGCTTATATTTTTTAGTTCAGTGATTCTCAAGATGTCTAGGATTCTGGAGGCCCTTTCAGGGGGTTCAGGGGATCAGAACTATTTTCATAATAATACTCAGACATTATATATCATTTTTATTCTCATTGTCTCATGAGTATATAATGGAATTTTTCAGAGACGATTGATATTGCAACAGAATGAATACTGAGGCAGAAATGAAAATCCACCTGTCTTTTCGTAAGGCAGGCACTAGAGAGATTTGTAAATGCCCCTCTTTTTACTATTAAAGATAAGTTTAATAGTTACCTTTTATTAAAATATTATTCAACATATAATTATTTTTAAATAAATCATTTATTTTTAAATAAATATTTAATAATATTTATTATTTAATATAATAATATAAAAATATTTAATAATATTAAATATTATTTAATAATATTTGATTAAATATTTAATATTAAATATTTAATAATGATATTAATATTAATAATAGTTAATATTTAAATATTTAAAGTTTTCTCGGTTTTAGTTTCTAATAGAGTTCATGTGATAGATATAATCTATATAAATGAAGCTCTTTGAGATCCTCCTTGGTTTTAAGATACCAAAAAATTTAAGAAAACTTGAATTCTAGTTCATGATTTTTTTGTGTGTTATCTTTTTATGGTATTTCTTGAGAGCACTTCAGAATCCTAGATACCAAAGCACATTTTTCTAGACTAAAAGGATCATGAGTTGTATACCCTTAACAGATTATCACAACACAACTCTCTGGGGTAGCCTGACTGAAGTGTGAGGCACTGAAATCGGCTTATCAGATTCATATTTTAAAGATGAGAAGTCACTTGACCTGTGTCCCAATTTCCTCTCAGTGAAGTAGTAATATTTCTGACCTACCCGTCTCTGGCACAGACAGACTAACAAATAATTTTTTAAAAGGTTTTTGAGCTCTATTAGTACAGAAACTATGATGGAATTTGATGGCTGGTTGAAAGCTTATCATATTTATAGGTGTTAACAGTAAAAAGTAGAAGGAATTCCACATTACCTCCAAAAGGGATCAGTTTAGATTTCAGGGTCATCTCAGATTCCTCATCAGCACATAAGGACTGACTAGTCAAGCGACACAGGGTAAATAGCTTGATCTGAGGAATGCACAAGAGACAAATATCATAGCTGACTTTGAGTCCTTTTGTGACATAGTTCTAAACATTACCCCATGTCCTGACTATACACTGAAAGAAAGACTGCTGATCTGTGCTAAATCTAAGTGAAGAACTGATTATTTTTGAAAATGAAACTTTTGAGGAGTTTTAATATAAAGTGACCAGTTTAGGAGAATTTAACTCTTTGAGAGTTTTAAATTTTATTATTAGTTGACTAATAACTGTGTTTTGTTATTTATTATCATAGGTAAAGAAGAATCCAATCCAGGATAGAAGCTTAATGCCAGGAGATGATTTTATTTTTCTTCCTGAGCCACAAACAGCAGTTCATATTTCTTCAGGAGATACAATGAATATAACAGTATCTAAAAGTTGCCTTAATGTTTTCAACAATTTAGCCAAAGTATGTTTGGTTTTTGCTTGGAATCTTTCAAATGGGACTTTAAATTGAAACATGTATGGATTATTGATGTTTGTCATCAAAATTAATTTCTTGAAAATGTATAGTCTTGTTTAATTTTGGAAAAAAATTGCATTTTGCAAAAATTTTATTGTGATGTTATGTTCTTTTTCAGGGTTTTTCAGAGGGCACTGCTTCTACTTTTGACTACTCTTTAAAAGATAGGGCTCCTTTTACAGTGAAAAATGCTGTAGGTATTCCCATTAAGGTGCAGCCCAATCATAATCTTAGAGTAATAGGCTCCCTTGAGAAAAGTGGTGTTTATGATGTTGATGCTTGTCAGAATTTGGAATTGGAATATGCTACCATGGAACCTTCACGTCAAGGAAAATTATCTCTATTGAGCCGTCAAGAAAGCTCCTCCTTCACTCTAACCTTTGGTATGCTATATTTATTTTATTTTAAGGGTATATTTGGAATCGTAGGTGTGGGGCTTATTTTTGATAAACTATGAAGAAATTGCTGCAGATACTATGAGAAACAACATTTCTAAAGGCTTGAACCAAATAGTTGATAAACTCTTATCTCGTTTTCTTCCTCTAAACCTGAGAAAATTAAATTTGATTAAGAATTACCTTAGAGGCGCACCTGGGCGGCTCAGTCTCTTAAATGTCTGCCTTCAGGTCAAGTCATGATCCGGGGTCCTGGGAGTCTGCCTCTCCCTCCCACCCTCTGCCCCCCTTTGTGCTAGCTCTTGCTCTCTCGCTTACATTCTCTCTCTCTCATTCACTCTCAAATAAATAAAAATCTTTAAAAAGTTTTAAAAAAATTAAAATAATTACCTTAGATCATGATCTCTGGGTTGTGGGATTGAGCCCGCGTCCAGTTCGGCACTCAGCTCAGAGTCTTCTTGAGATGCTTTCTCTCCCTCTTCCCTTCCCTGCACTAACACACATCCAACTTGCTTTTGTAATAGTCTTCATTTTAAATGTCTGATTAAACACATGCATGTGCACATGCTGTCTCTAAAATAAATAAATCTTTAAAAAAAAAGATTTACCTTAGAAAAACAGATTATTTCTGTGCCCTTAAATAATACAATATGTAGTATGCTTCAAAAAGAATGTGTGTTCAATGAGGAGAGAAAAATTAACTATATTCAGAAGTCCTAAAATATCGACAGTAATTATCACCATTACAAAGAAAAGGTGTTATTGTTATATAGTTGAAAGAATAAGGAACAAGCTCGATTTTTTGTTTTAATATATTTTTTAAAAGTTTTTATTTTAACTCTAATTACTTAACATACAGGGTAATACTGGTTTCAGGTGTACAGTATAGTGATTCAGCATTTCCATATACCGGTACTCATCACAACAAGTGCACTCCTTAATATCCATCATCTGTTTCACCCATCCTCCTACCCCTCTTCCAGCTGGTAACCATGTTAGTTCTCTAGGGTTAAGAGTTTGTTTCTTGTTTGTTTGGTTTTTTTGTTTTTTTTGTCTTGCTTTAAGATTTATTTATTTTGAGAGAAGAGGGAGAGTTTGTGTGTACAGGAGCGGGGGAGGGGAGTGGAGGGGAAGGAGGGGCAGAGGGAGAGAGAATCCCAGACCAATTCCCTGCTGAGGATGGCACCTGAGGCAGGGCTCAATCCCAGGTCCCTGAGATCAGGACCCCGGCGGAAATCAAGAGTCAGAAGCTTGCCCAACCGAGTCACCCAGATGCCCCTGTTTCTTGGTTTTAATATAATTTAAAACCCCAAGAGAAACTGTTTTGGGTCAAAAACATTTTAAAACTAGTTTCTTTTCTTTTTTTTTTTTCCCCAAATACTTTTATTTTATTTTTACAGTGTTACAAGATTCACCGTTTATGTACCACACCCAGTGCTCCATGCAATACCCACCACCAGGCTCGCCCATCCCCCCTCCCCCTCCCCTCCAAAACCCTCAGTCCCTTGTTCTGAGTTCAAGTCAAGCGGAGAAAGTCAATTATCGTATGGTCTCACTTACGTGTGGAGCATAAGGAGAAACATGGAGGACATTGTGAGAGGGAAGGGAGGGATGAATTGGAGGAAATCGGAGGGGTGAAGACCCATGAGAGACTATGAACTCTTTTCTTTTTTTTAAATTTTAGTTTCTTTAGTTTCTTTGTTAGTTCCTATGTCATAGAAGAGCATTTTGTGTCGTCATCAGTTTTAGTCGTAAAGAAGAATGCTCTTGTCATTATTTTCAGTTACTGAAAAGTACTCTTAGAGAAATATAGGTAAATTAACATTTGGAATGCTTCTTAATTCTGCTCTGCTTTAGTACCTCATGGATATACAGAAGTTGCTAAAGTTCCTGTTGCCAAATCTGGAAGGCGACTGTATAATGTACGGAATCCCAATGCCAGTCATTCTGACTCGGTCTTGGTACAAATCGATGCAACGGAAGGGAGTAAAGTAATTACCCTTCGCTCTCCTCTGCAGGTAATGCATTAAAGCGAATTGTGTCCCTTCAAGTAAAACAAGAAGTATTTAATCATTTAGCTGAATATAGGAAAGTAGTAAGACATTTGGTCAGTACCGATTATTGAGAAATAAATTATAGAACTGGCTGCTATTTCCAATCCAACTTGCTTTTGTAATAGTCTTCATTTTAAATGTCTGATTAAACAGTCTTGTTACTTGAAAGCTTATTTTTGTTGTGGTCTAGGTTTAAAATTAATGAAGGTTTTTGTCTATTTCTTTAAAGATATAGAAATGGGAGTATTAATAATTTTAGCTGGTTGTCAAATAGGATAACGTTCCATTCTCTTTGTATATCACTTAGGACAGTATTTTTCAAGTATGTGTGAAAGAATATTGGAATGATCTCCCCCAAAAAAAATGTTAGTGTCTTAATCTTTTCTACCTTTAAGGCTTTATCCATTTTTCTTTTGTGCATTATTACAGGTTTCATTATATGGTCATCAAAAGAACATTTCTTTCTACTTACAACATCAGATAGAAAATGAAAGGTTTCCATTTTTGGCGATTGTTAGCTCTCAGTTTGCTATTAGCTCTAGCCTATATCACGTTGTAGTTAAGAAAGGAGTGTTGTAGTACTTTTCTTCATATTTTCTTTGCTATCCTTTCCTGTTTTCACATGGTGCATTGAAAAAAGGTTGAAATAGGGAAAAAATTATAGCTGAACTCTTCAAAAGTAATGTATATTATACACTAACAATGAACATAGAGCGTATGAATATCCTAGAAATTTTCAACTGCCACTTAAACATTAAGTTTCTCATATATAGCATTTAAATATCCTCCAATTTTTCAAGTATCCATAAAAATATCTTTTAATACTGGGTTTGAAACTTTTTAGACCTAAAAGTAACTGTGTGCAGCTCACATTTTTCTCTCGAGCATCTATATCTTTTTAAACAACTTGTATGTCTTTTTTATCTAACAGATTAAAAACCATTTCTCTATTGCATTCATCATCTATAAATCTGTTAAGAATGTTAAGCTATTGGAGCGCATTGGAGTAGTCAGACCTGAAGAGGAGTTCCATGTTCCTTTAGATTCATATAGGTACATACTTCTTTGAATATACTAAGTTTTAAAAGGTTCATAATACATATTTTTAATTCTATGAATTGGGATCTATGTTCTGGAAAAAAATAACCTCGTATTTTCATTATCTAAAGATATGTAAAAGCCAGTTTTAAGACATATATAGAGAAATACATTTACTCAGTCATTGAATTTACCAGATGAAAATTTCTTATTGTATATTCAGTGTTTTAGAATTTTCTGAGATCTGTCTTTATTAGATTGCCTTTATATTTGAAATGACTATTTTTTCTGACTTGTCATTGTTTATGGATTTTTTTTTCCCCCAGAAAGTTCCTCCTGGGTTAGCTATATGACTTCAGGCAACTTTCTTAACCTTCCATAGCCTTATTTTCCTCATCTGTAAAAATTGGAATAATAGTACTTACTTATAATGTTACCAAGAAGATTTAATGAGATTTTTTTTTTCGTAAGTTTTTGATTAAAAACTTTTTTCCCCATTCTGTCTTCTTTTTTCTCTAGATGTCAGTTATTTATTCAGCCAGCTGGGATCTTAGAGAATCAGTACAAAGAATCCACCACTTACATTTCTTGGAAGGAAGAACTTCACAGGAGCAGGGAAGTCAGATGCATGCTGCAGTGTCCATCAGTAGAAGTCAACTTCTTACCTCTCATTGTCAATACAGTTGCTCTGCCTGATGAATTAAGCTACATATGTACCCATGAGGAAGACTGGGATCCAGCTTATATTATTCATCTTTATCCTACCCTCACTTTGCGGAACCTTCTCCCATATTCTCTAAGATACTTACTTGAAGTATGTCTCTTGTATTTTGTTTGATATTTATTATTGCAGAATGAATTCTAGTTTTTTTTACTGTGTTTTTAGTTGAGGTCAGTATTTTCCACAGCGTACTTGTAATGCTTTAATATTCATAACAGCAAAAACTGATACAGCAGTTAGTATATGGCAGTCACTGTGCCATGTGTTTTACATGTATCAAAACATTTAGTCCTTGCAATAACCTTCTGAAGTAGGTACTATTATTAGGCCCATTTTACAGATGAAGAAACTGAGTCACAGAGGGGTTAAGTGATAGGCCCGAGAACCCACAGCTAGTAAGTTGTAGAGCTGGGATTTGAACCTAGGCAGTTTGGCTCTTTTGTTCCCTTCCACTGAACTCTGCTGCATCTGCTATGAGTTAAGGACCATAATAATCTCTATTAATTAAGTAAAATTCCATTAGCTAAGAGATAGAAGTCATTGGGGAAATACTTCATCTTACTTTATTCTAAAGTTAATTTTAAAGTTTTTATTTTAAAGTTAATAGTATGATTATTTGGTCCAGGTTTCTGTTGAACTTAAAATAATTAGTCTGTCTAAGAAATAACGGGGAACATTTCTTAGCAATGATGTGTGATAAATATTTTTATATTCTCATGCCACAACATTTTAGAATACAAAAGTCTGGAAAATGTTGGAACTTAAATTATTTCTTTTCTTTATCTGACAATGAGTCATCCCTGAGATGCAAAGACTAAAATGAATTAAATGAACTGAATAGTACTTATTCAAGAGAAGCTCTCAGAAAGAAAGCCTGCTTTATTATGTGGCTATTATTCATTTTAAAAATAATTCTGCCTTACTTAGATAGCTTGTCAGAATAGTTTGATATCACTTTCCTTCTTCTCTTTATGTGGGAATCACTAGGCATAGTATGTGAAGAGCAGATGCAGCTGAAGCCCAGGCAGTTGAAAGGCTGTGTCATTTAATGACACAGACAACAGCCAGCATTCCTGAATCCATCCTTTGATTTTTGGCATAGATCTGACTTTTTTTCAAAACTTATGGCCATTGGCCTACTCGTGGCCAAAAGACAGTTTCTGCCTTTAGCTATGTTATAGTCTTTTCTTTTTAGTTAGTAGTTATTGGATATTTGTAATATGTAAACATGGTACTTCATTGATGACTTGTCAGTTAATCTGAATCCGGTATGTTATTTGTTATCATTTGTATGAAACATGGATATTGCTATTGCAGAGGTTTTTAAAAAAAATCACTAAGCAAATTTAGTTTTTGTTTGTTTGATTTTTAGGGAACAGCAGAAACTCATGAGCTAGCAGAAGGCAGTGCTGCTGATGTTCTACATTCAAAAATCAGTGGAGAAATAATGGAACTAGTTCTGATGAAATATCAGGGCAGAAACTGGAATGGACATTTCCGTATATGTGATACACTTCCCGAATTCTTTCTTGTGTGTTTTTCCTCTGACTCCGCAGAAATGATGTCAATTGACTTGTCAGTACACGTCAAACGAATTGGCAGCCGGATGGTGCTGTCTGTCTTTAGTCCCTACTGGCTAATCAACAAGACTTCTCGGGTTCTCCAGTATTGTTCAGAAGACATTCATGTGAAACATCCAGCTGATTTCAGGGATATTATTTTATTCTCTTTTAAGAAGAAGAACATTTTTAGTAAAAATAAGGTGTGCGTTGGTTGATATAACAATTTAAAATAGATAAATTCCTAAACTAGAAACTCATGAGTCATTAGCCTTCCTTAAATCCATGCTTACCAGTTTGCTAAGTGCCACTGATTTGAAGTAGGTCCAAGGAGACTTTTCAGGAATACATAATCTAGTGGGATGTTAGAACTAGCAAGAATTTCTGAAAGCTGAATTGTCCCTTTTTCCATGGTGTTTAGAATTACTTCTGTTCTTTTAGTAGTATCAGTTAGAAAGCTTGATTTTATGTAGTTTACCAGTGATGAAATAACATTTCAAAAGGTGGAAGAGTTGGATTTGGCTTGTATTAACTGAGCCCACCTAGGTACGAAGCACTAAGCCAGGCCTCCAAGAGAGAACCTAGTGCCTAAGCCTGGTCTTTGTGCTCTGGTCCCTTTTTTCCTTTGTAGATTCCTATCTTGGAATTGCTTAACACACTCTGTCCCAAGTTACTGCTAGGTCTTTGTCTGTGCTGTACCCTCTACTAGAATGCCTCTTCCCCTGTGTTTTCCCTGTCTGCCACAGCTTTCCTGGTTACCTGCTGTCCATCCTTTGGCTATCATTGTGCTCAGGCCTGACATGTGTGAAGGGATTTCAAGCTGTCTAAAGTGGAGCTAGATATACAACCATGTCCTCTTAGAGTAGTATTTCTCAAATTTCAGTATGCGTTAGAATCACCTAGAGGGCTTTTCAAACATATTTCTGGGTTGTACCCAAATATGAGTCAGTAGGTCTGGGTAGGGCCTGAACATTGCATTTCTAACAGATTCACAGGTGATGGTGGTGGTGCTGGTCCAGGGACCACGTTTGGAAAACCACTGTCTTAGAGTATGGATTAATCTATAATATTGTAATTACCTGTTTATGTGGTTGTCCTCAGGCTTTTTATTATCTAGTTGGGTAGATGGAGGAGCACATTTAGATCTCTTGTATTAAACTTAATCTAAATCTTACAGCTAGAAGTAAACTTTATACCTTCTCACCTTGATAGCATTTGTACCACTCGTGTAGCCATTTAGTCACATTGAGTCTTGCATCATAATTATTAGTAAGTGTTTTCCATCTCCCTGTTTAGTTGGAGCTCATTAAAGACAGGAACGGTGTCCTTTTGTCTTCCATTCTGCTAATCATGATGCCTTTCATTTAACATTTGCTGATTAATGTTAAAGGCATAAATTCTCTGTGTTTTAGAACTTTAAGAATTTGATAGTTAGCTCAATATCTTAAGTGTAATACTGGAAAATACCAGTTTACATTATAGTTTGTTTTTTAAACAACAGAGGGTCTCATTGGTGTTCATCTTTAAATTCACTAAACTCATTGCATAGGTGAATGCGAAGATCAGAACTCTGCTTTTATTTTATTGGCCTCTAGAATATCTGTGGTTCTGTGACCCATTGGCCGTATGGCTTTGATTATTTTTTTCTGTGTCCCATGATACTAAATAAATTTCTAGTGTTCTAACAACTTTTCCTCAAAATATTAATACAGTCTTTTAGTTTTCTTATATGATGGTTATGTGTTCTCTGGTGTAGGTACAATTGAAAATTTCAACTAGTGCCTGGTCCAGTGGTTTTTCATTGGATACAGTGGGAAGTTATGGGTGTGTGAAGTGCCCTGCCAACAATATGGAGTTCCTGGTAAGATTCTGCTTCCTTATTTACCTCTGATTTCATTCACATTTTCTTTGGTTCACTAAACTAGCTAGATTCTAAGGGGTACAGAAATTGAAATTCAAAGTATTGTGTAAAGAACTGTTATCTCTATAATTTTCTCTGGCCACTAGTATCAGGACAAAACCTGAATTTATAAAAGTTTAAGACAGTAAGTTGAATCCTCATTCCATACTATTCTTTGCCAAATGTTTCTTAGATATTAAATTTGGTTGTGAAAATTTGAGAAATCTGATGCCGGTGGACGTGTTTTATTGCCACTTTGAAATTTTCATCTTAGTTCATTAACAGAGAGATGATAATGCAGCAAGACTTGAACCTCTCCACTAATTATAAAAAGAATTTATGTTTAGAATGTTAAAAAATAAAGAATATAAATAAAATAAATATTATAAGTCATTATTAGTTAGATTACCACTTGGTATTTCTTGAATTGATTTCTGAGGGAACCAAATTAAGGAACCCAAAATTTTTCTTAGTGAGAAGATAAGCAGTAGTCGAATATGGCTTATGTTAGTTACTTTATTTAACAAGTGTTATTTTAAAATATTTTAAGAAATTCGTGTATGAATGGGGTATATGTGTGTACATTTCAAAGAAACTATATAAAGTCCTGGGAAATGATAAACTTGTTTGTTCCTTTACACAGGTTGGTGTTAGCATCAAAATGAGCAGTTTTAATCTTACACGAATAGTTACTCTGACTCCCTTTTGCACCATTGCAAACAAGTCATCATTAGAACTAGAAGTTGGTGAAATTGCATCTGATGGCTCAATGCCCACTAATAAGTGGAACTATATTGCTTCTTCAGAGGTAAATTTTTCCTTTACTATAACTGGCTCCTGGAATGTACAAATAAATATGGACATATAAATAAGAATCACATATACTTCTTTGTTATACTCATTTTGCTACAATATTTTTGTATTAAAATATGATAGCCAACTTTGACTTTTCTTTTGCACTGTAAACACATGTTAAAAAAAGAAGAAAAGTACT
>CM052896.1:36119182-36182077 GCA_028534135.1 Potos flavus
CAGGCTTCCCGCTGAGCAGGGAGCCCAATGCGGGGCTCAGTGCGGGGCTCAATGCAGGGCTCAGCTCGATTCCAGAACCTTGGGATCATGACCTGAGCCGAAGGCAAACACTTAACGACTGAGCCACCCAGGAGCCCCAAGATTGTAGGTTTTAAGTAGTCAAGATATCGGAGGCATTCTTAATCAGTAAGCTCTTTAGTTTCTCATATTATAATTATTCCATAAGTGCATACAGACTAATAGATCTATGTTCTTCTGATGGAGTTTTTTTGGTTTCATAAATAGGCCTTATGTTGTTAAGAATTTTAACATGAGATGTGGAGGAAATATTTTAAGAAACTTAGTAATAATTGTATCATGATCAGATTTAGAATTGAAAACTCAATTAGCCATTGTCTTACTGATTCCCTGATATTGTTTTAAGACTGATATAAACTTTTATGTTTTCAGTGCCTTCCCTTTTGGCCTGAAAATTTGTCAGGCAAACTTTGTGTGAGAGTGGTGGGCCATGAAGGATCCTCCAAACCATTTTTTTATAACCGACAGGATAATGGCACTTTACTGAGCTTAGAAGAGCTGGTATGTTTTCATGGTTTTTAATTTAATTTAACTTAATTTAATTTTTTATTATGTTTTCATATTTTAAAATACAATGTCTTCGATTTTTAAAATCTGCTTTAAAATATTTTATTAAAACATGCTATAAAATCTACTACTAATTGAATTTAAATTTAAAAAAAACAGAATTCAACTGGAAAAAAAAATCTGGTAATCATTTGAAAGTGCTAATATATATATTTGTAAGGCGCTATACATGTATTTGTGAGAGATCAGAGCCAGTGTGCTTTTCAGAGCAACAAAAAAACAGACCTTTTGTGTCTACATAACTGATTGAAATTCCGATCATCACTGCAAGTTAAACCAATACCTCAAACAGAATTTTTTTTCTGCAATAGAATGGGGGTATCTTGGTGGATGTAAACACTGCTGAACACTCAACTGTCATAACCTTTTCTGATTACCACGAGGGATCTGCGCCTGCCCTGGTAATAAACCACACATCACAGGATGTTGTCACATACAAACAGAGGTATGAAGAACAAGGTTCATGGGAAATCTCATTTGCTTTTTACTGGCCCACAGTCCTTTCTAGGAAACACTTGGGGTGGTAGATGTGTTTCCCATTCCACATGTTTTCTGGTTTTAGTACGGTAACATGGAACACATGCTGTTTATTATAATACCCTCAGCAGGTTTGGGGACAGTTCTCTATAGTCCAGTACATTAATATTCCTGAAGCAAAACTTATAAATATTCATACCAAGTGGGAGAAATCAAAACTATTAATCATCTCACCACCGTTCAGATTAGGTTTTTTAGCCAAATGATGTTTGATACCAAACTAATAGAAAAATTTTTGGACTTTTGGAGCTTTTAAAATTTCAGAATTGCATATAAGGAACTGTGAACCTGTTTACCTGTTTAAGCATTATTATTCTTTTGTAATCTGAAAATGCTCCATGAACCTCTGCCTGTAAATCTTTATTAAGTTGTCCCCACCCCCGCCCCAGGAGAGGTGGTAGAAGATTAAATGAGACGACAATGAATAGGTAGTGGTATTGAATTTAAGTATGGAATGACAGGAATTTTGTTGTTCTTGCTTGTGCTATCACTTGACTTGGATGATACCATTATTTAAGGACAAAACAGTTAGTTTTAAACCCTTAAAATATATATTACATATTTGCCAAGAATTATTATTATAAATCTGCAAGGCATTATTTTTTATAAGTATAAAATCTTATATATTACCTAAGGTTATTTTTACATGTAGAATTATTTTATATAAAATAATGCCTTGTAAATTTACCTGTTCTTAATTCTCCTGGCTTGAATCCACTGGGAGATTTAAAAGTACCAGAATGGGAGTGAAATCTAATTGGGTTCCTTTTGTTGTTGTTCCCTGGAAAGTTTTTTGTAATATGGACTAATACTTCTTAAACTTTAATGATTTGAATCTCCCAGAAATCTTGGTAAAATGTTAAAATCTTGCTTTAGGCAGGGCTCAGGATTTTGTACTTTCAACAAGCTCCAGGTAATATCGCTGCTTCTCCATAGGTCACAGTTTGAATAGCAGTAGTGTGGACCTAATTTTTGTTTTTTCCAAGACTCATGTTTCTTATCTATAGCATTTGATTAAGAAACTTAAATTTTAGCACTGAGTGACGTTCTACTGCTGCTAAAGGATTTGTTGTTCATAGATTTTCCTGCAGGTGAACCCTGATGTGCCAGTTTGTTTTCTTTAAAAAAATTCCATTGCCTGCATCAATTTGGAGTACACTGCAACTTCAGAAAGGCAATATTGCCTTCCCTCAAGCTTTAAACTGTTAGTTTATTGGACATTTTAGGGTACTTATTTTTAGGCAGTTTTGTTTATTAAGAAAGGCAATTTTAGAAGATTTTTGTGCCAGTCTGCTTCTCTGTAAACCACAGGTCTGGGTTACTCAGGGCCTGGCTGTTTTCATCTTCCCTCTGGTGGTTGTGTTTCAGTGGGTCACAGGAGGAAGTGTACTTGGTGCCAGGAGAAGCTCGACTTTTTGCCTGGGCAGATCCTACTGGTATCAGAAAACTTACCTGGACATATGCAGCAAATACTGGAGAACACAGTCTGTTAAAGGTATCATGTGATGTGAATGAGTGCTGTATGAGTGGCCTGGTGGCAAAGGAAGCAGACAGGCCAGCTTCTCACTGTCATCTTTGTCCTTACTCAACTAAAAATGAATTGGAAGTATTTTCAAAATAAGTTGGTTTTGGAGTTTAGATTGCAAGTAGTTCATACCAGTATTTTAGATTAGTCAAAATAATTTCTTTACCATTTAAAAAATAGGTCTGCTTTATCTTGCCCAAGTAAAGACCAGTGAAGTATCTTTTTATATATACTTTTTTTTTAAAGAAAGGAATTTTAAAGCTAAGTAAAAACAACTTTATTTTGAATATATGCATGCTACTGTTGGCTGTGAGGTTTTTAGGCATATTTTCCCAATGAAGACCATATATTTTAATTAAAGGAATCTGACAGTATGCAAATTATCCCACAGAAGAAATTTAATAAAATAATTTATTGAAACAATATTTAGGTAGCTAATTTAATCAAATATGTTATTTTTAGACTCTAAAACTTTCCGAAGGTCTTAAGGATTCACCTACCAGCCTTTCTCTAGCATAGGAATTGTTCCTATATTGGTAATATAGATCATTTGTTTCTATAGAAATATATTCTATTATGAAAAGTTCATAGTGTGTCCTGTTCCACTGTCTGATAATGCCAGTTGTTAAAAAAACTTTATTGACTTTTGTTTTAAAATGGTAATTGGCCAATAGTGACTGAATTACCTTCTCCTATATTCCCTCTGAAATACCGATAAAAGAGACTTCCCACTTTTGAAAAATCCGGCTGATAGTTCCTCTGTTACAAGATTCTTGGAATAATTTTCACCATGACAATTTGATGGAGCTATACTGTCTTGCTTGTGCTTTACTTTTTACAAGACGGAAACTCAAGGTTTGTAAATGGTACAGAGGCTTAAATTCCCTGATCCTCTTAGCTTCTTGGCTCAGAGACATGGGAACTCTAGCAGAGGTCTCTGACTGTGCTAGTATTGTTTCCCTCTCCTCACATTTAATGCTGCTCAGTAACTACTACAACTAGTGGTAGTATATAGACACTAGAGAGAAAGTGGGAAGGACCTCCTGGAAGAGGATATTCAGATCTGTATATTGAGGCAGAAACTGAGGAAGAATCTGGGAATAGTGTATGTGGGGATTGTGGTTTTTAATGTTTCTTTTCTATTTGGTGTTAGAGAACCAGGGAACCAGGCAGTAGGAAAAGTAGATACTTGTGCCTCAGTCAGCACCTAATCTGCCAGATTCTGGAAACTGAGCTAGAAGCAAGGCAGTTGCCCATTGCCTTGTCTGCCAAGTTGATTTGAGAAGGGAGTTCCACTCAGGCCCAGGTGGACATGGTGAGAGAGTTCAAAGAAAATCTATAGATTATTGACAAACACTAGGTCTGAACAGATCTTTCCTTACTAAGTGTGAATGAACAGGGGGAAAAAAAACCAGCAACATGGGGTTTATGAAAAATATAAATCAGGAGAAAAATGTAGAATTATCCTGTAGAATCAAAAGGTGATTATACTCCTGAAATTTTTTTTACTACAGGAGGATCACAAGAAATTTTCCAAATTTATGTCTCACATCGTCAACTAAGTTACAAAGCTGTAACAGCTATGAAATAGAAGAATGAGTGGTGAAATAAAAAGACACGCCCAAATGAAGTAAAAGTGGAGTAGGGAAACAATATATTCTGTTCATACCATAAATATACCATTTAATCTTAAATTCTAATTACAGAAGTACAGATTAAAGTTTTTGTTTTTTAAAAACCTATTAATTAGTAGAACTAAAATCATTGGTAAGAGAATTTTAAAACAATTGAGAAAATGAATATAAAGACAATTTTGCCCTTAGAGTAAAGGAAGGAGACTTGAGGAAGTATGTAACAAGCGGCAAATACCTTATATTGAATCTATCTCCTCTGTTAATGCTTTCTGCATATTATCACTAATTCTTTTTTTTTTTTAAGATTTTATTTATTTATTTGACAGGGAGAGAGAGAGATCACAAGTAGGCAGAGAGGCAGGCAGAGAGAGGGGGGAAGCAGGCTCTCTGCTGAGCAGAGAGCCCAATGCGGGGCTCCATCCCAGGATCTTGACCTGAGCCAAGGCAGAGGCTTTAACCCACTGAGCCACCCAGGCGCCTCAATATTATCACTAATTCTTATGATCGAAATTCAGAACTGCTGGTTAAAATTCAAAACCAGGTCTATCTGACTTAATAGCCCATGGACTTTTCCCACTAAACCATGCTTCCCATCAGTTATATCAGTAAATGAAAATGGTTTAAATTCTCCTATTAAAAGACAAAACTCAGGGGTGCCTGGGTGGCTCAGTGGGTTAAAGCCTCTGCCTTCGGCTCAGGTCATGATCTCAGCATCCTGGGATCAAGCCCTGCATCAAGCCCCGCATCCGGCTCTCTGCTCAGCAGGGAGCCTGCTTTCTCCTCTCTCTCTGTCTGCCTCTCTGTGTACTTGTGATCTCTCTCTGTCTGTCAAATAAATAAATAAAATCTTTAAGAAAAAAAAGACAAAACTCAGATTAAGTTAGAAAACAGTATCTAAGTATATGCTACCTACAAAAGATATGTCTTAACCAATCTAACACAGAACGTTACAAGCATGAAGAGGCAGTAAGGATTTAGGAGGCAAACAGAAGTAAAAAGAAAGCAAAGTTGTTGATTTTAATTTCTGAACAACTGTAATTCAAAGCAAAAACTTTAAATAGAACATGATGATATGACAAAGTAATATTCCATTTACTGAGTCTTAAAAATGATGAATTCATGCCATTTATGACAACATGGGTGGACCTTGAGGGTACTATGCTAAGCGAAATAAGTCAGAGGAAGAAAAATACCATATGATTTCACTTAAACATTGGAATCTAAAAAAAAAAACAGCAACCAAACAAACAAAAACCCCCAGAAACAGACCCATCAATACAGAGAACAAACTTGTGGTTGCCAGAGATTGAGGTGGGAGGTGGGCAAAATGGGGGAAAGGGAGTAGAATGTACAGGATTCTAGTCATGGAATGAGTAAGTCATGGAGCTGACAGGTACAGCATAGGGAATATAGTCAGTGGTACAGTAATGGCGTTGAATGGTGACAGCTGGTAGCTACGCTTATGGTGAGCATAGGATAATGTATAGAGTTGTTGAATCATTATGTTGTCCACCTAAAACTAATGAAACATCATGTGTCAACCATACTTCAATTAAAAAAAACCAGTAGATGATAAACAGCAACCAAACTCAGCTATTCCTATTCTTTTGATAAATCCTTTATTTGCTTTTTTTTCCCCAAGAAAGCATGAAATGAAAAGCACATAGTAGGTATTTGTACTGTTTGCTGAAATGAACTCTTATATTTATGTTAGCCCAGAATGAGGAGGAAATCGTTATTTCAGTCTCTGAAAACACTGATAAAATCAAGTCTTATATTTTTAGTGCTATATGAGACCTTCAGCCAAGAAGGCTTTGCAAAACAGTACACACTAAGTACAAACAATAGTTTTATATAGTATGACTTATATAAATATTTGCAGTGTTGTAAGTTATTAAAACATAAAAATAAACTAGATTCGTTTTACATGAGGTAACTGTTCTAATAAACTTAGGAACCTCTCCATCTTGGAGACAAGTAAGCGTCTTAGGACACAGGCACCCTTGTAGGATACTCTTGTTCTTGCTGAGTGCCCTTTGAGCAGTCGAATGTAGGGTACAAAAAAAATTAAGCACTATTAATGTTTGTTACTGTTTGAAAGCATTGGTGAGTTAAAATAGGTTATGACTTTAATTAATTTGTGTCACTTCGATGGTTAGCTTTCCAATTTATAGTTATGTTTTTTAAACTTTTCTAAATGTTCTCCGTTACTGTAGTTTAACTTTATGTAATAAAAACTTACTGCTTATGGGTTTAATATAGTCTTTCTTTTCCCCAGGATGAATGTGGCCAGTTTCCCTATGATGCAAATACTCAGATACACTGGGTATCATTCCTAGATGGGCGCCAGAGAGTGTTGCTTTTCACCGATGATGTTGCCTTGGTTTCCAAAGCACTGCAGGCAGAAGAAATGGAGCAGGCAGATCATGAAATAACCTTTTCTCTCCACAGTCTTGGGCTTTCCCTGGTTAACAATGAAAACAAGCAGGAAGTTTCGTATATTGGGATAACCAGGTACGGAAGAAGGAAGATAAGGCATCAGAAATCTTTAAAAAGCATTGAGTTCATAATATCAAGTTTAATGAGAGTAAACAGCTGTTCTGAATTTTGATGTACTGTATATTCTTTCAGCATAACTTATGAACAGTTTTTTTTTCACTGCTAATTGAAAAGCCCCTAAGATAGAAAGATAACTAAGATAATGCCTCTGCACTTACTGTACTCATCATCAGTTAGTAGGGAAAAAAGAAGCTTCTTTGTTTTTGGTATGTATTTTTTTGATGAATTATAATAACAGAAGTACTACAAAGAAGTATATATACGTGCAATGGAAGTAGAGAGATAGAGACAACTAAGTTGTTTTGTGCAGTAGAGGCTGAAGAAACTGGCCTGGATTAGAGGAAGCCGACAAGAGTGGGTCAGATAAATTGCAGGCAACATTCATGGAGGAGGCAGTATTTGACATGGGTTCATAGTCTTTAATGGGCGGTTATTTAGAACTTTTAATAGTGATGGAACCAGTTATTTTCTCTGATTCTGCTAGTATCTGTATAAGAAAAGTATTTGAATTGATTTATTTTGACTTTTTAAATCTCACTAACTTTGGTAAAAGACTCCTTTTCTGGGAGGCTGATGGGTAGAATGGTTACCATGTTACCATGTATAACCATCATAGCATCAATATTAATAACCATGTTTACTGAAGTAAAACATTGAGTCAATGAAAAGATCACATATGTAACACGCTTTACACAACACCTGACGGATTAAGAGTTCTATAAAGGGTATCCATCAATTGATATAATAATATATTTGTGTATATATGAGTAATATATTCCTTTGGCTATACACTTGAGAATTTTATAGTATTTTTAACCTAAATATGAAAATCATTTTTAAGTCCTATAAATCAAATTTCTTCACTCTGTTGTTCTTTGATATAACTTATTTTTACTTTAATATTACATATGTTATTACATTTTGTCAGCTTGGTCTTTACTTGTAAAAACTTTTAAAAATTCATCTAAAAGAACTTGGTTATCTTTTTTCTGATGCAGTACACATTTAATACACATTCAATGGGGATGTATGTGTACTGAGGTAAAAGAAATCAGTTATATACTTCTTAAAGATAACTTATCTTTTAGGCAGTTTTAGGTTCCCGGAAAAATTGGCTGTAATGTACTAAGTTCCCATATGCCCTGCGTTTTTCCCCTATTATTAACATCTTGAAATAGTGTGGTACATTTTTTACTCTTGATGTTCTAATGTTGATACATTATTATTTTCTAAAGTCCAGTGTTGATGTTGTTTAACTTAGAGTCTGCTCTTAGTGTTATAAATTCTGTAGGTTTGACAAATGAATTACACATCTGTCATTACAGTGTCCTATAGAATAGTTTCAGTATCATAAAAAGTCACCTGTGTGTCACCTTTTCATCCCTTTCTCCCTCCCCCTGAACCTCTGGAAACCACTGATCTTTTTACCATCCCTAGGTTTTGCCTTTCCCAGAATGTCATATTATTGGAATCATATGTATGTAGCCTTTTCAGATAAGCGTTTTTCACTTAGCAATATTTTGAGTTTCCTCATGTTCTTTTTGTGGCTTGGTAACTCTTTTTTTTTTTTTTTTTTTTTGATGATAACTCATTTTTAAAAATCACTTAGTACTCTCCCATGTCTGGATGTGCCAGTTTATTCATCTATTGAAAGACACCTTGGTTGCCTCTAAGTTTTGGCATTTATGAATAAAGCTGCTATAAACATTCGTAGGCAGGTTTTTGTGTAGACATAAGTTTTTATCTCATTTGGGTAAATATCAAGGAGCATGATTGCTGGCTTTTATGGTAGGATTCTGTTTAGTTTTATAAGCAGTTGCCAAATTGTCTTTCAAAGCGGCTGCACCATTTTGCATTTCCACCAGGAAAGGATGAGCGAGCATTCATTGCCCCACGTCCTTGCCAGCATTTGGTGTTGTCTGTGTTTCAGATTTTGGCCATTCTAACAGGGATGTAGTGATAAATCATTATTGTTTTAATTTGCAATTCCCTAATTACGTGTGCTGTTGAGTATCTTTTCAAATGCTTATTTGCTATCAGAATATCTTCTCTGGTGAGATTCAGGTCTTTTACCCATTTTAAAATTTTTCATTTTTTAAATTTTTCATTTCCTTATTAAATTTTAAGAGTTCTTTGTATCCTTGAGGTACAGTCTTTTATCAGATATGTGTTTTGCAAATATTTTCTCCCGGTCTCTGGCTGTCTTTTCATTCTTTTAACAGTGTCTTTCACACAGAAGAGGTTTTCAATTTTAATGAGGCCCAGTGTGGATTCTTTCTTTCCTGAGTTGTGCTTTAGGAGTTGTGGTGTAGAAGTTACAAAAACGCAAAGTTACGTACATTTGCTCCTGTGTTACCTGCTGGATTTTATACTTCTGTGTTTGATATTTAGGTCTATAATTATACATTTCGAATTAGTTTTTGTAAAATTTGTAAGTTGTAGGTCTAGATTAATTTTTTTTTTTTGCATGTTCAGTTCTGTCACCATTTGTTGAAAAGATTGTACTTTTTCCATTGAATTGCCTTTGCTCCTTTTGAAAATCAATTGTCTATATTTGTTTGGGTCTATTTCTGGACCCTTTATTTGCTTGGTGTGTTTGTCAGTTCTTTCACCCATACCACCCTGTCTTGATTTCTGTAGTTTTGTGGTAATCTTGAAGTCATGTAGTGTCAGTCCTCCAACTTTTTTCTTCTTCAATATTATGTTGACTATTTGAGTCTTTTGCCTTTCCATGTAAACTTCAGAATTAGTTTATTAGTTACCTGGGATATTGGTTGGGATTGCATCGGAGCTATAGATCAACTTGGAAAGAACTGATATTTGACATTATTCAGTCTTCATATGCGTGTACACAGATATTTGTATTCAGATCTTTGATCTCTTTGATCAGACTTCTGTAGTTTTCCTCATATCGATTCTGCACAGATTTGTTAGATTTTGTTTATACCTAAGTATTTCATTTCTGTGGTGCTAATATAAATATTAAGTTCATTGCTGATATATAAGAACACAATTGATTTTTGTATATTAACTTTGTATGTTGAAATATTAGTTGCAGGAGTTTTTTTGATTGATTCTTTGGGATTTTCTACATAGACAATCATGTCATCTGAGAACAAAGATAGCTTTATTTCTTCTTTCCTAATCTGTATACCTTTTATTTTCTTGACTTATTGCATTATCTAGGATCTCCCAATGTTGAATAAGAGTGGTGAGAGTAGACATCCTTGCTTTGTTCCTGCTTGTAGTAAGAAAGCATCTAGTTTCTCACCCTTAAGTATGATGTTAACTGTAGGTTTTTTATAGATGTTCTTTTTCAGGTTGAGGAAGTTCCCCTCTCTTCCTAATTTGTTGAAGAGTTTTTATCATGAATCGATGTTGGATTTTTATTATTTATTTATTCATTCATTCATTCATTTATTTTAGAGGGAGAGGAGAGGCAGAGGGAGAGGGAGAGAATCTTAAGCAGGCTCCACACCCAGTGCAGAGCCTGACTTGGAGCTTGATCTCACAACCCTGAGACCATGATCTGAGCCAAAATCAAGAGTTGAATGCTTAACCCACTGAGCCACCCAGGCAGCCCAAGATGTATATAATTTTATAATTTATAGTAGATATCTTATTCATTCTCTTTATTGACAAACATATATTATAGTGAGGACATTTTGTTTTTTTGTCTTTTTTTTTAAAGATTTTTATATATTTATTTGACACAGAGAGAGAGATCACAAGTAGGCAGAGAGGCAGGCAGAGAGAGAGGAGGAAGCAGGCTTCCCGCCGAGCAGAGAGCCCGATGCAGGGCTCGATCCCAGGACCCTGAGATCATGACCCGAGCCGGAGGCAGAGGCTTTAACCCACTGAGCCACCCAGGCGCCCCTAGTGAGGACATTGTTAACAGTATTATTGATTAATACCAACAAACTATGTTAAAATATTATGGGGTTGTATTTTATCATTATGCAAACAGTGTTCTCTAATCAGGGATCAGCAAAGTATGGCCTATGAGCCCAATCTAGCTAATGGCCTGTTTTTTAGGCACTTTGGTCTAAGAATTTTTTACATTTATAAATGGTTGGAAAAAATTGAAAGAAAATGGCATTTTGGGTTTTTATTGTTTTTTGGTTTTTTTTAGATTTTATTTATTTATTTGATAGAGAAAGAGAGATCACAAGTAGGCAGAGAAGCAGGCAGAGAGAGGGGGGAAGTAGGCTCCCTGCTGAGCAGAGAGCTTAATGCAGGGCTCAATCCCAGGACCCTGAGATCATGACCCTGAGCGAAAGGCAGAGGCTTTAACCCACTGAGCCACCCAGGTGCCCCAAGAAAATAGTGTTTTGTAATGCATGAAAATTATACAAAATTCAAAGTTTGTTGCCCATAAGTAAGTTTTATTAGAACACAGCCTTGCTTATGGGATGCCTGGGTGGCTCAGTTGGTTAAGCCGCTGCCTTTGGCTCAGCTCATGATCCCAGGGTCCTGGGATCCAGTTCCACATTGGGCTCCTTGCTTGGGAGGGAGCCTGCTTCTCCCTCTGCCTGCTCTGCCTGCCACTCCCCCTGCTTGCACGCTCTTTCTCTCTCTGACAAATAAATAAAGAAAATTAAAAAAAAGAACACAGCCTTGCTTATTCTTTTATATGTCTGTGGCTGCTTTTGCACTGCTGCTTAGCATACAACAAAGGAAAAATAACTTGAGAGAGTGTAGATTGCCACACATATAACTATCCTGCAACTTTCATTTGTTTTTTATTACAGTGCATACTCATCATGTTAAAAGAAGTAGAGAAAGTAGACTTTGAATATCTCTCTTCCAGGTCACAGTTACTGAATGAAATGCCAAAGCATTATTTTATTATGTAATGACCCTGTGCTAAAAGAATATTTACCTGTGCTAAAAGAATATTGAAATTTCTAAACTAAGCACTTGTCACAATATGCCCACCTCACAGGAAAGGAATGGCCAGAAAAATTAGAAAATTTAAGACAAAATATCTCATACAGCAGAATTTCTTCACAAAAATAAAAAACCAAAAATGAGTCTGCAACCTAAGTTTCTGAATGACTCACTTGTTAGCCACACAAGGAATGTCTTTTACCAATGGTGAGTTAATTAAACCACCTGAATGTAGCAGCTGAAGAAAGGTGTCCAGAGTAAATAAACTTAGGACCCTTAGCCTTTTTGTGAGAACAGTTTCTTGAAGAACTGAGGACATTCAGAGCAATGTCAATAGTCAATTAAAAATAAGGCAAATGATTTTGAGTGGTTTTCCTTGGCTCTTAATGGGTCACCAAATGTTACCCATACTGCTCAGTTATTGTGTATTTGAGAAGCCAGTGCTGAGTTTGAAGTGACTAAAGAATTAGCCTCTATGAATACTGACTTTGACCCCTAATAATGAAATGAAATGTTGTCACCCCTGAGAAAGATGGGTAAAAAAAATTTTTTATAAGTATGTATGGTGACAGATGTTAACTAGGTTTATTGTGATGATAATTTCACAATATATGCAAATATTAAATCATTATTTTGTATACCTGAAATTAATGTTATATGTCAATTATTCCAAATTATATGTCAATTATGAAAAATTTAAAAAAAATTTTCATTAATAGACTTGTATTTTTTAAATTTGTATTAAAAAAATAAATTTGTATTCAGTTATTATATTTTGAATTTAGTCAATTAGAAAAATTACTGCAACTTTTTTTCTCTTGTTATTTAAGCACTTATGTAATAACCTCAATTTTGTCTCAGCCACAAAGCCTAAAATAATTACTATATGGCTTTTTATTAAAAAAGTTTGCAAGTTCCTTGATTGATTGATGTCAATGTGTGATAGAAGAACATTTCCCCTGCCCCTTTTCCTTATTACTTTGATAATACAGGTGTATTTTGCTGTTTAAAACAATATCTTGTATAATTTTCATAGAAGATTTATAGTTGTAATAATTTGAAGTTGAATGACAATTCCAGCTAGCCTAATATATGCTCCTAATTTAATTTTCTTTGTGAATTGTTTTAGTTCTGGTGTTGTTTGGGAGATGAAACCAAAACAGAAATGGAAGCCTTTTAGTCAAAAGCAGATAATGTTGCTGGAACAGTCCTATAAAAAATATCAAGTATCAAAAGACCATGGATGGATTAAACTAGATAATAATTTTGAGGTATACCAAAATTTTTTTGTTTTGGTTTTAAGTATGTATTTCGTTGGTGCGTAATAAGTAAGGAAAATTTACTGTCCAAGTAAAAATGTGTGTGCAGAAACTATTTATTAGCAAATAAACTCTTATTTGTTAGTAGGATTGACATGACTGATACTCATTAGTACATTTTAAATTAAAATATGTTATTAAATCATATACCGTGAAATATGATTTAAATATGTTTTGCGTTTTTATAATTTCTTCTGTTTATAAACAGTTTCATGGAACTTGTTTTCAGTAAGATTATGCAGAAATTAATATTGCTTATTGGAACTTCTGTTTTGAATGATACCAATATATATTGGTAAATAAAGTCTGTGCAAAATTATGTATTTCACTAATGAAAAATCTGTAGAAAATCTGTTCAATTAAAAAGTTTATTAAACGTGAACGATTGTTGGACTTGGGTAGATGTCACAAATACAGGTGTACTCTCTGCAGGCCCTTACAGTATTGCACCTGAAGGTCACTTTTGCCCTAAGAAGACCCCAGAAGCTTGACTGCAATTTCTCTTTTGCTTTGGTTCAGTCGCATACCTTTAGTTATTCCTTGTCTTTGATGTCTAATGGTTGGGTTTGTATTGGTTACCAGATATGCTCCCCACCCCGACCCTCATCCCTATAAATGTTGGCCATGCTCAAATGAAAACAAACTGACATAAATAAGCTATTAACTATTCATTGTTTAACTTCGTTGGAACAAAATTTAAGAGTTACCTAGAATTACTCATTATTGAGGTTTTTAAAAATATAAAACATGGTTTATTTTCTTTAACTGCAATTTATATAATTGAAAAGTTCCTCAGTTGTTTTCTTGTTTTCCTCATCATTTTGGTGGAAAACTGATGATTCCGCTTCAAAGATCTCAACTGTAGATCACCTTAAGGCAGATCTTTTGGTGAGACCTAGAGATTAAGATGTTTTCTCCTTTCAATTTGTGAGTAAATGGATATTTAAAATGGGCTATCCTGCTAATACCAAGTCATCATAAACATATATGCTTTGTCCCCAGGTCAATTTTGATAAAGTTCCCATGGAAATGCGCCTCCCTGTTCATTGCCCAATAAAGCGAGATTTTTTATCAGGGATTCAGATTGAATTTAAGCAGTCTCCTCACCAGAGAAGTTTAAGAGCCAGATTGTACTGGCTTCAGGTAACATTGTCATTTTCCGTTCAATAAGTGTATCTAATCACTTTGGGAAACCTGGGGATGAAATTTTTTCTGCAAGACTCTAGCATACATTTTAAACAGTATTTTTCTTTTTGTTTGTATGTTTATTCCCTTTTCCCATGTATCCTGTGGATTCTATATACATAGGGTCCAAGTCCAAAGACCTTTTGACTGTTGAGACTATTTAATTTGACCAGTTAGCCTACAAGAGCGTTTTCCTGCACTGAAATTGTTATTTTTAAATAATTCCTTTGAATTTGTCATGGGATCTCAAAATAAGATTTTCTTTTGTCATTCTACACAGGAGTGAACATCAGAGAACATTTTAGTCTGCTTGCTTGCTTGCTCTCTTCTTGCTTCCCTTCCTCTTTTCCTTTTAACTACTAAATACTACTTAGGACATCTTTATTCTTTTTCTTCTTTCTAATTTCATATCCTCTAATTTCATATCCATTCTCCACTTACATTTAACTTAAATTATAAGCTGTCAAACTCTCACATGATCCATAGGCACAGATATTTTGATTAATAGTGTGTACGCTGCACAGTGTTAATGCACTTATGAGGAAATTAAATATTCCTTTATGCGAAAGGTTGCCCTTGCTGGCATATGTATGAATTTTAGTTTTAAAGTGAAACTTCTAATAGCAGCACATATACAATGCAAATATTTAATTCTGATGAAATTAGCAGCCTCTTCTATAATATTATCTCTAAAACTAAAAGTTATTACATTATTTCAAATTCTGCTGAATTCTTATTTTCTTGTCTTTTTTAAGGTTGATAGTCAGTTACCAGGTACAATGTTTCCTGTTGTATTTCATCCTGTGGCTCCTCCAAAATCTATTGCTTTGGATTCAGGTAAAAAAAAAGAAAAAAAGAAAAAAATTGAGACATCCTTTTTTAAAAATTAAGTAGACATTATTTTGATCTAGTATAAAGCTTGATTTTTTTTCCTGTTTTTTTGTTTGTTTTCTTCCCCTTAGAGCCCAAACCTTTCATTGATGTTAGTGTCATCACAAGATTTAATGAATACAGTAAAGTATTACAGTTCAAGTAAGTAAAGATTCCCCTATTTGACTAAAGGAATTTAAAACGAGAATCAATTTCGAAAATAAATTTCTCAAACAAAAAAAAAAAAGAAAAAGAAAATAAATTTCTCTCCTGTGAGGCTGACTTCCACATAAAACTTATTTTCCGCCTGAACATACGAATCCACTTTTGGTCAAGTAATTTTCTACTTAATATTATAGTAGTCCCTCTATATTTTGGTCAAGTAATTTTCTACTTAATATTATAGTAGTCCCTCTATATTTAAGGTGTAAAATTCCTTAACCACTTTTCCTCTTTGTAATTCCAATTAGAATATAAAATAGCCAGTGGAATATAAATAATGTATGTATTTGTGAAATGTGCTCTTGAAAACAATTGCTGTAGCACTTAAAAATGGAATAACATATGCTATTTCATCTAATTGTATTTGTCTCTTCTGTAACATTATAAATATGGGATTTGGGACTTTAAATGCTAAGTACTATCAATGCTTTAGTACTTTAGTACTAAGTACTTTAGTACTGTAAATGCTATCAATACAGCAGCATTACCGCTAATGAAATCTTAACTCTAGTGGGAAAAAAAAAACAAAAAACAGCTCAGTTAAGGATACCTTGATCTTGTTAATGTAACACTTTTTTTAAGACATGAAGGAGAAAAATCTTGTGACTTCTGACCAAAATCAAAGTTTAACATTGAAAATTATAAGGTTTGATAGAAACCCTTTTCTATCTTTTGAAATATTTTTTTCCTCAGGTATTTTATGGTCCTCATTCAGGAAATGGCCTTGAAAGTTGATCAGGGATTTCTAGGAGCTATTATTGCACTGTTTACCCCAACAACTGACCCCGAAGCTGAAAGAAAACGGGTAACAATTTTTATTTCTTGGGAAAATTATAAGCTAAGAAAAAAAATCAGCCATTCTTTGAACTAACTAGAGAAAAAAAATTAAAATACTAATTCTTGATTTCATTTTTTTCAGACAAAGTTAATCCAACAAGATATAGATGCTCTAAATACAGAGTTAATGGAGACTTCGATGACTGATATGTCAGTTCTTAGTTTCTTTGAACATTTCCATATTTCTCCTGTTAAGGTTTGTCGTAATTATTATTTTGAAACTTGTGCAGAATTGTAGGATTTTTAAAGGCTCTGTGTATAAATGTGTGTTTTAATTTGTTGTATCAAGTATTTGGTGGGAATTTTGTTTGATTAATTGAAATAATTAAGACAATTCTCTGTAACATATGTACAACCATAATTCCCACAGAGAAACCATCAGAGCATGTTCTCTAGTCTTGAATTAATAACCCCTTTATTCAAGGAAGCAGCTGACAAAAGCATTTCTTAATTAAGCGAAGAAGTGCTCACCAACATTTAATGTTTTGGTTGCACTTTGTAACTACTATCACTGTCTAAACAGAGAGCTATAATGGGTGCCCTAACCAGAATGTGAAAACGCTGAAGTAGGTATTCTACTGTTGATGTGGTGTTTTTCACCCTTCCAAAATTCGATTGTAACTAAGGAAGTGGAAAATTGGATACCTTTCACTTGCCTGATTTTGTACTTTATGAACCCATTTCCTTTTCTCCTTTTGTTGTTCTTTTTAGGTTTTATAGGAAGAGGTGACTGCTTAGTAAATTCACAAATGCCACCAACCATAACTCTCTACACTTGTGTAATGGGCCAGATTTACAATTAAGTAACTCAAAATATTGATGATCCTTTACATTCTCAAAAACTGTTCACATCACATTATTTTCAATTGCATACACCAATTCTTTTGGCTAATTAAATAAATTTATAAAAGGGAATTGAATTATTATTTTAAATTGATATGCTAGTTTGGTAGTATTAGACATATTTATAGCATTACGTTTAAAATTTATATCATTTCGTGTGGTAAGTTATACACAATTTCTTTTTCATTAGTAAGTGAAAATCACTTACGAGATTGAACAATACCTTCAACAAATATTTGCTAAGTGCCTCAAAATTGCTCTGAAAGGTATAAAATGACTCCCTGGATCTTATAATCTTAGGGGAGTGTTAAAGATTGTTAATTTATCGATTCATGATTTTACACATGTTGAGAATTACACCATGAGGTTGAGTAATTAAGATCATGAACCGTAGTTGTTTTCTTATTCCATGGTGACTTTTCCTTAGGGAAAGTCTGGACCTCTGTCCACCTAAGCCGACCTTTCCTGGATCTGTATACTCTCTGACTCTGCAGTGGGCAGAAGTCCACGCCGAAAGAACAAAACAATACGAAACGACAAACCAGGCTTTCCTGGTTTTACCCCAAGTCTCCTCTGTTGGGCTCTACATTGGTTAGGCAGAAGGCAGAGTAAGAAAGGAGAGTCATCTGCTTTATTTGCCTGGATAGAACTACCTTCTGCCTGTGTCTTTTGGCACTATTGCACTAGCAATGATACAGCACAAAGTAGAAGCTAAATGGCAATGTGAAAATCTCATGTTTAGGTACTGAGTTGAAGGAGTCTGTGGAAGCTGAAAACCTTATTACTCTTTAAAAATTTATTTAGCAACTTGCTAATTGTTGCTGTAATTATCGTGTTGTTACTTATTATTGTTGTATAATAATAATTGTTAATTATTGCCATGAATTATTTACTTTAGTTGGATGAAAACAAATGACCATTTATTATTTTGACTGGTAAACATGTTTTGTATGCCAGTTAACATGTTTTTCTTCTTAAAATGATTATACCATTTTTGTAAAGTGTTTTGAGCCCCTCTATATAAACACAATGGTCTTTATACACTTTAGATGAAATTTTACTTCTTTGAAACAGACTAATTTGTATTCTATCAAAAAGCGAATATGAGAATCAGGTATTAGTGAGTTATCCTGTGTGGTGTGTACAGTAACAAATAATAGCTTTCTTTAGGACTCTGAAAGGTACAACATGTTTGTATCTGGGTGATCTGATTCTTGTGTATGTAAATATTTTGTTTTTGTTTTTAGCTTTTATTTATTAAACATTATTTTTCTTTTAGTTGCATTTGAGCCTGTCCTTGGGTAGTGGAGGTAAAGAGTCAGAGAAAGAAAAACAGGAAATGATTGCAATTCATTCTGTCAATCTGCTTTTGAAAAGCATAGGTGCTACTCTGACTGATGTGGATGACCTAATATTCAAGTAAGACTTATGTTAAAGTAGAGGGGGAGGGTTTTGTACCAAGAGTATGTTTCTGGATATTATTTTCTGCCCACGTGGGCTAGAATGTTAGCTTAGAAAATGATAATTCTCACTATACTTGAAGTTTGGCCCCTTTCTTTTTTTTTTTTTTTTTAAAGATTTTATTTATTTATTTGACAGAGAGAGAGATCACAAGCAGGCAGAGAGGCAGGCAGAGAGAGAGGGGGAAGCAGGCTCCCTGCTGAGCAGAGAGCCCGATGCGGGGCTCGATCCCAGGACCCCGAGATCATGACCTGAGCTGAAGGCAGAGGCTTTAACCCACTGAGCCACCCAGGCGCCCCTTGGCCCCTTTCTATTTATGCTTTTTAGATATGCTTTTTTTACTCTTAAAGAGTTTTGTATTTTCCTCAGTTATTCAGTGTTGATAATACATGAATATAGAATAAAAATGGAATTATTTTAGTAGTAGCTTATAAATTGACCGTGTTTTAAAACAGACTCATATTTAGAAATATGTAGCAGTATGGTGAGATTTCAGTATAATCATGTGGAAAAGTATAGAAAATAACTCTTTGTAGCATTTCATCTGAGAATACTTATGTGTGCTAGATGTATATGAATTCAATGAAGGTTTATTGAGTTGAATATTAAGCAATGATATTGGAACAAGTAGTTGCCTTGGAGGAAAAAAACCCATTTGTATTATTTCCACCTTACTTGTACACATCATAGGAATGGAAGGGTTAAATATAAAATTCAAGTGAAAAAGAGTGAGGAAAATATCAAGGGTAATTGTCAAGTCTCTGAGTAAAGGAAGTCTTCTCAGTTTAAAAGCAGTGGGAAAACCTGCAGTGGAAAATACAAGATAGATTTGACTACATAACAGTTAAACACTTTACAAAACAAAATCAGTGGTAACAATTAGAAAATGAGCTGGGAAAATATAATGACGAGTATGACAGAGAGAAGACTGATAGTCTTAGTATTAAACATTGATAAGACAAACCTAAAGATTCCAGTGCCATAATTGCCAGCGGACAATAAGAGAGAATTTGCAAAAGGGAAGATACAGTGGCTGATAGATATTTGAAATGCTCAGCTTTATCATTTATCATATAATATATACAAATTAAAGCAAATTATCAAAGATTTCAAAATAAGAATAATCCTAGTACTAGAGAGGGTAGGGTCTAACAAATGAGAACTTTTTTTTTAAACTATTGGTATGAGAGGAAAGAGATATATATATATGTCAAAGCCTCAAATTTTTTTTACTAGTTTTTCACTCAGTAATTCTTTTATTGGGAATTCAGTCCAAAAAATAATCGTGAAATGCAACCAAAGAGTTATATGCAAAATTTACATATGGCAATCCTAATTATTATTGTCAAGATTTGGAAATGTCTGATAGTGGGAGAATTGTTTTCTTATGACACTTCCACATGATGGAATGCTAGGCATCCATTAAAAATAGGGCGCCTGGGTGGCTCAGTGGGTTAAAGCCTCTGCTTTCAGCTCAGGTCATGATCTCAGGTCCTGGGATTGAGCCCTGCATTGGGCTCTCTGCTCAGTGGAGAGCCTGCTTCCTCCTCTCTCTCTGCCTGCCTCTCTGCCTACTTGTGATCTCTCTCTCTCTCTGTCAAATAAATAAATAAAATATTTAAAAAAATAAAAAATAAATACTTCGCCCCCCAAAAAATGGTTACATAAAATTTTGAATAACCTAGAGTGATACTTATTCACAGTATTGAGTGTAAAAATGCATACAAAATGTTTTAAATATTTTTGAATTGGATAGAAAAGAAAGAATTAAAAGTGGGAAACGACAAGAAGAAAAACCTAAAAAATCCACTGTATGACGGGATTATGGTTGAGTTTTTCAACCTTTTTACTGTTTGTGTATTTATGAAAGACTTGTATGAGAATGTGCTGCTTTTACAGTAATTTTGTTACCATGATATGAAGATCTCAAACATAAATTATATGTGGCAGATGTATAAATCGAACTGCGAAGGATTAGCGATGATTAATTTATCATTGAAATTTTAAGTCTCTTTCTTTCAGAATGTAATCATCGTGCCTTTGAATCTTTCTTTCTCCTCCCAGACTTGCTTATTATGAACTTCGGTATCAGTTTTACAAGAGAGATCAGCTCATGTGGAGTGTTGTTAGACATTACAGTGAACAGGTAATTTCCTATCATAGTAGCTAACAAGGAATATACATCATAAAGTATCAGACAAAACATTTATATGTGATGGCACACTGTGCAAAACTGTTTATCTAATTTACTTCAATTTGCAGTCTCTTTACTTCATAGGTTTCTTGAATGATTAATTTCTATGTCTTTAGTTTTTTCCCCTCTGTATAAAAGTTTTTGAAAATTTCCCCTGGTGCCTTTTTTCCTTTGCGATTATACATTTACCACTTTGGGAAAGAATACTGATGGAGGAGGCATCACACTTATGTCGTAAATGTCTCCAGTTTCTAAGCATAGTCTAGTAGAGTCAGGAGAGGAATTCTTTTTTTTTTTTTTTTTCCAGCTGTAAACACTTTTTTATTTCTTTTTTTTTTCCCCCAAATACTTTTATTTTATTTTTTCAGTGTTACAAGATTCATTGTTTATGTACCACACCCAGTGCTCCATGCAATACGTGCCCTCCTCAATACCCACCACCAGGCTCGCCCATCCCCCCACCCCCTCCCCTCCAAAACTCTCAGTCCCTTGTTCTGAGTTCACAGTCTCAGGAGAGGAATTCTAACCCAGGCTCTTTCCCACAGCTCAGTTACTCCATGGTTTGAATTGGATGCAGAGGCGTAGTAGTTGTTTCAGGGTGGTAGGGTACCATTGCTGCACCATGGAACTCCAGGGCAGTGGTCCCCTTTCCTTCCTCTGCTGGAAGGTCTTTTCTCCTATGGTATATATAAACATCATGGTTATTACATGTTCAAATAAGGATGTCTTTTCATTTGTGTTTTGTTTTGGTTATTATTTCCCCATCTAGTTTCATAGTAATAGTGATAGTAACGTAATAATAAAAATAAGTAAAAAAATAATTTAAAAAATAACTATTATTGAATTATATATTCATTTAATATGTGTACTCAGCCATGGAAGGTCAGTGTAATCCACCTCTCATTTTTTTATATGAGAAGACTGAGGCCCTATTATAGAGATTAACTGACCTGTCCAAGGTCACAAAGCTGCTAACTGGTGGACTGCCTCGGACCTTTACTAGCATAATGCCTGGCACATAGTGAAAGATCAGTTAATGGATGTAGTTATGGTTATTATGCATTGATTTCCTTTAACAATCTCAGGTAGTCAGTACTCTCCTTTCTTCCCGAGGCATCATGCTATGGTTTCTTACAAGAGTAGTAAAGGACTTACTATACGTTTTTTTCCCCTTTAGTTCTTAAAACAGATGTATGTCCTTGTATTGGGCTTAGATGTGCTTGGAAACCCATTTGGATTAATTAGAGGTCTGTCTGAAGGAGTTGAAGCTTTATTCTATGAACCTTTCCAGGTATTGATCTTTTATTTAAGTATAAGTACAGAAAATGTTATTCTTTTTTTTAATGACAAATAATATGTATTTTAAGTGTATCTGGGAATTGAATAATGTTCAGATAATAAAAATACATGAACATCATATTTTATTTAAAATTACGTGAGATGACTTTAAATGATTGTTGTAGAATTAATTGAGCACTTCTAATGTCTGGGCGATAAAATGTGCCCACATTTTTCAGGATTTCACATAGTTATAAGGAAGAATGCTAGGTACATTAACACCATTTCAAGGCTGTTTCACCACTATGGAAAGGACTCAGGGGATACATGGAAAGGACTCAGGGGATAAGAAAAGCTGACTTTGTTTTGTATTCAAGCTTTCCTCTAACCTGTTTACCTCCATTGGGTGGAGGAACTCAGGAATCCGAAGTCGTGAGGGTTTTAGCAGGACAGCACAGAGAGAACACATGGGAGAATGAGACCGTTTGGGCTCTTAGTGTTGTTACCAGTGCAGCTTGCTGCGGCGGTCTGATGGAACTTGGTACGGGGAGGCCGACTTCAGACTGTGACTGAAGCCATGGTTTATTCCTATCCAGTTTTGTCATCTCAGAAGAGTTTGCCAAGACCATGTGGGTTGAAGGTCTCTTCAAACACAGTAGGTGTGCCATTGGTATTTTAGTTAGAGGGTGAAAACTGATAGCACAGTGTTTGTGGATCTTTACAGATTCTCTATCTTCATGGAAACTCTGAAATACTAGATCAAAAGTCTTAAGCTTATTTAAATTTTAAATAGCAAACTTTTCTCTCTCTTTTCTTTTCTTTTTTGACCAGGGTGCTGTTCAAGGCCCTGAAGAATTTGCTGAGGGGTTAGTGATTGGAGTAAGAAGTCTCTTTGGACACACCGTAGGTATGGATCTCCTATATGTGTATATAAATATGCGTATTTTTATTGTAATTATTCTAAAATGCATTGTTTATAAAATAAAGAGGATCAGTTTTCTAATAATCCTTTTTAAAAGATGTGTTCCCCTGTTCTTAAATGGAAAATAACAGACTTGCTGTGTTTGTTTATATGCCTTTGTAGCATTGGATCAGTGTGCTTTTTTTCTATGCTTTTTAGAACAGTTTTAGGTTTACAGAAAAATTTTGGAGTATTAGTGTACTTTGAATAGTTTTATTCTTCTTCTTGATAAATGGGAAATGATAAAAATACATTTCTGTATGTTTGTATATGAGAGAGAATCTGAAGCAACTCTTTATTAAAGCAGTGGCGTGCTGTATACTGTGTTAATGGTCTTTAAAGAAACAATGTGACTGACTTTTCTGGGTCTTCCAATAGGCGGCGCAGCAGGAGTTGTATCTCGCATCACCGGTTCTGTTGGAAAAGGTTTGGCAGCAATTACAATGGACAAGGAATATCAGCAAAAAAGAAGAGAAGAGATGGGTCGACAGCCTAAAGATTTTGGAGACAGCCTGGCCAGAGGAGGAAAGGGCTTCTTGCGTGTAAGTCTCTTACTGAATCTTCAAGAAGCCGTGAACTTTGATATACACTTTATAAATGTACTTTACCTGGTTTTTTGCAACTTGGAATATTACTTGTGAGTCAAGGTCAACAGTAGCAGTAGTGATAAATTGTGGACTTTTCTGTTTCCTTGTGTGCTCTCCTTCCCCAATATCACTATCACATCTATCCCCCAAATCCCAGACTTAGTTTGGCACTTAGGCTGGAATGAGAGCTCTGTAATGATGGTCAGTTAGCATTCTTCTGGAAGGCAAAGAAGCAAAGCAGAGAGAAATATGGTACATGATGGTAGCTAGAGAGAGGAGTTGTTCGGGTCATTCTCAGTTGACCATTTCTGGGGAAGGAGAGGTACGCAAGCTAAGTGTTTGTAAATCAGGAACTGACTTTCACTGTTTTTCAGTACTTTAAAAGTTATACAGGTGATACATGAATATTCTCTGTATAAGTAATTATAAGAACTTGTAAGTTCTCCTTTTACTAAGTAATGGAAATATTATAGGTAAAGCTATAAAGTACTATTTGATCACCCTCACCTCTTCCCAGAAATACCTAATCTTCTCAACAGTATGTATACTTCAGTTCTCTTTCTGTGCATTTGTATAACGTACAGGTGGTTTTATTTACTACCATTACTTGGCAAGTGTTAAGAATGTATAAACGTATTACTGTTTTAATTTTGGAAATAATTTTAGGAACTGTAACTTCTGTGTTTGTACCAGTGTTGTATGTTGTCTAATTGAAAGTGCCTTACTTGTCAGGCTATTTGCGGTACTTCACAGTTCCCTTCATTTTCAGTTTTCCGTGCTACCACTGAATTACAAAGTAATTTCATTGAAATTTATATTAGATTTTAGGGATTATTTGGGTCAACTCACTCATTTTACTGGTACAGAAACTGAGGTTTAAAGAGAGTGAATCAATTGCCCATTGTTACATAGCTAATTGGTGCCAGAGCCAGATGTAGAATCTTTTCATCTGCTTTCCCATTCTGTTATAAAATATTACTTCTACAAAGTGCTTTTGTTTAAAATTTGCAGTTATATAATATTTTAAAAATCATAGTGCTCACTTAGGTGCATGTTCACATTATCAAGTAAGTCCTCATTCTTTAAAAAAAGTTATTTCTAGTATGTCTGTAGAGACCTCTAGTGGTTGGCTTAAAATTAAGCACCTTCCATTCAGGTTTATGATTGATCTGTCTTTCAGGGAGTTGTTGGTGGAGTGACTGGGATAATAACAAAACCTGTGGAAGGTAAGTTGAGAACGTTTCCTTCCAGTGCAAAGTCTGAAGAGTTGATATATAATAAACATGAGATGTTATTGCTACTAGTTATTTGAGAGAATTTCTGATTTCATGTTCATAGTCTTAAATCGTTTTTTAATGAAAGTACTTTCTTCAGAAAGTTGAAAGAGTCTATTAAATAATAGACTCTGACTCAGACTTTGAATGTTATTTTCAGCGGGATAATAGTTAAACTAGGTTCCTTTAGGTCCTCAATAGCAATTGATTCATTTTTTTAAATCCTGTTAAAAAAGTACTTTATTCGATCAAAACCCCTTCTTTGCAGATATTGGCAAACTGTTTCTAAAATGTATATGGGAATTCAAGTGGCCCCAAATAGCTACACCAATCTTGAAAAAGAACCAAGTTGGAGAACTTAGACTGTCAATTTAAAAACTTACCATAAAGATGTAATAGCTAAGACAGTGTGTTACTGGCATTTGGATAGACATACAGATCAATGGAATAGATTTGAGATTCCAGAAATAAACATAATAAAAACTTTGTGGTCAATTGATCTTCAACAAGGGTGCCAAGATAATTCCTCGGGGAATAACCTTTTCAACAAATGGTGCTGGGACACCTGAATATAAACATAGAATTAATGTGTCTGGCAACAACTCCACTTCTAGGTATATACCCAAGAGAATAGAAAACATAAGTTCACTCAAAAACTTACATATAAATGTTCACAGAACATAATAGCCAGAATGTGGTAACAACCTAAATGACTATCAACTAAAGCATAATGAAACGAAAGGTGGTATACCTTACAATGGGATAGTATCTAGCTGTAAAAAGAAATCAAGTGCTGATACAAGTTCAAGATGAATGAACCTTGAACACACATTGCTCGGTGAAAACAGCCAGTCACAAAGACCAGATATTGTTTGATTCTGTTTGTAGGAAATGTCCAGAATAGGCCAATCCACAGAGACAGAAAGTAGATTAGTGGTTGCCTAGGTCTGGGGGTTAGTGAGGAAGGAGCTAAATTGCACAGGATCAGGAGAAGATGGGTTGGGGGAAGTGGAGAATGATGCTAATGGTCATGGGGTTTCTTTTTGAGATGATATAAATTTTCTAAAATTGATTTTTGTTATGGTCGCACATGCTAATGTACCAAAAACATTTAATTTGTACATTTCAATGGGTGAATTATATGGTATGTGAATTATAATTCAATAAAGTTCTTACATTTTAAAAAAAAGTACACTGCTTGAAAAATCTCCTAAAAAAAAAAAAAAGAAAAATCTCCTGATGGTAGACATAAAGAGAAAAATTTCTGGTCATTTCTGAAACCTTCGATCCTTAGGTCTAAGAATTAGTGGTGGTAAAATTTGCACATGACTCAGGATGACCTGGAGGACATGTTCAAACACAGGTTGCTGGGCCCTACTTCTGGAGTTTCTGATTCAGTAGGTCTGGGGCAGGGCCTAATAATTTGTGTTTTTAACACACTTTGAAAATCACTGTTCTTTACATGTTATGATTAAATTTAACTTCTTTAGAAAACCAAAATCTTGGGGTGCCTGGGTGACTCAGTCAGTTAAGGGGCTGCCTTCGGCTCTGGTCATGATCCCGGGGTCCTGGGATCGAGCCCTGCATCAGGCTCCCTGCTCAATGGAGAGCCTGCTTCTCCCTCTCCCTCGGCCTGCCACTCTGCCTACTTGTGCTCTCTCTCTCTCTGTCAAATAAATAAATAAAATCTTAAAAAAAAAAAAAGAAAAAATCTAGAAACTTCCTGGGTAAATCATTTCTGTATTTGGCTCATGCTTTCGTTGAGTTCAAACTTGTTTATTTTAAAATATCTTTATACATTCATTGTCCTTGGTTTTACGAAGGTGCCAAAAAGGAAGGAGCTGCTGGATTCTTTAAAGGAATTGGAAAGGGGCTTGTGGGTGCTGTGGCTCGTCCAACTGGTGGAATCATAGACATGGCCAGCAGCACCTTCCAAGGAATTCAGAGGTAATTAGGTACACATACCATGTGCAAGGTATGTGTCTCTGTGCTAATGGTTGCTAGAAATACATAAACAGGTTAAACACTTGGCCTGCTCTTCAGGATGTTGAAGTCTAAGTGAAAGGTATGACCGGTGCACAAGGTGGGGTGGCACCAGAGAGGAGTAAGAAGAGACAGTTTTTATGGTTCACTTTCTCTTTTGTTCAACAAATGTTGATTGGTACCTACTATATGCCAGGCCCTGTGCTAGCTGCTTGCGCAGAGTGGACAGCCTAATCTCTGCCTTTGTTACTTTGTTATTTTCTTTTCTTAAAGGAAAGGTGGGGGAACTTGGAGTCCAACAGACTTGGTTTTAATACTTGTCGCATTATAATGGGCACATTATCTAAAATTACTCTATTGTTATCAAAACTGATATAGAATGGAATGTAGTACAGTCTTTAATCTACATATATATTTGTATGTATTATTTTGAAAGATTTTTATGTATTTTCTTATATTTATTCCACTGCCTTATACAGAGCCGCAGAATCAACCGAGGAAGTGTCCAGGCTCCGTCCCCCTCGTTTCATCCATGAGGATGGCATCATTCGCCCATACGAAAGACAGGAATCCGAGGGCTCTGATTTATTTGAGGTATAAATTCTCTTCTTCATGGTCGTGGGTAGAATTTCATATGAAAGATTTCTAGGACGAGGATTTCATGGGTGGTTCTTAAAGTTCCTGACTCATGAACTTCTTTAAGGATTACGCAGGGAACGTGGTTTGTAGAGTAGAATTTATTATCTATATTTTATTTTTGCATAATGTGTTAAAAGGGAATGACTGGTAATTTTTTTCTGCACAGGAACAAAGCCTTTTTGTGCAGAAAGGATAATGTTAAAAGAAGCCGTAGGCATTATTACTGTTTGTGTGGTAGCTCATTTAGTTAATGGTTAACTTTATCCTACTTTATAGCTAATTATAGGAATTCCACTGCTTCCTTTTCTCCCAGCCAAATTAATTTATTTGGATTACTCTGTAAATCTAGATTTATTCAGGTAAACAGAAACTGGAGGAGAGGAAAAAAAAAAATAATTATGCACAGTTACAATCTTTTTAAACCTTAAAAATATTTTAAGGTGGATTTTTTGGCTTTTATTTTAGTTTTAACTTTACTACACTTAAACAATATATACATACATAAATTGCTTTTCTCCCTTGACTGGAATCCCCTCCCCCCAAAATGTATTAATATTTTCCTACTTTGACTTCAAAATAATACGACTCTTCATTGTTCTTAGCCTTTGGTCTTTATTGTATGTGATTACATTTTATCTTTCTGCATGCTTCTAACTTTATTTTCTTTCTTTTTCTGCCTACACAGCAAGAACCGGAAATACAGGAGTAAATGTTTCCTATACTACTACTTGATTTCATCCTTAAAAATCAAAACAAACTGTGGTATTAATTGGCTGTCTTTGATTTATTTAGATTGAGTGTTCATTTCAGTGAAGTTTTCTTTACAACTCTCCCCTCTCTCTCAACTTTTTATTGTAGTGGCTTGACTACACACAAAGATTATTCCTGGTAATGCTGCACAGGAATAAGGGATCAGTATAAAAGATTAAAGTGTGTAGAAAATTAACTCTCCTCTTTTTTTAGTTGGTGAAAGACTTTCTTGTGTCCAGAAGCAGACAGTTTTACTATAATTTTGAAAATTTTATCTTTTCTTATGGTATTCATGTCCTTTCAGGTAAAGTTGAAAAATAAGGACAATTCTCATGTCCAATCTATTATGTCTTCTTTACATTTGTGAGTCCTGATGATGGAATTACATAACTATGTTACACACTTCACCCAATATTGACTCAAATTATGGGGCTCTTAACTGGGGCATGTGTTTTAATAAATGAAATATAAGTTGCTGTTGATATGTCCTTAGACTTCAAATAAGAATTGAGACATGAATTTTGAGATTTTCCTTAATCCCTTTTTTCTTTTTTTACCTCTCAGTACTCTTGCTGGTCAAATGGCAATCATTTTATAATTATATTATATACATTCTCAGCCGTAGGCATTTTTGCTTTTCAGAACTTGAATCTCCTTGTTGGTTATGCTTAATTCACAATTAGTATTTTAATTAACGTAAATAGAAGTTGAACATGTAATTTGGCAAATTATGTGTCCCCTGAATTTATAGATATCTTTATTTTTTTTTTTTAAGATTTTATTTATTTATTTGACAGAGAGATCAGAAGTAGGCAGAGAGGCAGGCAGAGAGGGAGAGGGAGAAGCAGGCTCCCCGCTGAGCAGAGAGCCCGATGTGGGGCTCGATCCCAGGACCCTGAGATCATGACCTGAGCCCAAGGCAGAGGCTTTAACCCACTGAGCCACCCAGGTGCCCCATAGATACCTTTATTTTTTAGAACCAATCACTTTTGTTTTTAAGTTCTTTTTTTTGTTGTTGTTTTTTTGTTTTTTGTTTTTGTCTTTAAGTTCTTAAAGAGAATTTGTTATCTTAGCAAGAACAAAAATAATTCTAAACTATTATTTTGAAATTAGTACCCTCATAGTTATGAAAATAAATTGGGTTTTGATTTCTCTCCTTATTATGAATGATAGAAATGTTTGATTTGATTTAGCAGCATCTTATCTGGCAACTTTCATTCTTCTCCTCGAAATTGAAACCAAAGTGTACAGTTATGTTTAATGTGCCATCCATTTAAAGAGAGTGAAACCGCTGACATATAACTGTTCAGTTGGATTATATGCTTTTTAAACTGCAGTTACCAAAAGAATAAATTGAATCCTTCTTATTTAAAACAAAGAAGAAAGAATGACAGCCAAAAATCAGCCGAAAACCATAGCTGACAAACTTTTCTTGTGCCTAGATAATTGAGGGTTGGCAAAAATGTCACCTCATGTACAGTTTCTCTGAGAACCAAGCACAATAACTAATTCAAGATGCTGTCTCAAATCATCACTAATAATTAGCCTTTCTTCTTAGGTAAAAGTAATGATTTTTAATTTTCCTGGATTATTACAATTTTAATGAGACTTGACTTTTGGGAAATTGTATAACTTGTTTAAATTTTTTTCTTATGGTTTACTTTTTGTTTGTTTAGCTCTTTATGTTATTAATCTTGTGATTTCCCTTTTTACAACCGCATGTGTATAAGCACAAAATTCAAGTAACTTTATTATTTTTGCTAAATATATCTTGTCTGGTTTATTAGTTTTTGTTGTGATATAAGACAGCCTTTTAAACTTTAATATATTATTATAGTTACTGGAAAAAATAGAATGGTTGTACATTACTGGGAGGACTTGGTAATTTTTTTCCATGGGTGACAAGGGTAGACATGGATAGTTAAATTCAGACTATTTCTTACTATAATCACTTTGGTATGAAGTATTTATTGATTATCTAAACTGTGCTGGATATACAAAAGAAATAAGACTTCAGTCCTTAAGGGATCAAGTATAACAAAACATGTAAATATTAAAGAGCACTATAGTGTAAAATTCTGTCCTCCCAGCCCTTACTGTAACATGGGTACATTCTAAATAATATATTTGGGACTCTTTTCATTTACCCTCTATTCTTTTTCCCTTGAGTATTGTTCTGTATTCTTTACTCAGCTTGGAAAGTTACTAAATCATATACTATGTTTTCATAGAATATACTTTACTGCTTATCCTTTATTCTCCTAAGATAATTACTGTTTGCACATGCATATATATATGTACACACACATATATATATATAGCCAGTTTTTGTTTAATATTCTTTTGGTCCACATAGTTTCGACTATATAATATTTAAAATGGTGTTCGTTACCTTTTTATTTTAATTATATTTTTCCATGTTCATAGAAATGCTTCATTCTTAATTCTTGCATTACCATCTCTTGAAGTAACCTTACAGTGTGTATTGACCTTTCCAAGTTGTTGGCATTAAAAATGCTTCTGTTATTTTACTAATAATTCTAAAAAACATCATTATACATATTGCTTTTTCATGTGTTATTTCCTTAGAATTTACTTAAAAATACTGAATGCTCTTACTAAAATATTGTAAATTCTTCAATTTGCATTTGGGGAAGGGAGAGTGAATATTTTATCAGGTAATCTAGTCTCCTGCTGCCATCGGTGACTGAATATCTTAATCTGATATCAGAGTGTAGTGGATTTTAGTTATGCTGAAAACAGTTTCTGTAGTATGATGATAAATTATGCTTCAGAACCTTTCAGTGGTTCAAAGCACAACAGCCTGAGAACTAATGAAAATGCCTACAAGATGGAGAGTGGGTAGTATTTCTTTTACATTGCATCTCAAATCTAAATATTTTAACATTTAAATTTCAAAGCTGAAAATAAATATATTGAATTGTTCTATTCATTTCCCATTTTCTCTTTATTAAACAACTTAAGGTATAAATGTTAAAAGATTTTAGCTAATTCTCACAGACAAGATGTAAAACAAGTGACTTAAATCCCACTTTTCTCTGAGACTCATTCTGAAGATGAGATCCCATTTCTTTGGGGATTCATCTTCTGTGTTCCTTGCTTTTCATAATTGTCAAGGAATGACTGAACCGAGGATTTTTGAAAAAATGTGTATGTAAGCATTGAAATAACAACAAATGTACTTTCTCTGCTTGTGATTATTATTGATTATGTTATCCTTTTAATAATATTGATGATGTATTCTTGGTTATAAATGTTACAGTCTTATTTATTGGGTATGTTTATGTTCTGTAGTTTCACATACATTATATCATCTGATCTTTAATCATGCATTATAGATAATGTCAACAATATTTCATTAGCATTGATTATAAAAAAATAACTTTTATCCATTTTTTAATGTGTGCTAATTCAAATCACAATAGTTTGGAGATAGTTGAAATGAAAATAAATGTATTTTAATGTGCTGCTATTTATACTTGAATTACTTATGCTCATTTATTGTCTTTAGCAATAAATTGTGTCAGCTATTTGAAATCTTAGAAATTCTTCATGTTTGTGTTAATATTGACATTATATTTTCTTTTCTATCAAGAATGTAATTTGTTACATACATGTACTTTTCATGCGTGTTTATTAGACCAAGTGCTCAAAAACACTATCAGTTATCTTGGAATTTTATTATGTGTATATCTATCTCTGTGTAAATCAGTGGTTCTTAACCTTTGAGAAGGTTCACAGACCACTTAAAAAATCTCTTGAAAAATATGAACCATCCTCTGAAAAAAGTTGCAGAACCACATTTTCAAAATGTTATATGCTATTTTAGGTGGTTCATAGACCTCCCAGAGTCCTTCCATGGACCGGAGATTAAGAACCTCTGTAATGTTAATGTCACACTACATTAGTATATGTTCATATTCCATTAATGAAAATCTGTGATTATTTCTGCTAGATATTTTTAAACCTCTGAGTTATCACAGAATGAGGCTTATTTTATCAGAAGATCACTTAGTAAGCATTTAATACAGATTTGTCTTTTAAGGCACAGTGGAAGTTAATTTATAAACATGCTGTGAATATTTTTCTAGCTTCATGTGTCAGTATTGTGCCTTTGTTTCTAATAATTTTTTCCCTAACTAGCACTGTTACTATAATTAACTAATATATAGTATTGGAAGTACTATTTGGATGCTTGTACTATGCAAATCTTGAGTCTCGTTTTCTTTTCAGAATCATATCAAAAAGTTAGAAGGAGAGACTTATCGATACCACTGTGCTATTTCTGGAAGCAAGAAGACAATCCTTATGGTTACAAATAGGTATTAACTCCAAGTGACATTTTTTTCAAATGCAAACTACATAGATGATAAGAATTTTGAAAACTAAAATGGCAGAGGATTTGGAGAATCATACTTAAATTGTAAAATGTTCATTGTCATTAAATCACAAAAATACAATCTAAATGGGTCCTTTGAGGTTATCCATTCCAACACTCTCGTTTGGAGATGCCGAAACTGAGACTCTGTATGGCTTAGGGGGTTGTCCCACTTACACAGCTACTGAGTGGAGTCTAGAATGGACTTTGTAGGTGTAGTAGTCATACTGTTGCATGTGAATTGTAAATCCAGCTATGGAGACTGAACTCATGAATCATGAATTCTTACTAGGTTTTATTTTAGATGATTAGCATACCTTTTTTAAGGATGATATTACTTCTGTGTGTTTTTTCTAATTTTTTTCTAAGTGTTTTGGGAGTGGTAGATAATTTTTCCAAATAAGAGAACTTAAACTACTAAGTTTATTTTCCTGAGATTTCCCCTATATCACTTATTTCAAAATGACTATTATATGTTAATAGTTTTCTAAAACCTTCTAAGTAATGTATTTCATAGGACTAAGAGTACTTACAGTAGGCAAAAATCTGTATTAGATTCCTTACTACTGCATTGAAATATATTTGGATGGGAAGAAGAAAAAGGAAAACTAATATGACAGGATTCTGACTTAAACCACAAGCTTTTTCAAGGAGTTAACCAATCATATGATTTGCCCATTAAGTAAAAATATTCACAAGACAATCTAAAAAGTGGTTTTTACTGATTGGACAAGTAATCATTTATTTTTTTGTGCCCATAATTTTATATTTTATCCATTAGATTAGGCCAAAAACAGTGTTTATTTGTATCATATGTTGTACTTAACTGCAATGACAGTGTGTTAATTCATTTTTAAATTATATAGCTTTTATGTAATTCAACACTATGTAACGGAAATCAGGGGTTTTTGGGGGGTGTTGTTTCTGGTAATAATACTTTAGAATTTGTTTGATTTAGGTATTTTGTGGGACTATTACTGTACACATTATAAATCTGGTTTTTCTTCAGGTAAAACGAAAAATCATAGTAATTGTAAATTTAGTCACTTACAGGGCTTTTTGGAAGGCAGTTAGTAAAAATATTTCTGACCAGTACAATGACTTAGTCTCCTTGTAGCTTTAGAAGACTCCAATGGGAAATTCTTTGATTGAGGTAATTATCATTATGCTGATCTGTTTTACCTTTAATGATTATATAAAAATAGCATTTCTTCTAAAATTGGTGTTGAAAATAAATAACTCTTTCATTGCTAGACTTATGCTTATTCATTGTAGATAATACAAATTAGGAGTCAACAAAATTTCTTTAAAGGGCCAGACTATAAATATTTAGGCTTCGATGGCCATACGGTATTTCCCAGCTATTCAGCTCTGCCCTTGTGGTGAGAAAACAGTCATGGACGATATGTAAATGAATGGGGGATGGCTGTGTTCCAGTAGTATCTTATTTACTAACACAGGCCATGCGCTGGATTTGGCTCACAGGCTATAGTTTGCCCACCCCTGATAAAGACAATAATTTAAAGGATGAAAATAAAGTAACCATATATTATGGTTTGTCTAGGACAGAGCTGATTTGCACTTTTTGTCCAAGTGAAATTATTAGTAGCTATCCCTCTCATTCTTAAAACTGTCCTCATTTGAATCATAAATTATGATAACCCCTAAAAATAGTTTTACCAGCAATCCCACCAGCTGGCTGTATATATATTTTGTAAAAAGTATGTATTTCTGCAGCCAGCTGCAGTATATGTATTTTGTAAAAACTATGTACAAAAAATACATTATGTATATTTAACCAACCTAGGTTTTTTACCAAACAATGTATTACAATCATCTTCCCAGACCATTAGATATTCTTAGACAACATGGTTTTTAATGACTGTAATATTGTATTTATGGACATACTCTAGCTTACTCAAATGCTACCTTCCTATTTAATACTCAGTGTTTTCTTCCCAATACTGTATTATTATAAACACATCTTTGCAGCTGTCTTTTTTTCTATAATTATTTCCTTAGAACGAGTATCTTATCAGTGGGATTGCTGATTTAAAAACTGTGAAGATTTTTGAGACCCTTTTATATATTGCCAACTTGTTTTATTGTATTGATCGTATACAATACAATACAATAACAATTGTATTGATCTTTTTACATACCACTAACAGTATCAGAGAATGCCCTTTATCCTGTGAGTTTTGCTAAGACTAGTGCTATCATTTAAACCTTCTTGTTTTTGCTAACTTAATGGGCAGAAAATAGTTCTTTGTCTTAATTAGCATTTATTTGATTGCTAATGAGTATGAACATTTTAATACATTCATCATCAATGTGTATTTTCTATTCCATGAATTGCTTTTTTATATCCTTCGTTCATTTTTTATTATGTTGGTCTTTTTCTTCCTGAATTTAAGGAACACTTTATAAATTAATATTAGCCCTTTTTACCCAATGTATTATTACTATTATGATTACTTTTTGAGTTTTCCAGTATATAGGGCTTTTAATTTTTCCATATTGAAATTCATCCAAAATTTGGTCTGAATTTTTTTCCTTATCAGTTTTTAGAAAGAAAATATGAGTTCTCAGGACCCATATTTATTAGGCTGTATCTCCACTAGTTGGTCCCAACTCCTGCTGAGTATTTTATTTTAGTGCTCTTCATTAGGAAATTGTTCTCTGAATAGACATTTTTTTTCTTAACCATCTGTGTTAGTCTCTATGGGCTACTATAACAAAAATTCTATAGACAGGCAGCTTAAACAACAAACATTTATTTCACACAGTTTTGTAGGCTGAGAAGTCCAAGGTCAGTGTACCAGCAGATTCTGTGTCTGGTGAGGGCTCACTTCCTGGTTCACAGACAACCGTCTTCTTGCTGTGTCCTCACATGGCAAAAGTGGTTAGGGAGTTTTCCCAGGCCTCTTTTATTTATAAGAGTACTGTTCCTGTTCATGAGGGCTCTACCCTCATGATCTAATCATCCCAAAGGCTCCACCTCTAATACCATCACATCGGGGTTGGGATTCAGTGTATGATTTGGGGGAGGATATAAACATTCCGACCATTGCACTATCAATGTCTGAGAGAAATAGGGACACAGATAAAAGTGACATCTTCTGTCACCTCTTTATCTAAAGGGGGACCTATACATTATTAGTGAGATCACAGTGTGCTAGGTTCTAAGATAAAGTGATATACAGAGACTCTGAGGACAGAGGAAAATCTCTTGGTTCAGTAAGGTGGGAACCAAGGTGCCAGGGGGAAAGTGTTAGGGAGGAGGTCCTTGAGCTGTGTCTTACAGAGTATGGAGTTTTCATACATGTAAATAGCAGGCAGAGGAATAAAACAGTATGGCACTTTGAACAGTAAGATCATTTGAAATGGCTGGACAGTAGAGTGTTGGTGGGGAAGCATTGGGAGGCGAAGTAAGTCATAAGTGTCTGCTCATGACATCTGAAGGGTATAGATTTTATCTTTAATGTGACAGAAGATTACTAATTTCTTTAAAAGTATAGACATTTTATTGCTCATTATTTTAGCCTTTCACATGTACACATAGTTCACACATAAGTCCCTCTTTTTCTCATTCCCACTGAAGGCTTGTACATAAGGACTAATATCATAAGGTTTGCAGTTTAGAAAGATCTCTGGGAGCAGTTTGGATGCTGGATTGAAGAAGGATCACAGTGGAGTCAGGGGGACGAGTTGGAGACCAGTTAGTTTTCTATTGTTGCACAGAAAATTATCATAAAATTAGCAGTTTAAAACAACACAGACTTACTGTCTCACAGGTTCTCTGGGTCTGGAGTAGGCTCTGGTATGGCTGGGCTCTTTGCTCAGGGTCTCACAGGCTGAAATCAAGGTATAAACTTCCTTTCTGAAGGCTCTGGGAAGGAATTCACGTCCAAGCTCACTTACTGTTGTTGGCAGAATTCAGCTCCTTGCAGCTGTAGGACTAATATCCTGGTTTCCTGGATCTCTGTCAGCTGGGCACCTGCTATCAGCATCTGGAACGTACCCTCGTTTTTGCCGTGTGGCTTTCTGCGTCTTGACCCCAGCAACCGCACTCTGGATTCTCAGTCTCCAACCCAAACTTAAAGGGCCCTTGTGGTTATGTCACGCCCACGCAGATAAACTTTTTCTTAAAATCACCTATGCCTTGTAATAAAATCTAGTCTTGGGGGACAAATCCATTATATTTATGGTCATGGGGATTATACAGGTCTGTATACCAGAGGACGGAGAATTTTCAGGACCATCATAGAATTCTATTTGCCACACAGACTATGGTAGTTATCCTGATAGGAAGCAGTGAGGCACAAACTAAAAGAATGAAGACAGATATAAGGGGGCAGTCTTGAGAGACCAGGGCTTGGCGACTAATTGAATGTGAAAGAGAAGGGAATACGAGATGACTTTCTGGTTTGGGGCTCAAGTACCAAGAGGGTTGGTATTACCACTTACAGTAGTTTAAGGAAAAAGATTGTTTTTGTTTCTGTTTTTGAATTTAGTGAGTTTGACATAGCTTTGAGGTATCAGAGATGCCTCAGGAGTCAGGGGGACAGATAAAGATATAAATGTAGCTGTAGGTCGTTGAAGTTTGGATAAGGATTGGAGTTGAGATCTCGGAGATTTTCCTGAGAGAGTGTGTCAAATAGAAGACCAAGATTTGAGCTCTGGTAAACATGGAACAGGAGGAAGAGAATGAAGGAGATTTAGGGTGGTAGAAGAACAATATTATTATTATTATTGGCACGGTCAAGAGGAGAGAATTTAAAGACAGTGGGAATGATGAATTTGCATTTGACAGAGTGATTTGTAATAGTTGTCTGTAACTCTCAGCTCTTGGGATTCTCTTCTGGAAGAGGAGGTGGAAGGAATAGAATCCACTTCTAGAGGCTGTTTGGAATATGGTGTGAGGTTAAAGGATGTCACAAGGATGAGAGGGCACTACTGGCACTTGTAGGCTGGGGCTAGAGATGCTGAACTTCCTACAGTACACAGCAGTCCCAAGTCAGCCCTATATTCCCATAGTTCCTCTGCTGAGAAATAAAGGCCCAGGGATTTATTTCCATCCCCACCCTCCTTCAGTCACCAGGTTCAATCAACTCTACCTTCTAAGCATCTAGAATCTAGCTTGCTCTCCCTCCTTGTTACAGATGCTGCCTTAACTGAGGTTCTCACTGTTTACCGGTTGGACTATCATAGTAGCTTTCTACCTTGATTGTCTATCCCACCTCTCCTCCCTTGGCCACTAGGGCCATGACCCTAAAATAGGAAACTTGATCGTGAAATTTCCCATTGCCTCTAGAGTAAAGTCAAAATTTACTAAAATTGCAACAACAACAGCAGCAACAAACCACACAAAAAAACTTCAAGATCTGACACTAAGCTAATTTTCTCACCTCTGTGTAGATCTAGTGTTCCAGCTACAGACCTCTACATTCATCAAATAAACCTTTCCTTTCTTATGCTCCTCGTTATGTCATTGCTGTGTTCCCTTTGTCTGGACTATCTTTGCCCTTTCCCACCTAGAGAATTCCTTTCTTTCAAGAGTCAGCTCTTATACCACATACTTTACCCACATAATCAGTCCCTCTTTCTGGTGCTCCAGAAGAATTTTTCTGCACACTGTGCTTCTGCACTCATCTCACTATGCTGTCAGGTATATTTACATGTTTATTTCCCTTCTAACCTAGGAGTGCCTCTCAAGCAGAAATCCTACCTTCTTTGTTTCTCCAGCACCCTGGATATTTGTAGAATTAACAGTTCCTCTACTTTCCTAGTTATGCTTTCTGTAATAGAAACTTGAGAATCAAGTATGGTTATATCAGTAATTAATCTGAATCACACGGTGGGAAATCAATGTGGATGTCCTTTAAGGATTCTGTGATTTTTCTTTTCTTCCCTTTTCTTTGGTCGTCTTCTCCTTCTCCTCCTCCTCCTTTTTTTGCTATTGAGTAAAATGGGACACTCACTCTGTGATACAGTACATTAGTGTTGAAGTGTTCAAACCTGATATTTATTAGTCCGCCTAAAGTGAATCTTTGCTGACATTTGAGGTTTGTGACATTTCCTGTACATTCCTCCTTGACTGGAAGGCATAAATGATTGACAGTAAAGAGCAATTAATAATTTTCCAAGTAAAACATTTTCAGGGGCTTCTGCCTTTATTGCTTCCCAGATGAGAGTACAGCCTGTTCCTTATGTGTTTCAAAGATGATTTCAGTTTTTCGGTCAGTTAAAAAAATTGACACTTTTCTGAATTTTGCAAGATTGGCAGAAGGAGAATTTTGAAAGTGTGCTGTGTTAGTTGGTAGGTGCCATATTTGCTTTCTGACAGTTACCTAGACTTTTTTTTTCATGCGAAGCGTACTTTTTTTTTTTTTATTGCCAGGTTATATTGTGTACTGAGTACTGCCTATGACATCCAGCATAGTGAAATATTAGAATGATTAACCATCTTTATGACTACCTGCATGTTTTTGTTTCCTTTTGCAAAATAGGCGAGTGTTGTGTATAAATGAAATTGAAATCCTAGGCCATATGTCCATAGACTGGCAGTGTCCATTTGAAGATTTTGTATTTCCTCCCAGTATCCATGGAAACCAGCTAAAAATTTCATTCAAGGTAAGAAAACATGAATCACATGTTTAGAACCAAGACTTTGTTAAAAGAGTGGAAACCAGTGCTTCCTGGCTATCTTTTACAGCTAACTGCACAGAGTGTTTGTAGGATCATCATTATGATGTTGATTATATTACTGTTATTATAATATGGTAAAATGTAAGGAAAGATATGTAATCAATTTATTTCTGTACTGTATTTTTTTTGACAGTCCTTTGATTGTGTCAAGTGTCCAGTGAAAAAATTAGGATGTTGCTGCTTCCTTTTAGGTAGAATAAAGCATTAGTAAATACAGTTTTGTTTGTTATTTTTACTTCACATGGGTAACTATTTTGCTGTAATCCTAGATACTTTTTTGAACATTTCCTTTTTTAGGCTTTTAGGAGATTATTATAAATATTATATCTAAAACACTCATGTTTTAAACATATCATATTTGGTACTTACAGGATACTAGTATAGTATAAGTATATGATAATACTCTCATGTCTTTCCTTCCCATCATTTTCTAAAGAAGAACTTTTAATTACATAGCAAGTAATTAGCAGAAATGATACCCCAACCCTTTGCTTAGTTCTCAGGCTCACTTCACTTTGAAATGTATCATTTTTCTCATATATGATATAAGTTTATTTTTACCCCTTTAAAAAAACTACAAATTGTCATTCTGAAGATGGTCATTCCTGGAGTATATATTTTCTCCTAAGCAATAATGAAATTATCTCTATTTACTGAAACTATCTGAAAAACATTTATTATAAAATTTAATAATTAGAGATGCAGGTACTATTATCCTTTAATTTATGTTTTCTTTTCATAGAAGTTTACAAAGAAGAGAAACTGTGAAATAATACCATTTTGCATTTCAGCCATACCTCACTGTAGAATGTCAAAATTGAAAGAGCCCCTTGATATATGAAACAAATTTTCCAAACCAGAGAAGACTCTGTCACTCTGCATATATATTCAGTTATCACTTTCCTTTCATATCAGGGGTGAGAATTGACTCAGTATGTTTTACATTATATAAGAATTTTATCTATCAGCCAAGAAAATGAAGGAAGGGTTTTTTGATTTGTCAGATGTGGTGAGTTATCAAGTGGTGTTTCTGTAGGCTATTTATCATAGCCTGTAGAAAGCCATTATTTTATTCAGATAGATGTGTACTCATCCAATTTCATAAATTCTAACAGCTCCCATATGGAACCACTATCCTTGTACCAAAATGATTTAGTTCTTATCATACCTGAGTATGGATATTTAGTTAGGCTGTTGGTTATAAAATAGGATTGACATTTAAGCATCCAATTAAAGGATATGATTTTTTTTTCTTCCCCAGAGTAATTTCTTTTCTCTTGTTGTTTCTTTTTAAATAGGAGCAGGGTCTGTTCCACAAAAAAGACAGTGCCAGTCATGGCTTTCGGAACATTTACCTGCGGGACACCACCACAGCAGAGGTAAACAATTTACTTTAAAGAATGCCCCTTTAGTTTTTTTGAGCTGCAAGATTTTTTTTAAGAATCTGTTATAATACTAACCATTATTTCTCCCAAAAGATTTTCCAGTTTTAACTCTGGATGGATATGTGAGCTTAAAATAATATATTGTGGGCTTACAGGCAGAAGGGTCTTATTTTGCACGACACGTATAGACTGTGTATTCTTGTCCTTTGCTGTCGGACCTGTGTGGAGAGCTCCAATTCTTGCTTTTATGCCTTTCTCCGTATGACCCTGTACTTGTCTTTACCATTCATAGTAAATATTTTATTTTACAGAAAGTATATAATGCCATTGATGACGCACGGTCAATGAGACACCAGCAAAAATTGATGAAGCAATCATCACTGAAACTTCTCAGGCCCCAAATACCATTTTAATCACAGATCCTAGGGGTCTGCTACTGGGAGAAACACCAACCATCGGTTTTGTCTATAAATCACTCTTCTTTTCTTGCTAACAAGAATTTTTCAAGCAATCCTTTAGTTTTAGAACTTTTTTTCTAGGATCGCTGGTACTGGATTTTCCATTTTTTCCCCTTTAGTTTAAACTCTAATTTTGTAACCATCTGTATGTCAGCAGCTCACTTCTATACCGCCACCTTAATGGGTCAGGCCCTCAAAGAAATATTACTTGAAACTCAGAGTGAACTTTCCATTAATGTTAAAGTTGTGAAGCAAAGGGCAATGGGCCTGTTTTTAATTAAAGTTTTTACTGAAGAATAAGAAAAGAGCTTAGAATGACTAGTGTTCTTTAGGAGGTTTTGGGCAAACCTTTGGACAAGTGTTGGATATTTTATTTAAAGGTAATTTGTTCAGTATTTGAACTAAGATCATATTTTTGGTAAATCAGATAATTGACTGAAGAAAAGCCACTAAAGGGAGAGATGACATGTTTTCCATTTTCATTTCACGAAAACATTATTTTTTGCCTAATAAAAACATGTTTTACTTTGCTGCTTATTTTTCTTCCTTGCATTAGAATATAAAAACATATGGAAAATCAAATCTCAAAATATCTGTGGTCTGTGCTCTGTAATGTAGCCTTTAGAAAACTTTTGAAATTATTTACATGCTCTTTCGAGATGAATTTAAGTGGCACAATTATAACTTGCTGATATATGGAAATATTGCACTTTATGTTTTTCAAGACTCAGAAATATGAAAAGCTCAATATTTTTATATTTCTAGAATTTTTTTTATAAGTTGAAAGATTTTTAAGCGCAGCATAAACTAAGACTTAATCCTATTGCATACCTAGAAATGTATTTTAAATACTTATTAGGAAGAATGAAAAATCTCTAGTTATTTTATATGTAAATAAAATAAGGCATATATAACAGCACTGTGGAAAATACCTGGTAAGCATGCCCTTTGAGGGAGCAAACTTACGAGAATCAGTTTAATACGGTATTATTTTTGTCCTTTCCACATCTCACTTATGCCGATCAGAGATTACTGCCTCTAAAAGCTTTAATTTCCTTGAATGAATCTTTACATTCACTCATGGATTTTAACATGACATTTATCTCAAATCACTAAATTAATGATGATGAAATGAAGATGTGGACATACCTGGTTTGCTCTGTTTTTGTTGATATGTGGTCAGGTTTCTATTATCTTTATTGATGTTTTTTAAGACCAGCCTTAAAACTTTTTAAATTTTTCCTAGTTCGCAATTACTGTAGACTCCGAAAGGAGAATATAATAACTGATAACCTAAATATTTTATCTCTGATATAGTTACGGTGGGCTTTGCCTTTTCAACATCATTTATTATTTTTTTTTTTGAAGGAACGTGTACTATATATAAAACTTCTAGCCTTAAACAGAATTTGTGTATCAGTAGTTAATCACAACTTATTACAGGGAGCATCATAAACAGAATTTCATAGCAAATGTGCTGGTTTTTGTGTCTTTAAAGCTGACTTAATCAGGAATTTGAAATATCTGATTATATGTCATAGGAATCACAGCTATTGACAATGTCCTAAATATTTAAGAAACCATATTGTGCTGATGGCATGTACAAAACCTTGAACAACAAATTTTATAGAAGTATATAAATTCATCATCTCAGTTGGCTTAAAAATAAACTTTCAAATGTTTGTAACATTTTAATTTGATTTAATCCCCTGGGACAGAAGTAATTCATCGGTAAAGTATAATGTCTTTCGTGTTTTTAAAAATGCTTTGAGAGTCAATTACTTGCATATGAACTACGGAGAGAAATAAAATATTGTTGCATTGTTTACAAGTGTGAAAACTTTGTGGGTTTGTGTTAAATATTCAGATAACACTTACCTTTCCTTTCTGTGTCTTTCCCTTTTCCTCTCCCAATCCTGTAATAGTGGGGAGTTAAATTAATAGTTATGGAGTGCTTAGAAAATGCTAGTTAGGGAAAGGCTTTCCTGGAGGGTACCAAGCCCCTTTACCACATTGCAGATCTCTGGCACAGGTCTCCAGTGCAAGGGGACATACTTGACAAGGACCCTGCTCCCACACTTTGAAATCCTTGGCTGCTTTTGCACTGGGGTTATGCCTTCCATGGTTTCTCTCCATCATTGATGGTGTATGGCAGGGACATGAGGACAGGCCCATTCCTGGAGACAGGAATTCCTCTGATAGCCAACTGGCTTGAGGACTCTTCAGTGGCCTTGCAGAACCTTTCTTAGACTGCATGGTAGTGTGGGAGGCTTCCACCAAGTCTGTTTCTCTTCCCTCCGCTCCCCCAGTCCCTTTACTGAGAGATCAGACTACAAATCTGAAGGCTCTCCCAGTACTGGATTTGCAGTAGGAAGAACAGGTGCGTGCTGTGGACTGTAGCAAGGCAAGGGCATTGAAATAAGAGAGAACAAAATATTGGAAGATGCAGAGACCAAAGTTTCATACAGTAAATCTGATCTAGGATGGATTTACTTACATGTGTTTCATGATTTCGAATTATGTTTGAGGAAAGACACTATCTTTTTGGGTTTTTGTTTTTTGTTTGGTTTTTGGTTTTGGGGTTTTTCTTGTACTTTAAGGCCTCTGAGTATATCGATCTGGTGTTACCTCTATCTGTATATTAAGTGTTCCACATGCATTTCTAACGTACACAGCCAGGACTAAAGATTAATGCTCTGGCCTTAAAATAATTAAAGAAGAATTCTACAAATGTCTGTGCCAGTTAAAATATAGAGCTGCAGTTACTACCAGAGCTACAGGAACCATCTTTTTACTGAGGAGAAAAGAACCATCTTTTTACTTCGAGGAACAAGTCCTTTCGGTTGAGAATTACTGCCAGATTGTCCACTAATACTGATGGAAGTGTGTTCACAGCATGTATGTGTTGGTTCTGAAAAGAAAGGGAAACTCACCGGAGCAGAGGGGGAGCACATTTCTCTTGGTAATTGTGCCTATAGTAGAAGAATTTAGGCTTATTCTTGAATTCATGCTTGAACGTATCTTGAGTTACAAGGCTATATCATTCAAATATTCAACATAGTGAGTCTCTTTGATCTGAAAAAGCCTTTAGAAAGGCCTTTTGGGTTTTTTTTGTTTTACATACAACAGACCCACCATTCCTTACCAAAATTCAAAAAGCTCTGAAAACTAAAAAGGTTTTCATAAAATTGAGGTAAACACATTTGATGGAAAAATCTGAACTGACATTTGGCTAATTTTGGCATTTATTATATTTGGTATAAATGAGTTGGGCTATAGCAAAATTAATATATTCAGTTTCGGGGTACTGCTCCAGACTTCTTTGGAGGTGTAGAAGCTATGTGGTCTATGCAGCATATTGCCTTTCTAAAATTTAAAAAGCTCTGTATTCTGAATCATCTCCAGTCGAAGGGTTTCAGATAAGAGATTGTAGATCTGTATACCCTCAAAATTATCAATTTATTAAAGTTGCTTCCCAAATTTTAGAAAAAAACCTAAACTACAGGAAGAGCAACTGAATTTTCTTCTACTTTAGACCATGCCATTGTTCCATTTTACAGTTATACTGGAAAATTGTTCTGATAAAATGTTCAGAGTAATTGATGTTGACATACAGGAGACCGAAATTTTACCATAGGATGATATATCATAAAGATTTGTGAAAACTCTGGAGAAAAAATACAAATTAGAACAAAGTCATGATTTCTGTCCCCTTTGTATATTAAGTAAGTAAATGTCTGGTAGATGAAAAGTTTTTAGAATTGACCTCTAGTGGGAAAATAATTTGAATGCTAATGAAATAAGCTAACAGGATCCTCTGCATTGATAGTATGCACTAGGATAATAGAACACTTCACAAAGAGAATTCAGCTCTTTAGTATTTTTTTTTTAACTTGGAAGAACAACCAAATAGCTTCCCCAGAGATTGACTATAATGCTTAACGTTTCCCAGGGGTAGTTTAAATTCCATTATAAACAATTTTCATTAAAAATAGATTTCAGATCTTGGTCTTTGGGTTTGTTTTTGTAGAAAACATTTACCTTGGGTGCCTAGGTGGCTCAGTCAGTGAAGTGTCTGCCTTCAGCCCTTGTTGGGCTCCCTACTCATGAGGGAGTCTGCTTCTTCCTCTCCTTCTGCCCCTCTCCCACCACCTTTCCCCCTATTCATGTGCTATCTCTCTCTCTCCCCCTCTCTCTTTCTAATAAATAAATAAAATCTTTTTAAAAAAGTATTTACCTTGTAATTCTATTTTTTTCTCAAACCACTTTCCTCCTTTGTCATCATTTAAGCTTGTACATCTTTCTTTTTTTATACATGATTTTCTTTTTACTTGTACATTTCCATTATTACACTCTCTTCATTAAGTAGATTTTATACTGGCATTTGGCATACTATAACCCAGGGGCCAAAAAATCTGTTCTTGTAAATAAAGTTTTATTGGAACACCACAACACCCATTTATTTGTCCTGGTTATGGCAGTTCCCACTCTATAGTGGCAGAGTGGATAGTTGTGACAGAAGCCATATGGTTGACAAAACCTAAAATAGTTACTATCCGACCCTTTACAGAACAAGTCCATTAATATTGATACTATACTATATAATGAATCCTACAGATGCAACAGAAACAAGACACTAGATGATTTACCCAAGATCTTATGGTGAGATAGGAGCTAAAATTAGGATCCAACACCTACCAACCTTACTTTTTTATCTCCACCTCTTCCTAGAAACAAGGATACTTGTATCAGTTTTGAATGAACATGGGCTAATGTTAGCTTCTTGGATTTCTTTTAGAACCTCACACCTTTATCCCGAAATTATTTATGTATTTTCTCCTCATCTGTGTTTTAGGTCTAACAGTGACACAAGCATTTCCCATAATAACATTTAAAATCTAAACTGGCCCTTTGTCTAAATTTCTTTTTTTCTAGAGAATTCTTACGTGTGGTGTAATATTATTGTGGCAATTTACCAGCAAAGATAGCTTTTGAGGTGTAAAAATTAGGAAATGAAACTTTGGCTATAGGACATAAAACTTGCCTCTTTTCTAATGTATAGCCAGAACAGAGAATCAAATGCAGGGTGTTTGGCCATATTCAAACCATTAGAGAGTTCTGTTGATATCAGAAGCAGAGAAAAATGCCCAAGATACATATTTTGTCACAACTGGATAGGGGCTTACCAAGGAAGAAATGGTATTTTTAAGCACAGTACATTGTATGATGGAGTAATAGTGTAACAAATGAGCAGGTATTTGAAGATTGCAATTTGAATGGAAGCTATAACATTTTAGCTTCGTCAGAGGGTTCCGCTGCAAATCAGGTAAGCAAGCACTTATTGATGGTTTAAATTAAGAAACCACACTTGAATAGGGCCCACTTCCCTTCCCTATGGAGTGTTGTTAAAGATTCCTAACCTACTGTGACACTTCTGATCAAATCTTCCCTATTTCATTCAATTCAGGTTGATTCACACCTTCAAAAATAGTTTAAGAAAAAGGGTGTGTGTGGTATGAACAGGATTAACAGAATTCTTAATTAAAAAAAAAAAAAAAGATTTCCTAGACTCTGGAGTCATTTGAATATCAGTAACTGTGTTATGTCAGTAGTAGATTTTTTTTTCTTTAAGCTAAGATAAGAGAAGCTTCTGAGAGATTTTGAAATAGTTGCAAAGTCTTGTGACATTTTACTACAAGTAGAATTATTGGCCACAAATACATTGCAGGAAACAGTTGCTTGCCCATGTTAAAGGTTCCCATGATTAAAGTTTAGAGATCTAGAAAATGCTGCTTTTGAGTGGACCCCAAATGAATAGAGTGGAAATCTTGCATGACTATTATTACAATCCAGATGGTGAATGGATACCATTGAAAACACTGTTTTGTAAGGGCTATAAAGACTGATTACCCGAGACTTACACTAGTGAATAAGAATATATTGCCCATTCTACCTGAAATTAATGACTCAATCAATGTTGAATTATAATGCAGCTCTTTTAGAAGCACCAATATTGCCTATTTTTATGTCAGGTTGATTAATGTTACTCATTTTGGGGGAGAAAAAATTCATTCAGAGGCCTTTGTTTTAGTTGTACTTGAATTCATAGAATTATAATAGTCTCTGGTTGAAAGGTCCTTATATTCATCATGAATCTTTTCCTGTGGCTTCCATCTATTGGTCAGTCCCAAATACTTGGGGCCATCAGAGTAAGAATGGCTCTTTTTCTATATATGGAAGCCTATATATGGGAGCACTGCATAATGGAATTAAGGGTTAGTCTCATGTCCTACGATTCATTCAGTAAAGCATGTCAGTTTTCAAGTTCTCATCTTTTCTGTCTACCATCCCCAATTAGGCATAACTTCAAGTCATCAACAAACAGTTTACCCATGTCCCTCTCAGACATGGTACACTGAGCTGAACCAGTGTTGCAGGAACCAACTAAGGCAGAGTGGAACTTGGACAATTCCATATTTTCTCTCCTTTCCTGATAGTAGTAAGTATCCCAAGCTATTAACTACTTGAATAAAATTACCCCATTGTTGTAATACTTGTCCCCATTATTCTACTTTATTCGACTTATAACTTTTACTTATACAAGAAAATCGTTGAGTTATCCCTTTGATCACTCTTGCAAAAGAGTGAATTTGTGTGGTACTATAAATTTAAAAATCAAAAGACCCCTCAAAAATCCTTTGCCTCCCTCAGCCTCAGTTTCTTCATTTGAAAACAAGATCTTTAGACCAAATCTACCTTTCTGTGATGGTTATGGATTTTAGTTATTGAAAAAACAGTTTATAATTGTTAGTTTGAAGTGTGAGTTGTGTTACTTAAAGTTTTTATTCCCCCTTTTTCACAAAATTCCCATAGACATTAAATATATATTTTAAATGATCGGTAATGTTTATTTTTTTTTTTTAAAACACAAAGCTTTTAACAGAAAAAGAAGAAGTTTGAGATACCATTGCTAGTCCTTGCATGTGAGCATGGTCTGGATATGGAGAGTGCAGGTAAGTGGGTGCCAAAAGAGAAACTTTACGTGACCTGTGAAGAGGAATGGCCACATCTGGAGCCAGGCTACTGCTGTGAAGATAGAATCCTGCTCTTCTTTCTCAGAGGCACACCCTCAGCAGGGCCCTTTAGTTGTCTGAGGGTCCGGGCTGTATTTGCTGGAGTCATAGCTCTCATATGCCACATCAGGCCAACCTAGGCTCTTAGTAAGAGATCACTACAGTGGACTGAACGTTTATGTCCCCCCAAAATTCATATGTCAACATTGTAACTCCCATGGTGGTGGTATTAGAGGGTAGGGCCTTTAGAAAGTGATTAAATTATGAGGATGGAGCCCTCATGAAAGAAATTAATGATTTTATAAAAGAGACCCTGAAATGCCTGGCTGGCTCAGTTGGAAAAGGATGTGACCCTTGATCTCAGGGTTGTGAGTTCCAGCCCCACATTGGCTGTAGAGATTGCTTAAATACTTTTTTTTTTTTTTTCCAAGAGTTGATTTAAAAAAAAAAAAAAAACCCTGAGAGAGCCCTCATCCCCATCCACCATTTAAGGACAGAGAAGGCGCCATTTTGTCTGTGAAGAAACAGGTTCTCACCAGACACTAAATCTAGCATCATGATCTTGGACTCCCCAGAGTCCAAACTGTGAGAAATGTTTGTTGCTTATAAGACACCCAATTTATGGAATTTTTGTTATAGCAGCCAAAATAGACAGTCTTCCACTCAGAAGATTCTCCTGCTGACTAGCCCGATCACCTGAAATTTTGTTGAAGACCTTGCTTTGGATAGAGGATTATAAATGTTTGCCATGTGGGTTAATTTGACAAATCAGAAAGAGGATAGGTCACTGCTAGGATTAGATTGCCAAAAATTTAAGAAATATCCAATAAAAAATGTTAAATAGATATACTTAAAAAGTATTTAAAATGAGATACTGTACAAACAGAAGAAGAATTTGAATAAGAACTAAGTGGATATTCTAGAGATGGAAAATATTGAAATGAAAAGTCAATGAACATCTGCAATAGTAAATTAAACATAGCTTAAGTAAGAATTAGTGAACTGGAAAACAGAATTGACTTAGTACATATCCTGGAACACAGTAGAAATCAAGAGATGGAAAATATAAATAAATGACATAGAGATACAAAGAGAAATTCAACATGCTTCTAACCCAAGTCCTAGAAGGAGAGAACAAATTGTTGATATATTCCAGAATATATGAAAGATATGATAGATACAGGAAACAAGTTGAGCCCAGAGTAGGATAAAAAAAAAATATATATATATATATACCTAACGTACACTATAGCAGTGCAAACACAAAGAGAAAAACAGAAAAAACAGATTACTGACAAAGGATCAACAATTAGACTAACAACAGAATTCTCAACATAATAGCACCTAGGAGGCAATGGAATATTTACACATTTTTGAGAGAAAACCAACTGTCTGCCTAGTTGTGTTTTATCAGCCAAATTATCACTGAAGAGTACGAGTTAACCATTTTCAGAAAAAAAAAGTTCCCACGTTCAGATCTTTTTTAAAAAAATTACTAAAGGATGACCTTCAGGAAAAAAGAAGTCGAACTCAGAAGGAAGAAATAAAATATAAAGTAATAGAAACAAAGAAATAGATAAACTTTAAAATACTGCTTTAAATAGCAAAAAAAGGTACATAAGAAGTTTATCAGAACTGTGCAAGACATGGAGAAAATTATAAAACCCTACTGAAATAAAGCTTAAATTTTCTTAGATGAGAAGTTAGACAATGTTCATGAATAGTAAGACTCATTAAAGAGTAATCATGTTCAAACTCATGTCTAAATCCTATGCAATTCTAGTCAACATTCCATGAAGTATTTTTTTGTGGAGCTTGAAAGGCTGTTCCAAACATTCACATGGAAATTGAAAGGCCAAAAACTAATCAATTTGAGGAACAAGATCAAGTGGAAAGTGTGTTTTTTCTTTCATATTTCAAAGCTTGCTAAACAACCTGTAGTTTTAGTGAAAATGATACAATATTTTTGGAGAAATAGGTATACGTAACAAAATAGACTAATAACAGAAACATGTATATATGGAAATATGTAATATGAGAAGAATAATAAGGATAGTAAAGTTTCAGGCACTATTTTAAGTGCTTTATGTATCCTTTTTTTTTTTTTTTAAGATTATTTATTTTAGAGGGAGAGAGAGAGAGAGAGAGCAGAGGGAGGGGAGGAAGAGAGAATCTCAAGCAGACTCCGTGCTGAGCATGGAGCCTGACGTGGGGTGAGATCATGACCTGAGCCAAAATCAAGAGTTGGACATTCAACCAACTGAGCCACCCAGGCGCTCAGTGCTTTACATATTCAAACTCCTATATCCTCAGAGGTGCATTAAATTTCAGTCAAGCTTAGCAGCATTACTCATAATAGTCATGAATGGATGAGTAGACAAATCATGGTATACATATACAACGGACTGTTGTTCAGCCATGAAAAGGAATGAGGTATTGAAACATGCTACGAAATGAATGTTCCTCAATAGCACTCTGATAGGTCAAAGAAGCCTGACACAGAAGGTCCCATTTTGTATGATTCCATTTATATTAAGTATTCAGAATAAGCAAATCCACAGAGACAGAAAGCAAAATAGTGATTGCTAGGGGCTGGGGAAAGGGGAAATGGAGAGTGATTACTTGAAGAATATGGGATGTTCTTCTAGGGGTAATGAAAAAGTTGTCTAACTAGAGAGCGATCGTGGCCACACAACATTCTGAGTACACTAGAAGCCACTGAATTGTATACTTTAAAATGGTTCATTGTTAATGTGAATTTCATCTCAAAAAAATTCCAGTCATCAAAATACACTGTTCAATAAAGATGCTTGGGAAATTGATTTATTCATATGGAGAAATATAAAGATTTCTTTTTCATATGATACACTAAAATACCAGGTATATTGAGGCTCTATATGCAAGTAATACTTTAAAACTTATGGAAGAACATATAAGAGAATATCTTTATGGTCTTGAGAAGCAAGAATTTTCTGCAAGAGAAAGGACCATTAGAAAGTGAAGTGACAAACCACAAACCAGGAGGGAATATTTGCAGCCCGGATAACTGACCAAGGGTTATTAATGGAGAATATATGATGAACTCCCTCATTTCAATAAGAAGAAAGACAACCCAATAGAAAAATGGGCCAAAGCAATGAACAGACAATTCGCTGAGAAGGAAATCTGAAAAGTAATCAGGAACATGCAAATCGAGACAATGACATGCCCTTTTGCATCTGTCAGATTGACAAAAATTCCAAGTTTGAGCACAGCTGATGTTTCACGGGATGCGGAAATGTGGGCCCAGTAAAACATTGCTGATGGGGTATAAAATCGCTTTAGAGAGAAATTTGGCATTACCCACACAGCTGAACACAGGCGTACAAAATAGTTCCACTCTCAACATCCAACCTAGAGAAACTCTCAAACAAGCAAAGAGGAAATAAGTAAATATACAAGGATGTTTACTGCAACACTTCAAATAAAAACAAAAATATGGAAACGACTGTCTATCAGTACTGGATAAAAAAGCATAAAAAGATTACTAAAATGGCAGTTGTAAGAAATGAACTCTCTGTGTGCACGCGCACGCACACATGCATATATAAGCTAAGAAAATGTGGAGTGAAAAGAACAAGTTGTGAGACATTTCAGGCATGTGAAAATCACACATGCCAACTCCAGGACACTGATGATTTCCAGGAAGGGTGGGTGGGAAGAGGAATGGGATGGTAGAAGAATGGCTTTCTGTATGTCTACAATGACTTGTTTGTGAACAGTGAAAAAGGGGTTGCGAGCAAAAATGGCAAAATGTTGACATCTGTTAAATCCAGGTGGTAAGTGCATGAGTGTTTATAAGATGATTTTTCACACTGTAGATATATAAAACAGTTCGTATTTGAAAGAAAGAGAAAAGGAAAGATCACGGCCTCATGCTCTTGGTAATATCAGAACTGAAGAAGTACGTTAGCACAGCTCAGTGAGTTGGACCCCCCACAACATCCCCCCACACACATGCACACACCCGCAAGAACTGCACCAGAAGGCACAAGGGCTGTCTTTCAGGCTAGAGCTGCACAGCATTCTCTATGGACACTTCCCGTACACGGGGGAGCTCCTGATGAGAGGAAGAGGGCAGATGTTGAAGGAACTCTGGGTCTTGGCAAAAGGCAAGGAGGGAAAACTGGAGGGACGAGGCCAGATCAAATACAGAAGGAACCCTGCTCTGAAGATGGCTAGGTAAACAAAGCCAAGCCCGAGCATGCATCTGCCTTCTCCCCACAGTCCCTCCAGATGACAGCAATGAGACAGACCCGGATCTTCAAAGGCAAGGACAACTCATGAGAGGTGGCCACAAACTTGACTCTATTTGACTGAGCAACCTGGATGGAGCTGACACAAGGTTTGGTGGGGATGAGGTGGGGGTGGGGATCAAGCTGAAGAATGCTGGGGAGACTTAAAAGTAAAGGAGGCCATGTTTTGGGGTGGAAATTTAAAAAAGAGGATTCATCGAAAGTCCTAAATGAGTAATTAGACCCCCAACAGCTCCCACAGCCAGCTAACATCCCTTTTCTGAACTTTGAAGGATGCAGGTGGGAGGAAGGAGGTGTGTTCAGGGGTGTGACAGGTGGGGCAGTTAGTACCCTGGGGAAATTGACAGAGCTTCTGCATTCTGAGATAACAGACCCAGTGAGGGGCAGTTTGGGATGCTACACTGAAAATGGGGAGCAGTTAAAGAAAAATTAATATTTTGATGAAGCAGACCACCACCCCCCCTTACCCCCACCACCACTCCAGCCTCCCCTTCTCCCCTCACACTCCCAAAATACTGAGCACACAGGCTCAGAATCCCAGACGGGAAAATGGATCTGTTTTCCCTCTACAGAGCTAATTTGCCCAAGAGATTTGTTACATTTTGAGATTTTGACGTTAGAGATTTCTGACATTTGATGGTCTCCCAACAAACTAGCTGGGTTTGATTCTGACACATGATGGCGGCTGCAACAAGGCGAAGCATGGGCTCTCAGAACGAGAAGGAAGCCAGGAGACAAGACTCTTGTCTTACTGTTTTTTTTTAAATTTTTTTTTTTTAAGATTTTATTTGACACAGAGAGATCACAAGTAGGCAGAGAGAGAAGAGGAAGCAGGCTCCCTGCTGAGCAGAAAGCCTGATGGGGGCTCAATCCCAGGACCCCAAGATCATGACCTGAGCCAAAGGCAGAGGCTTTAACCCACTGAGCCACTCAGGCGCCCCAAGACCCTTGTTTTAGAGAGCCATGAACTCAGTGTTAGGGAGGGAAGGGGCCTGCGCAGTGAGAGGAAGTCAGACTCCACACTACTCCATACGATGCAGGCGTCTTTTCCTTGAAGATAGAAATGCTATAAGGTATAGTAAAAAGGTACAAAATCAGACTCTGTGGAAGGGAATTTCTAAGGAAAGTCAATTTTATTATTTTCAGGTACAAATGGTTTTGTAAGTTAAACTAGGCTATCAAAGTATGGTCTGGCCAGGGCTCTGGGGGGACCCACTTTAATGAATTAGATAAAGTTGATTCATATCTCATATACTAAATGATTGTCAATTGCTGCTTCTAAGGTAATTGAGAATGCTTGAGAGTAATTTAAGTGACACTTTACACTATTAATTAGCTCTACCTAACTTTTTTATTTCATTGACAGAGCAGAGGCCTGGCTTGAATTACTTCAGCAATCTAAGCTAATGAAGTTTTCTGGGTAAGGAAACGTTTCTGGATCTAGTAGGGCCTGACAGGAGTCTGATTCAGGTTTAGGAAGCTCTTGACCTTGGATGGCACTTGCTTTGTGTTTCTCTACGGCAGCCCAGCCCTACACGTACCCTGTTTAACACGCACTAAACACTTCCATCAGAAACCTCCCTCTTACAAAGCACAACACACATCCTTGAAACAAACATGTTTTTGGGCTGATTAGATTAATTAATTTGAAAACCAGAGTTCTGGGCAGTTAGTGGTTTCTAGAAACATTTGCTTTTCATTCAACATCTTTGTCAAAACAGACAGGGACAAGGTGGCCTCCTAGAGAAAGATAATGTTCCACTCATTTGCTCTCTAAAGAAGCTTGCCGTATCTTTTTCCCTTGTGTCAGAAACCTATGGAGTGCCTTTTCATAAAGAAATACTGTACCTACTTCCAGAATAACTCTTGTCTTCACGGGGCTGATAATCTAAGCAGGAGATCCCATATAACACAGGGCGGGGTTGGAGTGTGTGGTTAAGGAGTGGCTCAGACTAATGTCTAATGTGTGATGTCTGCATTTGATTCCACTTTATGACTTTTCCTTCTTTTCCCCCAAATTCCTTTCTTTTTTTTTTTTTTTTAAATCTGCCCCCTTTCCTAGTTCCCCGCTACGGAGGAGGAGAGACTCTGACCTCACCTCCATTGGCATCAGGTAGAGCCCATTGTGCGGCTTGTCCTGTGTTCCTGGACTGCCCGACTCCGAGACAGTGATGGCTGGGGTGCCCATGGTAGGCAGAGAAAAGATGCTCTTATTTATCTTGACGATGCTGCTTTTCTATAACGTGGGACAACCCCCCAGGGGTTATGGCAACCCCTGGGCCCCAGCTGCCCAGGATAAGAGAGGAGAGCCAGTCTGTAGTGGCAAGGCCTAGGTAGGGGTCTCAGGGATGCCCTCACCTCTCACCAGGCTCCTTGATGGGAGTGGAACGCTTTGGTTCTGAAAGCCCTTCCAGCCCTTTAGTGCGCTGAGTCATTTCAACCATGAGTAAAAAGTCCTGATTGTAATGAGTTTGACGTTCTTTTAAATAATGGCTGGTACATTTGTCCTGGTGAAATTTATAACCTTCCTCAGAATGCAACCTGCAAGACAGTCGTTAGCACAGGTCAATTAAAGAAACACTTAGTGAGCACCTAGCATGTGCCAAGCACTGCACTAGCTGGGGACACAGACATAACCGGTCTCTGCTTATCTGGACCATTTGGCCTAGGGAGACACTGAGGTAAGGAAGGAACAATTGAGTCTAACACAACTTTATAATTTTCATTGCTCTCGAAATTGGAGAATAAAGTTTCCTTATGTTAATTCTCTTGGGATAAACTTATATATTAATATGTGCATAATTATTACTAATCCAAGCACACCTGAATTGTACACTTCAGAATTAAATTATGAAGCACAGTCTTATTAATGCAAAAAGAAAATGGATGGGCATGCTGATGGATTTAGTTACCTTTTATAAACGCTGAATTGGCTTCTTGAATTAAAATAATCATATGTGTCTCTTGAAAAGATATTTACACTGACAGGTTATAAATGCTAACTAAATTCCTTTCAGACCAAGCAGCCAGGTCCCTTAGACTTGGAGGCACTTAATTTAGGAAAGGTGAAGTTTAAGATTAATTAATCATTTTAAGTTATTTTTTTACATTCTTTATAATGTTTTAGTTAAGTGCTCCAAAGAAGAGCCAAAGTCATCTTTTTGCAGGGAGCATCTTTTTATGTTTTCAAATCTGTTATTCAGAAGCAGTGCTTTTGGTAAATTTGGATGTTGTGTCTTCCTGGGAGTACTTACTACTGTTTTGTGTGCAGTTTGATTTTGTTTTTCAAGGTTCCGAGTGTATTCGTGTTGTTTGGATCCGGGACACTGTTTCGGACCATGTTTCTTTTCTAAAGACCTCTTTGCATGAAAACCTTTCAATGAATGTCCCACATCCTCTTCCTTTTAAGCATTTCCTTTAATTTGACCTTTCCGATTTGAGATTCTAGTGTCTTTTTTTTTTTTTTTTAAGATTTTATTTATTTGACAGAGAGAGGGAACACAAGCAGGGGGAGCGGCAGGGAGAGGGAGAAGCAGGCTCCCTGCTAACCTGGGAGCCCGATTCGGGGCTCGATCCCAGGACCTGCGATCATGACCTGAGCCGAAGGCAGCCGCTTTACTGACTGAGCCACCCAGGAGCCCCAGAGATTCTAGTGTCTTAAATTCTTTTTTTTCGCCCAGTCAGCATCCTCTGGGCGTGGATGCTGGAGAAGCGGGTTGTGGCTGCCAGTGTGTCCAGCACATATAGGGGAGGCAGGAAAGCAGAGAGGAGAGAGCAGAGGCTTTTCCAGCGGACGGTGTGAACCTCTGCACAGTGGCTGAGTGGCTCTTAGTTTCCTCAACAATAACGTGGAAATAATAATACCTGTCACGTGGAGGGGTCGGGGAGATTGCACGAGCCTCTATGTGGAAAGTGTCTGGCAGGATGCTCGTAGCTCAGAGGAGCCAAGTAAAAGAAAGCTAATAATTAAATCCGAGTGGTCTTTAATTTTGTCATTTTGACCCAGTATTCCTATTAAATATCTATATTCACACCCTGTTATCACATTTGGTAGGTTGCACCAGTATCCGAAACCACTCAAAAATTAACTGTGCAAAACGTATATTGATAAGCATATATTAATGACCCTTATTTAGTGCTTTAGTAATTCTGTTATAATGACAATTTTTAATTCAGATGAAAACGTAAGCCCACCTCCGTCCATGCCCACAAAGTAGGGCAGAATGCATCTGCTTGAAGCATTACTGGAGTCAAGTTCCTGCGAGTGCGTGGGCACTGGAGAATGGACTTTAAAGGGACTAGTAAAAAGACCAAAATGTTTTGCAAATGAAGTGATGAGTTTTAAAAAGAACAGCCACTATTTGTCTCGGTTTTCAGACCTCCTGTTTGAAAGGACTGTGCCTTTCTGGGATTGGATGCCCAGACTTGAAAGTTCCCTGAACCAGGAGAACCATGTGCGAAACCCATCAAGGGAGTAAGCCTTCCCCAAAACCCAACTTCATTGTTTTTCTTGGAGATGGAAAGAACTGCTGTTCAGAAAAATTTGTAAGGTTTCTGTGAGTTGTTATGAATTGAAGGTCGTCCCCTGGACTGGATTCGTAGGAGACACCGGAGTCCGCCCGCCAGTCAACGTGGAAGCAGATGTGTGCTGGCATTCCCTAAGCGGAGGAAAGAAAATCTGAAGAAAAACACTTGGCTCGCCGGGTCAGGTTTCATTTTTCATCTCTCCAGACCGTCTTTCCTCCGATTTCCACTAGAGGGCGCCGAGCTACCAGCAGTGCCGGCGCTCTGAGTAGGGGGTTTTTGCTGATCCTGGTCCCAAGGCCCCCTTGGGGCCTGCTGCAGAGACTCCGGAGGATTCTGGGTCCAGTCTGGGGTTCAGGGTTCCCTCAAGAGGTGACCCTTCAACTCCCTGGGGAGGTGGGGACTGGGAGGGCCCTCCACTTCAGGACTGGGGTTTCAGAAACCCCAAAGAGGGTTTTTTTATTTTTGGTCTTCTCAGTCTCTTTGTTTCCAAAGGGTAGGGCAGAGATAAATTGTGTTGGATTCCAGGGCTCTGGGCACTATATTTCCTGAACCCCGATTGCCACACCCTCCAAACACATATGTCCTTCTGGGAGCACTAGACTGGAATATTTGAAACCAGAACTCCAGAAAATCCAGAACAGATGTTTTCCCTGAGAAAGGCAGGCTCTGGGTAGCAGAGCCCCTGGGCCTCCCTGCCCCCGGCCAGTGTTGCTTCTGCATTGGCACCGTTATGAGTGAAGGGGGTTACTACTGACTTCATATTCTCAGGAACAGGTCTGTGGTTCATGGTGCTGTAAGTGGGCTCCCTCTCAGCGGGCTCTGTAAGCAGGAGGATATGATGAATGTCTCCCAGTCCTGCCTGCCTGCCCTATTCTTTGTTTCTGCTGGCTCTGCGTTTGAGGACCTAATTTTGAGCGACCTGCCCCTGTGTAAATTACTTCTGCCACTTGGCAACATTTACTGAGAATAACCGGGAGCCACATTTCCACTGCATTCTGTCTTACAACGTACTTTTGCACATATTATGCCTTTGGATACTTCCACAACCGTAAGGCATAACTCTTACTCTTCCCACCTCATAGATGAGAAAAACAAGGCCCAGAAAGAGTAAGTGCTGGCCCCAGGACTTGAACTCACAATATCTGATTCAACAGGAAGTGCCTCTATTTTTTTTTTTTTTTTCAGGTGTTGGCAGCAGAAAGAATTTATTTGGGTTTGACTCCAGGGAAAACCTTCTGACTCCTTGAGCTTCACATGGGTGTGTGTTACTGGGAGATTATGACATCCCCTCCAGACACTCTTCAGAAAATGGCAGCATATATTTTTCCTGGACTGATTGAAGGGCATCCTTCCTTCAGGCAGGAGGATGAACCGGACGAGCCCTGGAGGTGGCTTCTAACCATTCCATTCGGAAGAACAAAGCCCCCAGAAATAGACAAATCGGTCCCTTTTACTACACGAACATTTGTGGATAATTGTGTGAAAACAGGCTATTTCCAGGCTAATTAATAACTACCGTGGAGTCTTTTAGGAGGTGCTCATCTCGGTAATAGATTAAATTCTATTCGGCCTAAGACCTCATTGTTCCGGAGCTCAGGGGCTGTCCCGCGTGAGGAATGCAGTTCTCCCCGTGGCCACAGGGTGGCGGAGTGATCTTAAGCTTCATTTTCGGCTTTAGGTCTCAGGACAGGAAGCAAAGTTCTAGTCAAAACGAGCAAAATGGAGCAACTAGGAGTGTGTTCAGAGTGACACGGACTTCACGTTTACAACCTCTTAAAAAGGGAGCGGGAAGAGCTCTGTTCCCAGAATGTCAGTGATGGGAGGTAATGAGGAGAGGTGATGCTGGCTTCTGAGGTTGTAGGAGGCTCTCAGCGTGGACGGGCCAATCCATGGCCCTGTTACCTGGCAGAGGCTGAGGGGGCTCCGTGCTGCCGCAGCCCACCTTGGGCATCCCCCAAACTATGGCCTTCCCCTCTTCTCTCTCTGACTTTTCCTTCCTGGGGCTCTGCTTTCAGAGATGTTTTGCCTCAGTGTTTTCTCATTCTTTCTTAAAGGGATGGTTTAAGTGCTGTCTAAGACGGGGGGAAGGATGATGCACAGTCCAATGGGCTAACAGTCCATTTCTGAACCTCAAATGTAGACCTATGTATCTGACACGAGTGGCTATATTTTGGAGAATGGTGAGGAAGTATTGAAATGAGGGACTAATTTGGACTCTGGGTTTACAGGCGCCAGGCACACACGCAGGTGCGCGCGCACACACACACACACACACACACACATGCATGCTGGGAGCATAGAAGTATCTAGACTTAAAGGAGCATTTAGCACATGCCTACTCTGTGCGGTCGTGTTGCAGGTGTCAGCCGCTGTCCAGTGGCTGGGGGCCTTCATAAGCTCCTGCAGTGGGGGGGGAGGAGGGTGGGCAGGAGCCCGACAGACCCCAATGCTGCCGGCCCGGAAACTCTGGGCTTTCCCATTCTGCAGCTCTGCCAGGCTCCGGATGCCGCTGAATAAAGACAGCAGAGGTTTAGTGTCATTAGCTCTAGTCTTCTTAGCAAGATTAGCAGAAGCAATGTTGAATTTCAATGTGGGAACAGTTTCCACGCACATCTTGCAGGATGGAGGAGCTTGTAACATTTTTCCATTGAAGCGATTAACACTCATTTTCTCACATTTGAGGCTGTGGCTGCATGTGCACGCGTGCTTTTTGTGTTTGTGGATCAGACACATACATGTGTAGCATACATGCATCACGGCACGGGGAGGCATTGCTGCTCACGTTTCAAGACAGAGGCTGTAGGTAATGGCTTCTTTCCTCTTTCCAGATGCACTTCTGCAGCAACATTTATGCCATTGATTTATTAATCTTTTAGAGATAGTCATAGAACACCTACTGTGTGCCAGAGCAATTAAAATGAATCAGAGTCATGCTTATTTTTGGAAAAAGGCAGACCCCAGGGAATCCATCCTTTACTGGGTAGGGAAAAAGCAGTGCTGGGCGCTGTGGCTGAGGATGTGGGCTTGGGGCAGCTGCCTGGGTGGACATCCTGGCCCCCGGCTCCTCCTGTCTGTGTGTCGTTCACTCAGTCTCCTCATCCAACTATGTGGCTAATAGTAGCTCCCACATCACTACGCTGCTGTCAGGAGCAAATGGATGAATGTGAAGGGCTTTTCACCGTGCACGTGGAAAGACCCCAATAAATACAGAGCCATTACTATTCTCCCTTTCTCTTTGTGTACTAAAGCTTTCCCCGATCCTCTTTTAGCAGAGATCTCTTCTGTGCTTATGGACCAGCTAACATGGAGACTAAAGAGGAAACAGACACAACTGCTTCTGTTCAGGAAGCTGGGGACAGCTGGGGAGCCATGTCATCGTGGCCACCAGGGAAGGGGTAAGTGGTGACATGATGAACTCAGAGTCGAGCCCATAGCTCTGGCCAGTTGGGTGTGGGGGGGCAACGATGAGGGACAGCTGCTGTGGTCCCTGACTCTGAGCGGGTTGCCTGCCTGGGAGTCACCACCTTCCTGAGGCATCACTTCTGGTCTTTTCAGCAACTGTAATCTCTTAAGGAGAGGAAGCTCCTCAGAAACAAAGAAGGACCCTTCTTTGGTCAAGTGCAGTCTAGGGCATCAGGGCATTGCCTTTAGAGTCAGTATGAAGAAACTCAGTCTGGTTTCTGAGGGATCCCGAGGTCATGGAGCCCCTATGTCACCTTTTGGGACCATGCTGGTGACCATGAGACAAGACGTCCCTGACAAGATAGCGTCTGCACATTTTAAATCTGGAGCCATGACTCACCCAAGTTCTTCCAACGTCACAGCTGAAGGAGTGTGGAGAGGAGCCACGTGCTTCATTTCCCAAGCCTTGAGTTCCCTGGGTGGAGAATGAGTGACCCCAACCTCTCAGCAGAGGGTGGACCAACTCCTGTCAGGGAGACTCCAAAAGGCTGTGAACTGAGATCCACTAGGGACCCCATGCTGCCCTCAACCCAGGACTGTGGTGGCTAATGGGCCAGTGAGTGGTCTTTGGGTGGCTGGGTGCCAAGCGTGGGGTGTGGCAGGGCTCTGTAAGTGTTTGCTGGGAGAGAGATGGAGAGAGGGCAAGAAAGAGGGTCAGGGCCCCACACCAGGCTGCAGAGGGGCAGTGAGATACCGTGGGAGGGGTGCCACTAGGGATCTGAGATTCTTTGTTACCCAGGTGACCTTGAGTAGACTATTTCACCTTGTGCAGCCTGTTTTCAAATTTGTAAAACAGGGAAGAAGAAATGTTGTTGCCTCCCCACTGGGCTGGACCAAGGTCAGGGAGTCCGGTTTGTGCAGGCAGCTGTGGTCCTTGAAGAGAGGCTTCTCCTCCAACACTGGCCTTCCTGAGGCGTCCCCTGCCTCCAGCTCTGCCTCTCAGGTGAGGAGCACAGCCCGTCCGTCCTCACCACAGGGCTAACACATGCCCTTTCCAGAGCCAGGGACAGGTCAGTTTTGAAGTCATGAGGCTCTGACCTCACCGAACTTCTCCCTTCCTCACAGTCCCTCCCACCTGTGTTGTGGTCCCTCACACTGGGGTGTCTGTGGGATGCCTCACCTTTGCCGACACCCTTTCCTTCAACCAAACCCCCAGGTTCCTCAGTTTCTAGAACCGGCCATCCAACGGACCAGGCAAATGGGCATCATGGTGGTAACACGGAAACATTCACCCCATTCCCACTCCCACCACAGCACTGTCCCTGCAGTGCCTCAAACTTAAGGTTTACGTGAAGAAAATTATTTGGGTCTCATGACAGGGCCAAAAGGAGCCAGAAGTTCCTCTTACCTTCAGACTATTCAGGAGGCTTTGTCCTTGTGTGGGCTTTGCTGCTGTGGTTCCCTCTCATTCATCCCCATTCGAACTTGTGGTGAGGACACTTACAGCGTCCCCTCTCCCTGGACTCTTTCCCATACCCGCAGGCCTTTGGTACCTGTACTGCTTGTCCCCTTGCAGGTCCCACTAACACGGGACATGGACAGGTTCCTGCTCCCAGGTCTGGTAGGGTTTGGGTTTTGCGGCATGACTAAAATATGTCGCCATTGACAAGGTGCTCGTAGGCTGGTTGGGGGCGACAGACTGCCTTTAGATCTGGGCCTCATTCTTGCATCTGTAAAATGGGTTTAGCTGCACTCCTCCACTGAGCAACACCAACCATCCTGGGTATTCTCAGATCCACTGAGGCCAGACCATCATGTGTCCTCATTGACAAGCGTCTACTGAGCACTTCCTATGTTCCCAGTACTGGCCTGGGTGCTGGGGGGGATGTATAGTGGACAAGCTGTTTTCTCCATGGAGCTTCTGGTCTAGTGGAGAAACAGAAAACCTAAAACTACCTAGATTATTGTATGTATTAAAGTGGCGGTAATTACATAATTGTTCTCCCTGGTTCTGTCCCGTGGCACACAAGGGTGCTGCTACTTCGTGGGAAGCTCTGGGCTTGTCTTCTATGGATGAGCCCCCATTTGCTTATTTTGATTTGTTCATGCAGCCCTTCTCCACCAGTGCTCCTCATGGGAACCACAGAACACAGGAAATGATCTGAGCGACAATTTTCTCAACTCTGCCAGGGATCGTTCATAACAGGACCAGCCTGGATGCAGAGGAGAGAAGCAAATTCACTACATACCATGGATGCCTTAGGGCACTGGGCTTTTTTCTCTCTCTCTGCTTTTTGTGACATGTTCTTCCATTTCTCATCCTCTGAATATTGGTTTCTCTCACTGCCTCTTCTGAAACTTTTATTTTTTAATCTCCCTTCGTGGATTATTTCTTCTATCCTTTATCCTCCAGAGCACGGAGGAAGAAACAGAAACACAGGACAGCAGTGGT
>CM052896.1:36182577-36316049 GCA_028534135.1 Potos flavus
TTATTGTTATTGTTTTATATTCATCAAAGGCCTGCAATGTGCTGGACGACATTGAAAAAGATTCGTGGTGGGTAAAATTAAACTGAGCTCAGAACTGGCCCGGTGCCTCTGGGTCTGGCAGGCCAAGTTCTGGCGTCTTCTACTTGTCCACAGGAATGACCTCAACAAACCAGGAACGAGAATCCCCACCAACCTAGCCCTGCTGATAATTCTCCTTAAAAAGGGCATTAATTCTCATCATTTCCCCTGCCTTGGGTTAAAGAGGGGACAGTGATACGGTTACCTTCAAGAGTGAAAGATCCATGGAGGGAAGGTGACCCAAAAAGTAGCAGGCAAATCAGTATGAATGACATCTTTGAGCCAAATCTATGACATCAGCGAAGTTGGGCTTTAGTTCTTCTCTCCCTTTTCCCCTGGTTTGGATGCTCCCTCCCTAAGACAGGCGGGCTCCTCATTCTCCCTCCTCCTTCAAGACCACCTGCCTGGAAATGATCAGATGTTCATTCAAACTAAAGAATGTTAAGAAAGAGACAATAGGCCCAAAATGGAGGAATGAAATCTGAAACCAGTCAGTCAGAATTAGCTAGTCTGCACCAGTGAGGTATTCTTCCTGAGAGTCCCCTGAAGCTCCCCAAAGGAAAGTGCCCTTGCCACAACCAATCTACTTTCTGCTAGTAAAACCTCTTGTCCCACTCTCTTTTGCCTATAAAAGTTGGTCATGGGTTGGGTCAGAATGACACTAGGTCACCCACCAACCTCATGAGAATATCCATGGTACAAGGTAAATTGTAAAACAACATATAATCCCCAACCCTGAGGTACGTCCCTCTTAGGTATTATTTGGCTCCAAGGTACCCAAGGCTTGATGAAAGAAATGTCATCCTTGAATCCTAAAGAGTTGAGTATCCTATTTTCTGTCATACCTACTTATTTTATATCTAAGAACTGTGGTCCTGGAAGCTAAAAGTGTCTACAAAAAGACAAAATCTTAAAACAATCTTAAAACAAATGACCTTATGGAGAACGTTCCAATTAGACAAGATCATTCATTTAAGATATGTATTTAAAAGCAAGGGTTCCTGAATTAAACAGAATGAGATACCTCTATTAATTGGTATTCATAAGCTACCAAAAGGCTTCAAGATTTCAAAATAGCTTTTTTTTTAAAGATTCATTTCAAAACTAATGAAAAATTAAAGACATAGGAGGTATCTGAAAAAAAAAAGACTATAAGGTAGACACGACTTGTGCTGCTCCTCTCTATCCTCTTTTACCTGTATACTCATTCCAGTTATCCTCTGTCTAAACTGTCTTTCCATTCTGAAGAGACTACACAACCATAAACAAAAGTCTACCAAGTTAATGATCTTACAGATGCCCCCCATATTTATCTCTGAAGGAGCACTCCCATATGGACCCCTCTAGGATAGATGGGACTCTGAGGGGTTTTCTGGTAAACTTCTATGTTCTTCCCTTAAACAGCACAGGAAACTAAAATTAAAATTAGTGGATAACCTTACCAAGTTCTGGCAGATAACAGAGCCTACAGATGGGATCCTTTGCCAGTGAAGGGTAAGAGTTCTTACCAGAATTTCTACCTGTAGTGCCCAGTCAACAGAGGAAAATAAAGTTTCATGTGATCCCTTCCTTTTCGAATCCAGACCCATTGGCTATAGGGACAGCCATTACCTACTTGTTTGTCTCATTTTGTGTACTGATACTTTTGCTTTGGTCAGGTTGGGGGTCAGGTTGGGGGCTCCAAAACATGACCAGATAGAAATGTGGTTTGCACCCCATTTGTGGCAATCTATGTGTGGACAGAAACGTGGATTGAACTCCATTCATGGCTGGGTTCTTACCAAACTATTGCCAGATCTCAGGGGAATTGTCAAAGTCTTGCTTTCTTCTGGTTATCTTTGGGAGTGGCTCTGGATCTTGGGAGGGTAATATCTATATCCTCTTTAGGCTTGCCTCTTATACCCAGGGCAGGTTATTTAATATTTCCAGGAACATTTACTGTTTGTCTCAGGTTTCAGCCCGAGAAAGGATTTTTTTAAGTATCTCTGTGGTCAGAAGTCGGCCAAATTGGAAGCTGATACTCAGAGCCTGGTAGAAATGTTTTCTCCCCTAAGCTAAATATATGTAGGGAGGACCCCTTCTGAGGCTTTTATGAAAGGATTTATTAAGACATTCCAAAGACACACAGCCCTAAATCCAGAACATAGACATAATGTGGTTTGATAAGCAGATCAGCTCCTTGATATAACTTAAGCTAAAACCCAATTCTTTGAGGAATTAAAAAGCAACAGTCCTTATCTTACAAATCTTTGCAAAACCAGAAATGCAGCTCTAGAAACAATTCAGAGTCCACCTATCCTTTTTGCCAATTGCAGAAATTCCCCTATTTATCTCAAAAGGCTTGTAAGTATTGTAAGAATTCCGGTCTTCAGAAATAAAATTCCTTCCTGAAGCAATATGCGTTCTTTCCTCATGCCTGTGAGACGTAAGTGTTCTAGCTGGTCTTCTCCAGTAACTCCCTTCTGGGTCACCTCTTTGAAATGTGAATTTCAGGGAGGAAATTCTTTTTTTTTTTTTTTTAAAGATTTTATTTATTTGACAGACAGAGATCACAAGTAGGCAGAGAGGCAGGCAGAGAGAGAGAGGGAAGCAGGCTCCTGGCTGAGCAGAGAGCCTGATGTGGGGCTCGATCCCAGGACCCTGAGATCATGACCTGAGCCAAAGGCAGAGGCTTAACCCACTGAGCCACCCAGGCGCCCCTCAGGGAGGAAATTCTTATCAGAAGGAAAACAAAAGGGGAAAATGTGATTTGGAACTTTGGTGAATGCAAAATCTTAACTGTCTTCTCCACAAATACTAGTAAAAAGCTGTAGCCACTGAACAGGCCACCTTAACTTATTCCATCTGCCAGAAGCACAGTATGGACCTAACTTCTTTTATAACTAGTGTTCTTTGTATTATTTTACCTGATTCATCACTAGAACTTTAGAATGGAATCTGTAACATTTCTATGTCTATCTGTAGGTTTATGTATGTTTCTCTATATGTTGTAAATGTGTGGTATTTTCTACCTCCAGATGGTATGGCTAAACTAACTGATAAAAGAGCTCTAGTTAATTGATTCAAAGATATGTAGTTAATAGGTAGGAGGGGCTAAGGTGCCTAACCATTACCCTATGGCATTAAATGTACCACACGTGGGAAGGTTTACCCTTTAGAAGGCTCAGCCTTGGCTGAATATTAGAGTCATTTGGTGGGCGTCTTTTAAACCATACCAATGGCTGGGCCCCTTTCCTGAGATTCAGACTTAATTGGTCTGGCGGGGAGGAGAATTGGTGTATTGGGAGAGTTGGAGCAGCATTGGTGTATTTAAAACACTCTCCATGTGACTGCAATGAGAAATCAGAGCAGAGAACCCCCTGCTAATGAGGAAGGCCAGAGAGAGGGGCAACGAACACAGGGGAAGAGTGTCTCCAAAGATTGGGTGGTGACAGCTATGACTGTGCTTACTTAAACTCGATCTTATGTCCTGGGAAGTAGAGCAAATGAATTAACTGTGCTCCCAGGGAAGAAAGGGTATGGAGTGGCTGGGCCAGCTGAAATTCTGGAGCTCAAGAGCCAATTTACTAAGGCAGTATCATTAGGGTAGCCTTCAAAGGTAATCTAATTCAGAGAGAGACCCAGAAATGTGGGACTATTCCAGCAGCCCCCAGGGCCTAACCTTTTTTTCTTCACCCCCTAGCAGTGGCTGGCTTGACTGGAGGAGCCATTCTCTGAGTGTCCGGCGGTGCCATGGAGGAGGGCCCTGGAAGGGGGCAAAACCATGGCATAGGGCAGACCAGGGAAAGAGAATATGAACCTTTGGAATTGTGCCACCAGCATGAGAATCCTCTCATAGTGTGGAGAACTTTGGGTCCAGGTTACAGAAAACAGTTCATCTCCTTGTGGCTTCTCTCCCAGAGCATGCTGCCCATACCTCCACTAGAAGAATCCCATCAGGATAGGGTTAGTTTTTCCCAGTCTGTCCTCATTAGCATTGCAAGGCCGCCTGGCAGTTTGAGAGGATATGTTGTTCATCTTTGTACCCACCTCCAATGTTTAACACAGAGCCAGACATAATAGGTGTCCAAAAAGATGGCCAACTACCCCAGTTTGCATGAGACTGAAGGATGCCCAGAATGTGGAATTTTTAGTGCTAAAATGGAGAAAGTCTTGGCAAGCTGGAATGTGTTGATCACTGTAGTGCCCAGTGACACCTAAAGCAAGACTCCAAACTGGTGAGTGGTTGGCTGTCCTAAGGCTTCAAAGCTGCCTTGGATAGTGTTGGCATAGCCTGTCTGGGGGGCAGCTGTCTTCCTAGAGGATGTCTCTGACCTGGCATGAAGACCCTACCCACCCATTATTTCCCATTTCTTCTGATGTTGGAAAAGAAATGATACCAACTATATGGGTGATGGGGGAGGGAGAAGGGGAAATAACATCTTGAGTCAGAGGCTGAGAGTCTTCAGAGATAGGTGGGATATTTACCTCTGCTTCTGAGAAGAGAGGAATGTCTGGAAAACAATGTCTGGCTACACAAATGGTACAGAAAAATGACACTGTAGTAGGCATGGTACATAATAATTATCAAAATAATAGCTACTCTCTTTGAACACTTGTGTTATGCCAGATGCTGTGGTAAGACATTTTTTTTTAACATTTTTTGAAAAGTGTAGGAAAACAAAAAAAATTAAAATGTCCTATAATCCCAATTAAAATGTCCTGTAATCCCAATCCCAAATTAAAATGTCCTATAATCCCAATCCCAATCCCAAAATGTCCTATAATATGATAGGTGTGATTGCATAAAGTTAGACAGGAGAGTTCTCCTGCCTTCACCTGGGCCATCCAGTGTGAACACAGTTTGGGGCGGGTCCTTCTTGACTTTCTCCGGGTAATGCAGGTGTATCTATGTCCCTGTCTGTGTTTTTACAAGTGGAATCAATTGGTATGTTCGGTCTGCAACTGTTTTTGTTTTGTTTTTAGTATATATAGACAACCTTCTTTCCAGATCGTTGGATGTTGATCTTCTTTCTTCTTTTAACTTCTGCACAGCATCCAGTATATGAACACGGCATAATTTTTCTGCTTCTCCCTTATTGATAATTTACTTATTTCAGGTATCATTAATATAATCATTACAGTTACAATGCCACAATGAAACATTTTTACATCTTTTTACGTATGTGTACAAGATCTTTCTGTTGAATACAGTCTTCTAAGTGGGGGTGTCTGGACCAGAATTCATCTACATTCTGATCTTCATAAATATTGCAAAATTAACATCTGAAAAAAATCCAAAATTATCAGTTTATATTTCCAACTCCACTTCTCTACAACCATGCCCTTACTGGATGTTATCATTTTCAAAAAACCATTTGTCAGACCTATGAGTGCAAAGTGATATTGTCCTGAACATGCATTTTGCTGATCATCTTTTTGATCTGAATCAAGCATCTTCTCATTCGTTCATTGGCCATTTAAATTTCCTCTTCTGTTCGTATCTTCTACCTAATTTTCTATAAAGTGCTTGTGTTTTTCTTATAAATGTATTAAAGATCTTTTTGTGTGAGACAGATAAACACTTTGAACAATATGTCCTACCTATTTTACTATAGTTTTTGTCTTTCAAATAACGTTTTAATTTTGATTTGGTAAAATCTGTTCATTCATGGCAGTTTTCTCTCCCTTCCCTAGATTTTATGTGATGGTACTGTTACGGAACCTGGACTGGGTCCTGACAGAAGAACCAAGCGGCACTCGGAAACTTTGAAGGGTCGGAGGTTTATTTAACACCAGCGGGCTGAGAGGAGAGTGATCTCCAAAGGTCTGAGCTCCGAGCACAAGCAGGGAGGGTAATTTATACCCTTCTATTTCTGAATACTTGGTACTTCTGGTGCGCACGAGAAATGGGGTAGGGAAGAAGAACCTGGAAGGGCTTTTGAGACAGGGACTGAAATTCCCTTGCTGGTTTGGTTGGGCGTCTTGGAGTATAGTTTTTCCCTTATCAGTACCATTCTTGCTAAATTCTTCTCCCATGTTCTTACATTTAAATGGTGCAAAGGGCCAGGAAAAATCTGTAGGACTGCAGAGATAACGGTAAATAGGGATTGAGTGACAAAGTGGAAAAAAATGTCACAAAGATGGAACGTATGTTTCATAGATGTTGCCAGGTGGAAACCTGGCCAAATTTTGTTATGGAGGAAGCATACAAAAAACCCTCCATCCTTATCTTCCCTTCACTATTCATTTTTGGCTTTGAAAATACTCATTTTGGAAAACCCAGCTTAATTATTCTAGTTGTGAACACCCTACCTGCCCTCCTGCAGGCTTCCCTGGCTGTGCCATCACTGCCACGCCCTGGCAAGATAAAGCTGGAAAGAAGGAAAGAAAGAAAGGAAGAAAGAAAGAAAGGAAGGAGGGAGGGCGGAAGGGAAGGAAGGAAGCAGGGAAGGAGGGAGGGAGGGTGATGGAGAGGCCCGCCCATGGTGGCAAAAGTGAGTTTCTAGCCACTGAAGGTGTCTAAACCTTTGATGGAGTTTTTAGAGAAAAAATGTGGTCCTAGGTTCTAGTGACCTGTAAGCCCCCTTCTCACCCTGAGATTCTCTGATTCTGGAATTCAGCAATGGAACATACTAATGGGAAGGAATATCATATAATATGTTTGATAGTAGTAGAACTGGAAATCAAAGAAGAGGAATGGGAGTATAGCAAGTTTTCTCTGGAGTGCAAATCCCAACAGGGAGGAAGGGTGCTGGTGGAGAGGGCAACAGGAGTCCTATTTTAGGAGTGTATGTATAGTACTTTTTACAGACCTAACACAAAGCTGGCATGAAGGCAGGATCCAGGAGTGAAGGAAGACTTCAACCATCTGGCCATCAGCCTGAGTCTCAGGCAGCTAAAAACAGATAACGTCTTGTCTTGCCTTGCTGACAATTTCATCTCCAAAGGCAGAGAAAGCAAAGAGGAAAACTGGTTAATTGGGACCTGAAGGAATCTATCTGGGGTAGGAGAGTACAAGTCCCCGGAAGACTGTGGCCGCTGTCGTGGAATCTGGAATCTGTCTACGAGAAAAGAGAAGCTAAGAGTGGAATAGGTAACATCATCCCCACATGACCCCAAAAGAGTCGGAGAGTAGAGGGGTGATTCTTACCTCCCAAAGCCTTAAAAGATAACATTGGTTACAGGAGGATCCCAATGCCATTCTGTCTATGCGATTAGAAGTGACCCAGAAGACAAAGGTGGAAAAGGCTCATAAAGAAACCACTCCAGTCACACCAAAGACGGGAGGAGTGTGTTAGTCAGCTTTCTCCAAAGAAACAGAACCAATGGATGGACACACACTTTTTTTTTTTTTTTTTTTAAGGAATTGGCTCACATGAAAGTCCTGAAATCCATAAAGCAAGCTAGCAGATTGGAGATTCAGCTAAGAGTTGATTTTGCCGTCTTGAGTCTAAATTCTGCAGGGCGGCAGGTTGGAAACTCAGGCTGGGTTCTTAGGCTGCAGTCTTGAGAATTACTTCTACTTTGGGGAACCTCAGTCTTTGTCCTTAAGGCCTTCAACTGATTGGATGAGGCCCATATACATTATAGAAGCAAATCTGCTTTACTTCAAGTCTACTGACTTGAATGTTAATTTCATCTAAAAAAAAAACCCCACCTTCCTGGTGACATCAAGACTAGTATTTGACCAAACAACTGGGCCCCGTAGCTTAGCCAAGTTGAAATGTAAGTAATCATCCCAGGGAGCATATGGCCAAGGGCAAATCTGAGAACACTGCCATGCTGTAGGATGAATCCCAGGAACGCTAAGGTGGGAAATGGCTATAGAGCCACCTAAAGACCATGGTAGGGACAGTGACAGTTAGTGTGCAGCAGGCCGATGGGGGCACAGAGTATAGCAGAGCACACACTTGTCTTCTTTCTTTACTAAGGAGAAATATTGTCAACCTGGAGCAGATAAAACTTGAGTGTATAAGAGACTGGAGACAAGAAGAGACCCAAGCACCTTTAAATGGACAAGACTGGAAGCAGAGACCAGTTCAGCTCAGGGTGCTGAAACTTCCTAGAGATGCTGGACTTCTGTTAGGATTTTAGAGTGCTCACAGAGAGCCAGAGGGAATCAGAGGGTTGCAGGCTAGTGTTTCGCTTTTCATAAAGGGACATACTGGATATAAATTGCTAGCCGATTTCAAAAATAAATTATAAGCCTCTGGTCTGAACATTTAGAAATGAAGGGTTTGCAGAGTGAGAGCCAGCCTGGGGTATCAGATTGGAGATACACTCACGCCTGTTTATCTGCACTCCTGAGCATAGGCTTGCTTTCCCTCAGTCCCTAGAGTATCCCTTCTGGAAGCTGGGAAGAGTCAGAGGCTAAGGGGCTTGCCCCAGATCCCACAGCTGGAAGTGTGGGGCTCTGAGCTTTAGTGGAACTCGGGCTTTTTCTCCTTCTTTACAGCAGGACAGCAAACTATGGTCATGGGCTGAACCTGGCCCTCCAGCTCTTTCTGTATGTTCTGTGAGCTAAGAATGGATTTTTTAAATGGTTAGGAAAACAACAACAACAAAAGGGATTATATTTTTTCAACATGTGAGCATGATATGAAATTCAAATTTCAATGCCCAAAGATAAAGGTTTATTGGGACACAGCCATGGCCTTTGTCTATCCTCTATGACTGCATTTGTATGAGACAGCAGAGTCAAATAGTTGTGACAGAGATGGTGTGACCTGCAGCGTCTGAAATATTTCCTCTCTGTCCTTTTGCTGAAAAAGTTTGCTGAGCCTTGCTCTCCAGCGTCTGGGGCAGCTCCTATGTTAGCAGCGACGTCCTACCAGACGGCATCTATGGAAACATGTCAGAACCTGGGAACCCAAAAGATGAGAAATGTTTTTCATGTTGGCCCAGCTTGAGTGAGATGACACCATGTGGCACAGGAAGGGGACAGAACAAGGGGGCAGGATGAAAGATTCTGGGATCTATTCTAGTCTTTTAGACAACAGGCCCAGCTTTCAGTAGAGCCTTTGCAAAATCCCTTGTGATAGCTGTGGATCTAATACAGAAAATGTGAATCTGATGGTATCAATTAGATGCATGTGTCATGGGCTGGTCAGCTGTTCCCACAGGATGGGATTAATAAATTGTGGCCAACCTAAGGCCTCTAGTAATATAATATGCAGGTGGTGGGGGGCACGTCTCTGAGCCCGTCCTATCTCGTAAGTACATTAAATGTCTGGATGAAGACACAGAGAGCCTGTTTACCCAGTCCAGAGTAAAATAAGTCTGGTGCATTAGCAGTTGAAGTCAGAAGACTAAGGGTTTTATAAGGGGGTGCCTGGGTCGTTAAGCGTCTGCCTTTGGCTCACGTCATGATCCCAGGGTCCTGGGATCGAGCCCCACATAGGGCTCCCTGCTCAGCGGGAAGCCTGCTCTCTCCCACTCACCCTGCTCCTGTTTTTTTTGTCTCGCCGTGTCTCTCTGTCAAATAAAGAAGGCTAGGGGTTTTGCATTAATAAGGAGACTGTAAGATATAATAGCATGAAAAAAGCAAATGCAGTTTTAAGGCTAAGAAGAGATGTGTGGTACCCAGGTCAAGAGAAACCTGGGACATGCAGTGTGTTGGGTAGATGTGCTGGGAGCATTGTGTCCTGTCCCGGGCACCACCTTGCGGGAGAGACCTCTGCAAGTGAGATGACCAGTGAGAATGGCCAGGGTGGTGACAGGTCTGAAAACAGTCCTGTGTAAGGAATAGGAGAAGGGCACCAGGAATATTTGGCTTGGGAAAGAGAACTTAAGTAAGCATTGCCTTAGTTGGCTTTCCCGGGAACAGATCCCGAGACAAGGAGTGGGGCATGTGTTTTATTCGGGAAGTACTGAAAACCCTGGAATGGGAGTGGGGAAGTGAGGCAGGGAAAGAAAAGCAGCTAGAAAAGGATGTGTTATCCAGCCTGCGGGGAACTGGGCTGCAAGCTTCAGAGAAACTCAGGGAACTGGTGTAGAGCACACATCTCAGGGATCCCACTGGAGGGGTGAGGGATCCCAGTGCTGACTGAGGGCTGTGCCCGGGGGTCACCAAGGCTTCAGAGGGAGCCCCCAGAGTCAGAGAGCCACAGTGAGAGTAGGAAGCTATGTGGGCCTGGGACCAGCACATGAACTATGGGCTTCAGAACCATCCCAAGGGGTCCGAAGAGCTGTGATGTGGGTGACAGTTAGCAGAAAGGTCCTGCCACAGTCTGGCTATTGTGGACATCGCTGGTATGAACATATGTGGAATATGAGGAATAGCGCCGAGGATCATAGGGGAAGGGAGGGAAAACTGAGTGGGAAGAAATAGGAGAGGGAGACAAACCATGAGAGACTCTTGATTCTGGGGAAAAAACCTGAGGGCTGCAGAAGGGGAGGGGGTGGGGGAGTGGAATAGCTGGGTGATGGGCATTAAGGAGGGCACGTGATATGGTGAGCAGTGCATGTTATACGCAACTGATGAATCAATGAGCACTCCATCAGAAACTAATGATGGACTGTAGGTTGGCTAATTGAATTTAAATAACAAAAAATAAAATGAATAGTCATGGGGGAAGAAAGAGCATTACGTTAACAGGAAGCAAATCAATGGTGAAGGGACAGAATCCTTTTCTAACAGTTGTAACTCCATGAATTGGTGACGTCACAAAGCAGTGCAACCCCTAGCAGCAGGGCCTAAGGGGCCTGGTGTCGGAAAGGCTTTGGAGGCATTCTGGCTTTGAGGGCCATGTGGACGATAATAACAGGCCATCCCTTTCCAGGAGCTAGACGTTCTAATTTTATGAATGAAATTTTAATGGGCTGTGGAGCACAGGGTAGTAGGTGAGAGAACCTGGCGGTGATGGCGAAGGGTTGGGGGTGGGTGAAATTACACTGTGCACACAGTGCCCCATGCCCCCCGGGGCCCCCGCTAGCCCTGGAGTGATGGGGGAACTGCAAGCCAGCTCCAGTCCAGGGCTTTGATCCTCCCGATTTCTAGCATCTGTGTTGGTGAGCAGAATCGAAGGGCCCTTGAAATAAAGCGTGAGTTCAAAAACATCCCTTTGGGCAGAAGCATTAATGCAAGAGGCAGTGGGGGTCCTGCCCGCTCCCCCAGCCCAGGGGCCCCTCAGCTTCATTTCAGAGGCCTCAGGGCCCTGTACCCCTCCATGCCTTCCCTCCCAGACCCTCTGAGCTGAAGTCAGCCGTTCACAACAGAGGCAGCTCATTATTTTACTGCGGTTGACTTGAAATCTGAAATCAATCGGGTATCAAATATGCACTCCTCAGTTTGATACCGTTTTTCAAAGGTGCAATAACGTTCAGAAATGACACCACATTTCCTAATTATGAAATTCTGTCGTTGCCGCTCCGTCTAGAATGACTTGGCTGCAGGGTTTTCTTTTTCTTTCTTTCCTTTTTTTTTTTTTTAGGGTTTAGCATACACCACGATTATTTTAAAATTGCTCCGGAAGAATGTATTTCATCAGCGAACTACGAGCGTGCTTATTACTGAAGTTTGGAGGCAATTTGAGAGGAAGGATAAATTAGCACAGAGACTCTGGAGGCCTTGGAAACACGCCCTCCCTCAGCCCCACCACTTCCTTCTTAGCACAGTGAAGAAAACTTTTCACCGTCAGGGCCTCCAGACTTCCGCTCACCTCACCATGGCTCACTGGTCAAGACGTCGAACTTGCTGGGGATGGGAAGGGGCTGCTGGAGACCCCTGCCTGACACGAGAACTGGGGAGTGGCTGGGAGGAAGGATGGAGAAGCTGTGTGAACCTCGGGGCTCCTTCGGGCCCCCTGAGCTCCACAGCCCAGAAGAGCTGCTAGAGAGAAGGGAGCTCCCGCAGAGCCGAGGCTCTCTTCACTCAGTAGCATGGATGCCTGCGTGTGCGGTGGGACTGTGGAGTGAGTTCCCAGCGCTGAAAAAGTGGTTTGAAGCAAGTCATGGACACACAAGGCATCTTGAGGCTCAAAAACCCTGCACTGAATGAGAAAAGCCAAACACAAATGGGCACATGGTTTCCGAGTGCACTGGTATCGCTGTCCTGGGGTTCTTGAAACTCACTTATGGTGATGGATATGAGAACAGTGGTACCCTTGGAGACATTGATGGCAAAGGGGCAGGAAGAACATTCTGGGGGGATGGGAACAGCCTCTATCCTGATTGTGGTGTATGCTCCTGTAACAACAGGAGTACATAGATTTGTCAACATTCGTGGAAATGTACGCATCAAAAAACATATTGTGGTGACTCGATACCACTTAGATGAATGCAGACAGAGGCTGACAGCTAACTGGGGCCCACTCTGGACACTCTCCAGTTCCTCAGGCCTCTCAGGAAGGCGCCATTTCATGGGTTTCTGTTGAGAAATAGAATTACAGTGGCTGCCCATTCCTGCTTAGGGATGTGCCCTGTTATCCTAGCCAGGAGCCGAAGACCTCAACACTGCCCCACTCTCCAGGGAAAGCGGCTTGGCTTCGTAAGTAATAGATTCAACCGAGAGCCCAGCCTGTGCCCCCACAGCGACTGGCAGCAGAAGCACAAGGTCAAATGCTAGAGGACAGACGTGGCCCACATGCACATGCCTCCCGGGGCTGGCGTGACGGGAACCCCTCAATTCATATGAGAGGACACTTCCCAAGGAACTTTGTTTTTCCTTTTTCTTTCTTTTTTTCTTTTTCTTTTTCTTTTTCTTTCTTTCTTTTTTTTTGGTAACAAAGACCTCTTCACATTGGTGAATTATGAATATGCAGGAATGATGGTGTGAGACCACTCTGCGTCTCTGAACTGAGGCCAGTTTAATTCCTAGGACTCCAGTCACTGGTACTTTTCCTGCATTTTCAGCAGCACCTGAAATAGATTTCACTTCATATGAAATGCAAAACACTGCAGAGTAGAAAGCTCACCCTGGTCTCTGATCCAGGCGAGTGTTCTCAAGCCTGGTGTTCATATTTTTTTTCTCCCTTTCTTCAAAATACTGCCTTGCTAAGCCCACAGATGGGGATCATAGGATAAGTAGATGCATAATATATTACCCAAAATATTCCACCAGGCATCTCCTCTTACAGGTCAGGAGGACTTGCGAATGGAGTCTTCTGGGTCAGCGCATTTCCATCCGAGAGAAATTCTCTCTCATAATTAAGATTATGTCAGCATTTCCATTACAGACCCCAGTGGTAAAATCCGCTCTGAAGTGGAGCTTGGTTTTAAAGCTCTTGGTCTTGAAGAAAACTCCCCTGCTCTGACACTGGTTGTGGAGCACTCTTCCCCTTGGAAACGTGAGAAAGAAAAATGCACGGTAAGTCAGGAGCAAGAGCGCTACGCTGTTGGGCAAGGGGTTGGGAAGAAGGGGTCTGCCTGGGCCCCCATGGTCTCCTGGACAATACCAAGTGCACAGGGCGGAGTCTCCAAGTCCAAGCCAGTGTTCCCCAAACTGTCCCTGCAGATCCCCTACATCAGAATCACCTGGGCAGCGCCATTCCAAACAGATTCTTAACTCTCCTCTGGCACAGTCTACCTGCCCCCCTACCCCATTCAGTCAGAAATTGGGATGGGGCCTGGGAATGGGTGTTCTGTAACTAAGTTTCCCAGATGATTCAGTTCCTCAGGGAAAAATGAAGCCTCCTAATCTAGGCTTTGCTGTTTCGTAGCTGGTGATCTTGGCTGAGTATCTTCACTCATTGTGCCTTGTATCCTCATTTATAAAATAACAGCTAACATTTACGTCAAGTATGTTCTAAGACAGTCCTGTGATTTAGCTCATCTAATCCTCACAGCAGCCCTATGACATTGACACTATAATTACCTCCATTTTTAGGATAAGGAGACACTGAGAAGTTAAGTAAGTTCCCCAAATCACACAGCTAGGTGCATGGCAGAGCTGGGCTTTGAACCCAGGGCACATGGCTTTGCCATGTTGTGCTGCCTTTTAGAAGACAGAACTATCACCATCCTGGGACGCCTGGGTGGCTCAGTCAGTTGAGCATCTGCCTTTGGCTCAGGTCCTGATCCCACTGTCCTGGGATCAAGTTTCCCATCGGTCTCCTTGCTCAGTGGGGAAGCTGCTTCTCTCTCTGCCTGCCACTCCCCCTGCTTGTGCTCTCTCAGATAAATAAATAAAAAAATCTTAAAAAAAAAAGAACTCTCACCATTCTGGCCTGTGAATGGTGATGAAGGAGAGAATGGCAAATGAAGGAGAGAATGTCAAACTGCTCTGTGGACTGTGATTATTTGTATGGACATTTGACACCAGATTCTCTGAACTCTGGGTCCATGCCTTTTTCTAGTTCTTTGTGTAGGACTGTCCTGGCTCTTCCCAGTGTGCTGTCGTCCCCCTTCCCTCTTCCTGGTGCCATTCGAATTTTGACTTCTGAACAGCTAATCTCACCAGCTCATTTACACTCAAATGTTAATAAATGATGATAGCTTAATGCATTTGCTTTTCTCAGATAACACACTTTCATTTTAGCTGAAGTTTTAACTCAGAATTCCCTAATCTCCTGACACTGGGGAGCCCCCTCAGTATCTTTCTCCTTACCAGCTCCAAGCTCCATGAGGTGTTTCTGAAAGAAGCAAACTTCATTAATTAATTAGGAATCAGTCCCACATACACATCTTTATATTTTGTAAAATGGAAGAGAATTTGTGGGCATTATTCCAGTGGCTTATTTGAAATCTTGACAACTTCAGAAGGAAACCTCTTCATTGCCATCTTAATGGGTCACCAAGTGTTGGAAGACCCCCTGGAGGAAGCCATTGTCTCTCCCCAAGGGCAAAGCAACAAGGCAGAATGGAGTCTGCCGAGGTGGGGGTGGGGGACTGGGTGGTATGATTATGAATTTGTTACAGGCAGCGTCCCACTCTGTCTGCGTGTTGGCCTGGTCGTGCTGCTCGGGACATTGCCCCTGGAAGCCAGTGAAAGGATGGACAGCAGTCTCATTAATGGGGCAGCGGCTGGAGTGTGCAGCCCATGGAGGCAGAACAGGGGCGCCTCTGTCACGTGGCAGTCTGGGGTGGGGACAATGTGATGAAGTTGCTGTGAAAGGTATGTTTGCCTGACAGTCATTACAGTGCTTCACCTCTCTCTGAAACTTACATTTCCCCTGTTTTATTTATGGATATGTTCCCTCTACTCAGTATGCATACCCGGCACACCAAGGGGCTCAATGTGCACTGGGGATGCAGGTGACTTTGTGGCTTGGGGGGCACCTTCTGTTTCTTCTTCCTCTCCCTTCACTTGCTTGCTTCTGGCCCACTGGCCTACTAGAACACATGGGTCATGCTCCTGTCTTGGGGCCTTTAGCTGGTCTCTTTCTTAGGGTTTTATTACTGAGAGTCTTGGTGTTAGTACTGGTTTTAGCCCCAAAAGTCTTATTTCCTGGAAAATCCTGCTGGGCAAACTGAGGTAGTCGATCACCTCCATTTCTCAGGAACATTCTTCTCCAAGATACCAATCAGGAGAACACCTTCTGTCCCATCAGGCCTGTGCTCAAATCTTGCTTTCTCCGTGCTTCCCATCCTCACCACTCTGATTCCCCTTGTTTCCTTTTTTTTAATAGCACGTTTCACCTTCTTGCCTACCATGTGGTTTACATACTTATTATATTTATTATTGATTGTTCAACTCTTGTTACTAGAATTAAGCACTTAAGAGGGCTGTCTATTTCGTTTTCTGATTTAACCCAAATACCTGGAACAGCACCTGGCAAAAAGTAGATGCTCAATAAATATTGAATGAATGAATGAGTGCTCACATCTTCTATGCAGATTGTACTAGATGCTATGGGGGGAGCATTTATAAAAGCATAAATTGTAATCCCTACTTTCAAAGAATTTATAATCTAGCAGGAGAAGGACAGTAAGAAGTCATTGTCAAGACTTCATCATCTGAAAAAGATACATCCTTTATCGGGAGGCCTACTTTGGATATAATCTCATTCTTTTCACCCGTGGTTGTATAAACTTTGTGAAAAGACAGCCTCCTTTTAATGTACCCATTTCTTCATTGCCTATCATATCTTGTACCACCTGACTTCCCTTTTCGTGCTTCACTGAAATCTTCCTCCCTAAGGCCGTCCGTAAGCTCTTTATTGTCAAATTGGTGACTAGCTTGGTCCTTCACTTACTGAAGCTTTGGCCACATCTCCGTGCACTGGGCGCTTACTCCTTCATCAAGGGCTCCCTTCCCTAGATTTTGTCCTATCTTCTTGTGTAAACTCACTGCTGCTTTGCAGGTTTGAATCCCTCTGAGCACTTCCTAGATGCTGGTTTCCTGAGAGGTCCCTTCTTGGCCTGCTCCTATTCCCTCTTTACTCTCCCTAGGTGGCCTCACTTACTCAAAGGGTTCCAGTTCTTGCATATTCCTGATCCCCACGTGTATGTGTCTGTCTCCAGCTCAGATCCCACCTCCAAACCTCAGCCTCTTGTGCCCTGCTTACTTAACGTCTTCCCGTGGATGTTATCCAGGCCCCTCATGCTGGCCATGTCCCAACAGAACTAACCACCAGCCACTCCTAACGTGCTCTGCTTCCTGGTTCCTTTATTTCTGTCCATGGCACCGTCACTTAGGCCTCTGTCAAGCTGGAAAAATGTGAATTGTCTTTAACTACTTTTTTCCCCTCATCTCCCATGTTTAGTAAACCATCAAATCCTATTAATATTACTTCCAAAATATTTCTCAAATATGTCACTTTTATTCTGTACAAATAACTCTCCCCCGCCCCCATTCAGGGTTACTCCAACAACCTCCTAACAGATTCCTTGCCTCTGGTCTTTCCCCTCAAGCCCGCCCTCCACTCCACACAGCTGTCATTCTTTCCGTATTTAATGACTATCCTATATGAAACATGGTGATATGTATTAGAGATACAGCACTGCAAAAGACAAAGGCCCTATTCTCACACATCAGTGTGATCCACATAAATAATAAATCTCACACTGGCCATCTCTGACCTACAAACTTTAAACATGTTTCAACTCTTCTCCCGGTTATCCTTTGCATGTTTGGGGTCATTAGTTTCTTTTAGAATCTGATAAAAGTTGAATTCATGCACAAAACTGTGCTTACTAGATTTTTTAAAGTTGCTTACTTATACATTTTATAACTCAGGGAAGAGGGCACTGGACCCCGAAGGTCAGACTTTAAGAATCCCTGACCTGTACTATCAAGTTTAAGCCTTTTCGAACAATTCACATGGCCATCCATGGCTTGAAGTGTCACCCCTCTCTCAGCCTTGCCTCCTGCATGGCACCATGCCCACTGTCTCACTCTTTGGTGTCACAGCAGCATGGGACTTCCTGAAGTTCCTCACATGCATCATTCATTCATCTGGTGGCCGTTTATTAAAAACCTATTTTTTTTAGATTCCAAGTCACCAAAAGTACAGAGGTAAAAAAGAATACGACCTGAGCTTTACATTATAACTCTGTACCTTTCTCTCACTTTGGCTGTACCTTCTCTTGGTGTCCCTCTGGTCCTTCCCAGTAACTGGCCATTACCCACTTTAAAATGTAACTCAGGCATCTTTCTCCCTGGAAGATGTAAATGTAACCTCCCTCTTCATATTGGCTTCGTATTGTAGTCCTTCTCTGGGTACCCGTATTTCCTAGCAAATGTCTGTTTCTCGTCCCTTAGTACATTGTATGATAATTTTGTTTCTGTGGATGTTTCTTGCACTACATGAGGAGCTTTTAAGGACAGAAACAGTTTTACTCTTGACTACCTTATTTCTGTGCCCGCTTCAATTCAGTACACAATAAATACCTGTTGAATGAATGGATGAATTGGAACGAGGAATAAGGCTAGAAAGGCTTTATCAAGCTACACCAAAGGAGATCCCCGAGTGCTGGCGAAACCGTGTTGTTCTGTACTGGGTAGCTTATGGAAGAGCTGCTGGGAGTGGTGCATAGAGGATGATAGGGTAAAAGGGAGTCTTGGTAATGGCAAATCTGGCAGTGGCTTCAGGGTGGGGGGAGGGGGACGGGCCTCTGCCAGGGGAGGATCTACGCCGGAAGTGGAGGAGGCAATGCGGGCAGAAGGAGCAGGCCCAGTGGAAAGGCTGGCCTGAGGGCTCGGGCACCAGCTCAATCACTTTTAAGCTGTGTGCGAGTTATTAGGCATTTCCCTCTCCTGGCCCTAGTTTCTTCACCTGTTAATTTAGGGGGCTTAATTGGATGCGTTCTGGGATCCTGTTTTATGTGTGTGGGTTTTTCCTCATTGGTAGCGCCTCTCTACTGCCCGCCCAGCCCCGCTGCTTATTTTGGGCGCTGGTTAGAACTGGCCCGCGGCGGCCACCGTAGCCCCCCCGCGTGCCTCGCTTAATTTGGATGCCTGGGTAGATAGCTCCACCTTGGAAGGCTAGCGAGGGTATTTCAGAATTGATAGGGATCTCAGATGCCACCCAGGCTTTGACTGCCGGATAATTCGGCCCCAGGCGACGGCTGGCTTCATCTCCAGCCCCTTAGTCCCGTGGCAGCTCCGTCATTTTCTCTCCTTGGTTGAAGAGATGGCGGCTGGCTGTGATCTTCCCGCCGGATGGGCCCCACATCAGAGCCGGACAAGGCGCCCTTGTGAAGGAACCCCGCGCAGGTAGGGGGGGCGGCCCGGGTGTCGGCTCTTGCCTCCAACAGGCTGGCTCACCGGCCACGACTTTAAACAGGCCCACCTCCCCCGAAGGAGGTGGGGACGGGAGCAGGACGGTGCCTCACACGCGGTGGGACCACCCTACCCTCTGCGCCCAGGCCCGGCCCTGCTGGGTGCTTGTCCCGGGGCGTCCCGGCACCCCCGGCAGCTGCCTGGTTCCCTTTCTCTAGAGAAATGAGGGCGTCAAGGCCCGGAGAGACGGAGTAACTGCCCACGTCTCTGAGCGGTATTGCCCCCAGGGCTCCCTAACTCAAGAGTCTGTAGTCTTTCCAACCACACAGGTGCCAAGAATCAGCCCCTGGGCGCCACAGGTTGCGCACACTGGGACTTTATTTATTATTGCGGAAAAATCAAGGCATCTGGGAATCCAAGATGTGGGTTTGAGTCACGACTCTGCCACTTACTTTGTGATGCTGGCAAGTGACTTTACACCTGAGAGCTTCATTCGCCTTATCTGTAAAATGGGGCCGATTCCACTTACTGTATGGCTTGGTTGTGAGCAATAGCTGGGAAAACCCAAATGCTAATCCTTGTCACTCCCATCTGCGGGTGGGCTATTTTGGAGGGAGGGGTGGGGTGGATGAGCTGAGCGTGGTCTCCCACTGTTGGCTGCATTTGTTTTTCCAACCTGGGGCTTGTCCTGCCCACTCAGTTCCATAGCTGAGCCCTCTTGGGAAGGCCTTGGTTGCCAGGAGTGGCAGAGACTCAAGGGAACACAGACTTTAGGCTTCCTTAGAAGTGACAAGACCACTGTGGGAGGAGGAGGAGAGGGACATCTCCAGGGCACCCTTTCATCCTGCCTTTGTGGGGCTGCCCTAGTGTTACCAGGAAGTGGGGCTGGAAGGGCTCAGGGGATGGGGGTGGGACAGAGGTGAGGCTAGTGGAAGCCACATACTGGGAGACAGCGACCTCCCAAGTGATGTTTAGGCCCAGCACTTGCTGGCTGGGTTACTTTGTGCAACTCACTCAACCTCTCTGCCCCTCAGTCCCTGCATCTGTGACTCAGTGTAACTTATAAGTTGTTATACAGATTTAAAAAGGAGAGGAGGCTGGAGGGGGAATAACAACATTGAGACTACATAGTTCTAAATATTTGGGTTGTTGGGTTAACATGGAATATTTTTTTCTAATTTGTGAATTTGTTGGGTTAACATGGGATATTTTTTTCTAATTTGTGAATTTTTTCTAATTTGTGAAAGTCTTACAAATGGACGGAAACTGTGTTTAGGTGTAACGTAATGAATAATCTTTGTTTCAAAGACTCACAGCATGTTGGAATTCTGGTTAAAAATCTAGGCTACTTGATCAGTGTTGATAAGGAATCCTTTTTACTCTTTTTTCCTAATGTCAATTGCAAGAGTAGGCTGGGAGAAATTAAGACAAAAGAGGCCAGGAGAAAAAAAAACCTTCACTGTCTCTTATAACGATTTTGAACACATCCACTGAATTTTTTTTTTTTAACCTGTTGACTCTTAACTCCCTGACAAAGACACTCTTCCTCCCTGTATTCTTCTTTCTTTCCATTTTCAGTATTAATTCTACGATACCCTTTTCTAGAAACCAAAATAAGGATTTGCTTGATGATAAATAATGACACAGTACGTGGTCCTGGACTAACACAGCGCACCAGTGCAGGCTTGATGTTTCCCTATTATTTATTGTGTTATGAGCACAGCTCTCAATTGGGTCCTGGTCTTAAATCAGGGATCCCATCACAGAACCTAATGTGAAAGAAAGCCAGATGCACCGGGAGCCTCCTCTATTTATCCTCCCTGGCTTGTCAAGCAGTCAGAAAATGGAGACTCGACATTAAAAGCTATGTGCTGAATAACTCTCTCTGGTTGCTAATGACACTGTAATGTGGCGAAATTTCAGCTCTTGCTAATGCTACTCCAAGCAGATCTGCATTCTAGAGGAGTCAGGCCCAAAGTCCTTTGTCTAATAAGACATTCAGCATTTCAAACTTACCCCCAGAGCGTCAGCAAGGCATTTTGAAATTTTATTTGAGTCTTGTGGGAAATGCAAAAGGGTCAAGGGATTAGAAGAGCTGTTTAAAGAGTTTTGAGGTGAACTCAGTTTGTGAAAATCCAGTGGAAGTGTTGCTTGCCATGCCTGGATATGGTATGGGACTGGTCCCCCGGTGAGCTGCATCTGGGTCCGGTTGGTGGTGTTCCACGGGCATATCTACTGAGTGCCAAACTGTGTGCCAGGCACTGGGCTGCATGCTGGAGATGGATGCAGAGGTCAGAACCCTTGGTCCCTGCCCTAACTAATCTGTACTCTCCAGAGATGGGCAAACAAATGGTTGTGGTATCTAGGAAAGGCTTCTGTAAGGCTCCCTGTGAGGGTAACCAGAAGCCTGGTGGATGCTGGCTTTGGGGTATCAATTCTGAGGAGGGTTTCTGGCCTCTTCTCCCTGACCTTTGCGTCCTAGAGAGCAGAGGTGATTCCAGGTTCCAGAAGGGTGATTTTCAGGGGTCGTCTTTTTTTACTTCCTGACAGTAATTTTCTAAAGAGCAAGGAAAGGCATTTCAGTGAAAGAAAAGTGGTAGCAGGTGAGATCCTGGATGAAGTCTTTATGGGCACAGATGGATGTCTTCTTCTGCCCACCCCCCACTCCCACAGCTGGTAGGGGGTAGTGCGGTTAAGTGGAAAATCCCTGTCCCCTTTCCTGGCTGTCACTTGCCAGGCCTCTAGCCAATGATAGGCTGATAAACTGGCTCTCAGAGGGGGGAAGGAAAAGCCCTGTGTGTAATGTTTGCCCATTTCCATGGTGTAAATACTCCCATGATAGCTAATTTCAAGCTATCAATAGTTGAACACCTGACTTGAAAAATCCCTGAAAATATAATAAGCTCTGGAGAGCCACAGAAGCTGACTTTAACACACTACTGTACCGGACCTTGACGAACCTTCCTTTCTCCAGGGGTAACAGTTTCTGCCCTGGTATCTGCAGAGCTGTGGCGAAAATATGGTGAAAATGGATGTAGGCCATGCCATGGACTGTCATGGTGTGTGGCACACAGGAGGGGCTCAGTAAATGTTGGTTTCTTTAACTCGTTTTTTCTCCACCCTGGGAACTGCAGAGTGAGAGGTATACTGCCGCTCATTCATCCAGTCAACATTTATTGAACACCTATAAAGTGTCAGCTGACCTCCTAGGTCCTGAGGGTTAACAGAGACCAAGACGAGAGTCTTGTGTGCAAGCATCCTACAGACCAGGGTGGGGGACAGAGCCATGGGTCAGAGCCTTAGACGGGAGCTTGGGGATGAGTGCTGTGTAGAGGTCGCTATGGGAACAAAGAGGAGGGGAAAGAGAAATGCGTGTTCAGAGGTTTTTTGGTAGGAGGAGACGTGTACTGAGTTGTGCTGCATGAGGCGGATAGAAAGGGCAGAAAGTCACTCTTAACCAGTGTAGACAAGTGACTGTCTGTGTAGACAAGTGACTGTCTTTTCATTACCGCTCCCCTAAGGAGCCTCTTCAGATGTTTTCCCCGTAATCATTCCTCCCTTCCCTCGTGAGATTTTAAAATATGCTGCATATCTGTTTACATACTGCATGAATATTTGTGCTTTATATATTAGAAGAGTAAGTTTTTTTTTTTCTATTCCCCCAGAACCAAAAGGCAGTATTGCCTCCTGCTGAAAGTACATGCTCCAGGTGAAAAGCCCCAAGGGGGTGGGTGGTTAGAGACCATGACTCTTCTTGCTAACCAATGAGCATACAATAAGCAGTTAATAATTATTTCCAAGGTGAATGAATGCATAAATAAATGTCACTACCAATAGGAAGAACTGGGGCAGGATGTGGAGCAGAAGAGTAAAATAGCAGAGGTGAGTGCAGCAATGCAGGGTTTTGCTCCTATTTGCAAATGAGGAAACCAAGGCTCAGGGAGTAGTAAGTTGGGTCATCTGGTAGTTCCTCAAATGCCGGGCTGAGATGTCAGATTCCATTTGATGAGATTCTTGAGCCCTGGGCTCACACTGAGGAGAGATTACCCATGGCTCTTAGGACTCTTCATTGTACCCTTTAGCGATGAGCCAAGATGTGGACGCCAGGGTGGAGATGAACAACCACTGGCTAACTTATTATGCTCCAAAGTTTTAATGAAAGAGCTACAATTACCAAGCTCTCTGCCTTTGGCACTTGAGTATCCATCTCAATTTCCTCTTTCTTTCTGAAGCGACAGTGATTAAGGATTCATTCTGCACATAAAACAAGTGATCAATGGCTCCTGGCAGTTGCCATTGTCTCTCCCCCCACCCCCATCAGTAGACAATGTATCTTGGGGAGCTGCCGGGGCCTGAGAAAAATGAGTTTGCCAGACACAGTTCTATTTTGATTTAGATCACAAATAGCTCAGCTCAGTTTTTACATTGATAACAAGGAGATGGGCTCCATTTCCTGAGTTCTGCAATCTCAGAATAAGTCCATCTCTGTTGAGAGAGAGAGCAAGAGAGAGCGATCTTTCTGTGTTGTTAGTTGGAATGTACTGTACCCAGATTTTGTGGTCAAGAGGATACATAAGGAGATTCAGGCTGACTGACCTGGCTCCTTTCCTGGAACCTCAGAGATCAGTGGAAAGGGGGGCCAAGCTCCACACTTTCTTGTGGACAGTCTAAGGGTGCTGGGGCCACCAGGGGGAAGGTGGGGCACTTGAGGGGAGGAGGTCTGACCTCCCCATTCCATATCCTAATCCAAAATATTCTCCTTCCCCATAATCCTTTTGTCCTAAAGGGGAATAAATATTGAATCTGCAACTGAAGAGCCCAGTTTGGGAGTAGGAGCCCTTCACAAGAACAAAGGGTGATCCATGAAGAAGCGTCAAAAGAAGCAACTGCTGAAGGCTCTGAGGAAGCTTCAATGAGCAGATAATGAGGGGAGGAGTAGGGGTTTTCCAGCCAGGTAGTCACGGGAGGGACATTCAAGTCCCAGGACACCATCTGGGTGAGGACAAGGGTCCTGGGCAGAGGGCTCGAGGGGAGGATGGTGGGAGGTAGGGACAAAGGGTAGACCAGGTGTCCGGAACTGTGGCACTGGGGACTATTGAGGCAAGAAGTGAATTCGCATAAAATAGTGTCTGCTTATAATTTCGACCATAAAAGTCAGTATTGAAAATGAATTTCAGGGGGCGCCCGGGTGGCTCAGTGGGTTAAAGCCTCTGCCTTCAGCCCAGGTCATGATCTCGGGGTCCTGGGATTGAGCCCCGCATTGGGCTCTCTGCTTGGCGGTGAGCTTGCTTGCCCCTCTCTCTCTGCCTGCCTCTCTGCCTACTTGTGCTCCTCTCTGTCAAATAAATAAATAAAATCTTAAAAAAAAAAAAGGAAAAAAAAGAAAGGAAAAAAAAATCAATTTCAGAAGGAAAGAAACCAAAATGTTAGTAATGCTTATCTCTGGTGGTCTTGGGTGACATTTTTGTCCTTTGTTATATTTTTCTGTATATTCCATCTGTCAGTGAGCATGGGCTACTTTACTTTTTAATTTTTAAACAGCATCGTTGAGGTATAACTCACATAGCATATAATTGATTCACAGAGTTATGCAGTCATCACTGCGATCACATTGAGAACATTTTCATTAACCCCCGAAGAACCCCTATGCCCATTAGTACTCATTCTCCCTTTTCTCCATCCATCCCCACTCCTGCTTCCTGTCTCTATAAATTTGCTCTTGTGGAAATTTCATGAAAATGGAGTTACACAATATGTGGTCTTTTGTGACTGGCTTTTCTTTCTTAAAATCATGTTTTCAAGGCTCATCCATGTTGTAGCATGTGTTGGTTTTCCAATCCTTTTTATGGCTGAGTAATATTCCATTGTAGAGGAATAACATATTTTGTTTATCCATCATTAGTTTTAGTGGACATTTGGATTAGTTCTACAATCTAGCTATTATGAATTATGCTTCTGTGAGCTTTCATTTACAAGTCTTTATGTGAACATAAGTTTTCCATGTCTTGGGTATATATATACCTAAGAGTGGAAGTGCTGGGTCATGTGGTAACTATGTATTTATATATACTATTTTCCAAAGCAGCTCTACCACTTTACATTTCTATGGGCAATGGATGAGTGTTCCTGTTTCTCCCGATCTTCTTTAATACTTATTGTTAAGTTTTTTTTTTTTTTTTTTTTTAATAATTTTAGCCATCCTGGTGAGTATGGAGTAGTGTCTCTTTGTGGGTTCAATTTCATTTCCCTAATGACTCATAATGTTGAATACCTTTGAGGTGTGTATTGGCCATTTGTATATGTTCTTTGAAGAAATGTCTATTTGGATCCGTTGTCCATTTTAATTTGGGTCATTTGTCTTTCTCTTGTCGAATTATAAGAGTTCTTTATAGACTATGGAGATAACACCTTTACTAGACACGTGGTTGGCAAATATTTTCTCAAATTCCGTGAGTTGTCTTTTTATTTTCTTGACAATGTCCTCTGATGCACAAAAGCTTTTTATTTTTATGAAGTTTAATTTATGTTTTTCATTAGTTGCTTGTTCTTTAGGTACTAAGAAACCTTGGCCTAATCTAGGATCACAAAGATTCACCATGTTTTCTTCTAACAGTTTTATAGTTTTGGCTCTTACATTTATGTCTTTGATCTGTTTTGAGTTAATTTTTGTATATGCTATAAGATTCCAACTTTATTCTTTGCATGTGGGTGACCAGTTGTCCCAGCACTACTTGTTGAAAAGACTGTTTTCCCCCCATTTAATTGTATTGGCATCCTTGTTAAAAATCACTTGCCCTTAAGGTATGGATCTATTTCTGGACTCTCAGGCCTATTCCATTGATATATATTTCTGTCTTTATGCCAGCACTTTATTCCACACAGTTTTGATTACTGTAGCTTTGTAGTAAGTTTTGAAGTTGTAAAGTGTGAGTCCTTTACCTTTGTTCTTTTTAGGTATTATTTTGGCTCTTCTGGGTCTCTTGAATTATTATATGAATTTTAAGATCAATCTGTCGATTCCATCAAAGAAGCCTACTGGAATTTTGATAGAGATTGCATTGAATCTGTAGATCAATTTGAGGGCTTTACTTTGAAAGAAGAAAGTAATTTTGAAGTGAGACAATAGGTATAGAAGAGAGAATGGGTGAAGATGTCAAAGCCAGGCAGACATCAGTTCATGTCTGATTTTTCAGCAATGACTTGCTTTGTGATCTTGGGCAAATCAAGTCTTTGAGCCTCAGATTCCTCATCTGAAAACAGACCTAAAGATTCTGACTTCAAAGGTGTTTTGAGGATTAAATGACCTTATTTGTGCAGTGTGTAAGGACAGTGCTTGGCACATAACTGACGTGTCCATCCATTTCCTGGGGTTACTGGAACTCACTCAGTTAACAGGAGGGAAAGTACCAGGTTAGAAAAACGTGAAGGCTGGAAAGGACCTCAGTGATTAAATTAACACATTGAAATGTCATCATCTGTGACCTCAGTTTTTCCTTTGCGCCCAGCACATTTTTCTCCTTATACCTTTGTCAAAATTGTACCCACTCTCATAGCCCACTTGGCAGTAATCTCTTTTCTGAAGACACCCAACACTTTTTCTTCTCTGACAGCATCTAATTCTGTTTGCCAGTTTTCTACAGATTTGGGTGTGAATCTTGACTCTACTTCTGAATCATAAGCCAATAATGGCAGGATTTAGCCATGCCTTCCTTGAAATATCAGTGTGGCAGGGCTGGATAAAGCATGACTGCATTCATGTTTAGATACCGCCGATCTCTGTGTGTGTGTGTGTGGGGGGGGTCATTTCCCTGCACTCTTCCCCCGACCCTCTCCAAGCACACGCTTCCCACCTCAAGCTCAGCAAGACTTTGCTAACTGTGAAATGGGGGAGGACAGAGGGGAGTTGACTCTTGAAGACTACTGAAGGCTACAGACGTTTCTTCTGCCTTGTCTTCTGCTTACTTCCTCACACATGCCTGGCACAGCTGGCGGGCAGCCAGCACCTTCTCCAGCAGGGGAGACTTGCTTTTAATTTTGCCAGTTGGACAGATGGAATATAGTATCATGTCTTGATTTGTACTTCTTTCATTACTGCTGGCGTTGATTTTGTTTTTCATCTATTAGCCATTTCGACTTCTTTTTTGATTACCCTTTCCAGCTGAAGTATTTCACAATTCGAATTTGAACTGATATGGACTAGACTGGGGACTAGTAGGAGATGCAGTTCAACATCTTGTTGGGGGCTGATAAGTCAGAAGGTTGGACTGGCTCATTGTGGGGATGTGGGGGTCTGTTAGGTACCTGAGAGACCTAGAGAGTCACCACTGACTTCTTTCGGTGCCACTGTAAGTCATGATGGCGTTTATTCCACCCAGTCCCTATTAAATGCAGATTTTGGCATTGTAGCCTTCTGCATAGAACTATGGCTGAGATTTGTTTCTCTTAACTCTTTCATTTAAGCCTTCTTGCTGACTTCAGATGTTGGCGCCTCTGTCAAAACGTCTCTTATGTGTGCACAGGCTTCTGATCACTTCCCTTGAAAAAACAATTGAACATTACACGCCCCTGTTGGGGTGAGAAACTGCTTTTTTGTATCTGTTGCCAGTTGCCAGTTAATTACCTAAATGTTTGATGACGGCTAGAAGCTGGGCTGGGGCTGGAGACAGAAAGGGAGAGGGGACTCCTTGTGCTCACTTGCCACTGAGAGAATTCCCGATGCCTGGAATGTGCTATTGGAGCAGGATGATCAGAATAAAAGTTGCACTAGGCTCTTGTGTTAGATCCAGGGTGAGCTGAGAAGTCAGCACCTTTTCCTTGCTCAGAACCCAAGAAGAAGACTTTGTGGATGGCTTCACAGAGCTGGAGATGTTTGGACAGAAAGTGGGTAGACAAAGGATGACCATGCTCTGGGAGGAGGGGACAGTCGGGGCAAAGGTCTGGTGCCACTAAAGAGCTTGACATGTGGGAAGTGGCAGGTGATTGAGACGACTAGGGCTCTAGGGTTCTGGTGGGGCAGGTGGGGATGAATGATGAGGATGAAAAGTGGGTCCTGGGTGTCTGGGGGAGGCCTGTGGGCCATCTTCTATAGGTAATGGGGATTTAAGGGTGGGACAGCATCAGTTAGAGAACTCAGGAGAGGGAATGTGTTGCCTCTGTCTGTTGATGGGCTGAAGGATTAAGTGATAGGGGGTGCAGGGCTGACTCTGGCTTCTGGTTTTGAGCCTGGCTGGATGGTGTTGTCAGGAGCTGAGATAGGGGGTGTAAGTAACGAGTTCAGAATGGAATATAGTGAAATGCTGAAATCGAAGAGTCTGTGGTACATGTGAGAAGGTGGGAGTTTGGGGAATACCATGTGTGGAACAAGGAGAACCGAGGAGAGAGACAGAGGTTAGAGGAAATTCACTCCAGGTCTCCTGGAAGCCGGAAGAGGAGGAGGTACTCGCTAGGAAGAAGGCACCAGTGATTTTGTGAAATGCTACAAAGAGGTTGGGCAAGATCAGTGTTAAGGTAGATTTGGCAGTGTAGCGTTCGTCTAAGGGTATGGGCTTTCAGTTGAGGTGAACCTAGGAAATCCAAGTTCCAGCACTTAGTGTCTCTAGGGTCTTACAGATGACAGTTAACCTGAGCCTCAGCTTCTGCATCTATAAAATGAGGAGAGGATAATAGTAGCCACTTTATAGAGTTGTTTTAAGTATCAGGTGAATTATTGCAGGTAAGGTACTTGGCACAGATTCTGGCACATTCTGAACAGGCATTAAATATTACTATTATAGTTATGGTGGATAAAAATGGTAACAGTATCTTTACAAACTGTGGTTAAGAGTTACATGAGAATATGCATGAATGTCATGTCTCTTGTTCAGTCTCAGGTGTGTGGGTGTGATGTGATTTATAATAAGAAACGTACATTTAGTCTTCATCCCCTTTCCTGGCACAGATCTCCTAAAATCCTTGGAATTTCCTGAGTAATGAGAACCATAAAGTTTTCTTTTGTTATGTTGATGAGGTGGCTTTTGAAAAGCACCTTTGGATGGGGCCTGGTTGCCATGGAAACCAACCTAGTGATTGGAGGGTTGGAACTTTCAGTCCCAACCTCTAAGTAGGAGAGAGAGGCTGGAGATTGGGTTCAATAGCCATAGACCGGTGATTTAGTCAGTTAGGCCTATGTAATAAAGCCTCCATCAAGACCCAAAAGGACAAGGTTTGGAGAGCTTCTGGGCTGGTGAACACATGGTGATTCAGGAAGAGCTTCACACCTGGAGAGGGCAGGGAAGCTTCACACCCTGTCCCCATATACTGTTCTATGCATCTCTTCCATCTGGCTGTTCTTGAGTTATATCCTTTTATAGTAAACCAATAATCTAGTAAGTAAAGCGTTTCTCTAAGTTCTGTGTGCAGCTCTGGCAAATTAATCAGACCCATGGAGGGAGTTGTTGGAACCTTCGATGTATAGCCAGTTGGTTAGAAGTACAGATGACAACCTAGATTGGTGATTGGTGTATGAAGTTGGGGTTTGGGGGCAATTTTGTGAGACTGAACCCTTAACCTGTGGGATCTGATGTTATCTCCAGATAGATAGTATCAGGATTGAGTTGAATTGTAGGACACCCAGCTGGTGTTGGAGCATTGCTCGGATGTGTGGGAACCCCCCTTAGACACATGTACACACACACACACACACACACACACACACACACACACACACACACACAGTGTAACTGGGAGCAGAATGCTTAGTGAGGGTGAGAGCTTTTGCCAGGGAGAAGGCATGAGCTGGGATCAGACCAGGAGTAGTGTGGTTTGTGGGTGAGAGGCACCTGGAGTCTGGACCAAGTCTGAGTATCAGATGCAAGTTTAATGCAGGTGGGTTTCATCTGAGAGGTCTGAGAATACTTTGAGACTGAAGTGATAGTATTACGTTAGAGTCTTTTTTTTTTTTTTTTAAGTGAGGGTCTGAAACATAAATCTAGACAATGCTAGGTTAAGAGGGTCCAAAGAATGAGCATTTTAGGCAGACTTGGGCAGTGTGGGCTCAAATGGTGGGGTGCTTGCTTTATGGGGAACTCCAGCTCAGTCCTCTTGTGGGAACTCAAGATCTGGCTCCACCCTGCAGTGCACAGGTATGAGAGCTAGAGACTATCTGCAGACACTGCTAGTTCACAGGCAGGGCTCTGCATGTTCCCAGGCATGAGTCTCACTGGCTCAAGACCGAGGCCTGGAGCACTGAGCCTGCAGGGGACAGGGTACATTCTGGGCAGCTGGGGATCACTGTTTGCTGACTGATGCTGTGAAAATGCGCAGACTGGGACTTCAGGTCAAGATGGTGTTCATGCTTTGAAAGCCCCTTGATGTCAAATACATTGCAATACTAGATTAAATATTTCAAAAAGAACTTTAAATAGCCACATTCAGTAGGAAACAACACAGTTGAAGATGGCAATTGAGATTATAAACTTTCTGGGCTCTTGGATGTGGGAATGGGCAGAGGGGGCTTGAAATATGGCTGCCATGAGATGACAGAGACTAAAAGTTCTGGGCTCATAACTGGGGACAGAATCCTAGCTCACTGGAAGAAACTGAAGGGCTTACTGCCAGCTCTTCACAAGGGGCTGAAGAAACTTCAATTACTGCTTGGAGATGCAGCATATTCTAGAGCTGAATGCCCAGGTGAGGGGAAGGGCAGAGGAAGCTACACCACAGGACCTCAACTATCTACTGCTGGCCCAGTGATTAGATCTGTGATATCCCCAAGATCACCTTGGAGTAAGAACCCTGAGTTGACATGATGAGATCTGATTCTGGGCTAGGCGTCTTAAGGGAGGAAACCGAACAACTCCCAGATCGGGAGGGATGAGAGGAAGGAGAGGGAACTTGCTAAACACAGTTCTAAACACATGAAGAAAACTAATACTGAGAAAGACAGCCAGCAAGCTCAACAATCAGTAGAATTCATTCCCATTGAAAGTGAATAATAGAGCAATCTGAAAATGACTTTAAAATGAGTATGTTTGAGATTATCAAAGGTATGAAGAAAGGAATAACACCTAAAGAGCAAGAAAATATGAAACAAAATCAGGCAGGTAGAAATCAAGAACAGGTGTAGGTGGAAATGAATGAATTAGACTTTGGAAATGAAAACTCAAGTAATTGGAATAAAAATACATTCAGGAGATAAGATCAACTCTGGACTCAATGTGTGCAAGAGAGCACCAGTGATTTGGGAGGTAACACTAGGGAGTTCACGCCGCATGTTGCAAAGAGATGAAGAGATAGAAAATAGGAAAGAAAAGAGTCACAGAGGACAGACTGAGAGTTTCTCCTTGGGCTTCCAGAAATAGAGAATTGAAGGAATGGGAGAGAGCAGTTTTCAAAAAGATAAAATCTGAGAAGATTCTGAAATTGAAAAAAAGACACAAGCCCTCAGATGAGAAGCACATAGTAAACGCTGAATAGGAATATGCCCTAGCACAGTGCCTGGCAAACCAGTTGTACCTGTGCAGTCGATATTGGTTCCTTTTCCTTCCCTCCCTTCCTCCCTCTGTCCATTTGTACTTCCTTCTGTTCTTTCTTCCTTCCCCTTTCTGAAAACAATTGCTGAACATCCGGTATGAGCGTGACATTGTGCTGAGCTTTGGACAAACAGAGAAAACTGTAATACATTCCCCCTGACAAACAGCTGAGAGTTTGGTAGAGAAGACAGATATGTAAACAAGTATATGTGTAAACAAGTATAGTTACAAGGACTGTGACAGAAATCTATATAGAACCTGGAAGGTACAAAAAGGAAGGGAAGTTATGTGTGGGTGTGTGGAGGGGGAGGCTTGATAGAGTAGGTGATCCTTCCGTAGTGTCATGAAGGGTGACAAGCAAAGGAGAGAGAACAGAGGGACAAAGGCACAGAGGTCTATGCTTTTGCACTGGAGGAAACCTGTAGGCAGCTTCCTGTGGTTGGAGTGGATGTGTGTATTTTTCTTTTTTTCACCCCATTTATTATGAACCCCCCGAAGGTAGACTCTTTGGGGGCAGTACTTTCCCAGAGCATATCCAGTAGGGTCTGTGAACAGCTGACCTTTAGAGTGTCCTGCTGATTGACCTGCATAGATGTAAGACTCTGTTGGTGGATATATTTTGTCACCAAATTTTGGGAGAGCAGAGGCTCAAAGTACTTGTGTTATTCACATTCGGGTATCCTTAAACCCAATTCCCTTGGAGTACTTGCTCCAGCAGCCCCAGGGAGGTGCTGATCTGGAGAGAGGCTGATCTGCCCTCGCAGGTCCTTGGCTGATTCACTGGGGGAGAGTTTCTTAGCTTCTCTGTTCTTTCATCTGACACTGAAGAATGACAATGCCTGACATCTCTATGTTTCACAGATATGTTGTTACCAGGAACATTGGCAACACTCTTTGATATATAGAGATGAAAGATGCTGGATTAATTCAAAGCTTTATTTGTTGTTTTTCACTATTATTACTAGTTAAATTGCTGAACACACTTTTGACAGTCTTGTCAGAAGCTCTCCCATATGTCCTCTCCCGGGAAGAGTAAACATTGCCTTCAGAGGCTTGACTACTATTTTTTTTCTTTCTTGGCAGTGAAAAATGACTTCAAATCACAGTATTTAGGATGATGATATTTTTGATGTACTTTCTCCTCTTTCAAGCTCTTACTCTACTCCCTCTTCCTCTGTAAAAATGAAAGGGTAGAGAAAAATTCAGATGGTAGCCTAGTCTTGGCTTCCAGAGCCATCTAGGGGTCAGTGTGAGGAGGCTGTCATTTGATGGGCCATGAAGAGGGGTGACTATTCAGAACTTTCTGGATGTTTAGTTTCTTGGTAGGTGTTAGAAGGGCTGGCTGCACAAGGTTCTGGTCTACATGTCTGGCTGTTACTGTGTCCTGAGACACTGGTGAACACAGATCTGCCTTCTTTCCTAAATCACAAGGTTCTCAAGGGCCTGGATTTTGTGCAACGACCTCGGTCCTCTGGGATGAAAATAATTTTTTGAAGCTAATAGAGTTTAAGGTTTTAGGGTCCTTCATTGCAGATCTCATCCAAGACCCCAAAAGAAGCCCAAGCAAAGCAGTCACGTGTTTTTGTAAAATTCGCAGAAGATATTTTAACAGCAATCAGTTAAGAGCACAGCCTCTTTCCCTTTAGTTTCTTCTCCATTACATTTCTGTTTGTGTCCAGGTGGTGTGGAGTGACCACAAACATTTTTGGGATTCTACTAAAGGAAAGTTGGCTGGAAATATGCCAGTTTGACTGCAGTTTGCAAAGATCACTGGGAACATATCAGTAAAACAAGTAAGAGTTTACAGATTCCTGATTTGGACCCATGTGAAGAATACTTTCCTTTGTCACCTTCATTTATTAAAGAACTGGGAGAGAATTCAGACGAAGATTCAGAGACCGTGAAATGAAAGCAGTAAGATACATGATGGAATCAATACAAATTCTTCACTTCCTAATGTCAGAATCGTCATAAAAAATTTCAGATTCTATTAGAAGGAGAAAATCTATAAGAAAAAGAGATACATTGCAGAATTCACTGACATTTAGGTCCAGATATTTATTATCTATAGCTATCCTGGGCATTGTGGAATGTTTAGGAGCGTCCTTGGCCTCTACTCACTGGATGTCTGTACTACCCCCCCCTCGTGCCCCAGTTGTGACAACTGAAAAGTCTGCAGACAAAACCACATGTGCCCTGGGCGCAAAGTAGCCCTTTCTGAGGCCCACTGACATAACACTGAAGGGAGTGGAGGAGAAAGAAGCTGACTTAAGTACTTCTGGAAATTTGGGTTTTGGCTTGATATGGTAAGGCTAAAGACAGAAAGAACTGCACACACATACTTTTCCTACAGAGATATGGGCTAGCGGTTCTGAAACTGCTTTCTAGGTATACTAGGGTTGAACAAACAAGAAAATGTAGATAATAAGAGCCACGTTTCTTACTGTGAAAAAACCAAGTTACAAATAAGGAAAGATGAAAGTGTAGAATGAGTCTTGTGTTGCTGGAATGGACTCAGAGAATTAGTAGGAACTCTTAGTGTATATAACACACACAGATAGGTACAAAAATAAATACAGATGTGTGTGCACGCGTGGGCTAATGTACATGCAAAAACATTCTCCTGTCCACTAGGAGGGCCTGGAAGCGGTGAAACCTCAGGAGCAATAAGCATACCTAGCGTCCACATCTTGGTTTCAAAATACTACTCTCCATTAAAAGAATAAGGGGCCGATTTCAGGGCTGGTATAGAGAAAAGACAGGATGAGCACGGAGCATCTTGTGGTTTCAGAAAGTAAGGAAGTTCTTAAAAGGGGAGGCATATTGAATGACACAGGAATCAATATGAAATAATTCTTAATGGTTAAAACTAGAAGAATTTGAGCAATAAGGTCAATTAGGATAGTATTGAATTATAACTCAAAGAATAAAATAAGTAGCCATGAGTTTATACTCATATGAAAAGTAACTGCTAAATGAATAAATGTGGTGGAAGGGACATATAAAAGAATTCCATTTAATAAATTTCAAAGGTATGAGAGAAATAGGAAATCATCGTTAAAACCATAGTATTACCCCAATACTAGTCACTAAGCAAGCTCCACTAACGGATGATAAAATTAGAAGATGAAAGTCTAAGGCGAACCAGGATTTTTGCATAATCTTAAAATCTCTCCTTCCAAATATTTATTAAATACAAATAGAGAAATAGTAACTTTCCAGTGGAAAAACCTGGAGATACCACCTTTACCAAGTGATCAAGGTTAACACCAGCAGTAAGAGGAGAGCAACGTCCTGTGCCCCTGACATTATGCACTGAGGCACATGCCATCTGTGGAGTTCTTTCTAGTAACTCATAAGCTCAACTTAATCTTGAGAAAACACCAGAAAATTCAAACTGAGGGACCTTCTGCAAGGCACCTGACCAGTGTTCTTCAAGAAGGACAAAATCATGAAAGACAAGGAAAGGCAGAGGAACTGTCACAGACTGGAGGAGACTAAGGGGACACAACAACTAAATGCAGTGTGGATTGAATCCTGGAACAGAGAAAAGACTTAAGTAGAAAAACTAAAGTCTGTAGTTTTGTTCATGGGATTGTACCAATGTTAATTTCTCACATTTGATGATGGTGCTACAGCTACATAAAATGTTAACATTAGAGGAAGCTGGGTGAACTCTTTGTACTACTTTTACATCTCTTCTGTGAGTCTAAAATTATCTCAAAACAAAAAAAAAAAATTCAATTAACCACACTAGAGGAAAGACTGAATTATCTTTCTAATTTTTAGATAGGAAATATTGTAAAATAATTGCTACATGAAGTGGAATAACAGAATATGCTGTCAAAAATGTAGGAAAAATACCCCATTATAGAGGTGTAGAGAGCAGTTAAGTAAGCAAAACATTGTTATATTTGTCAACTTTTTATATTTTAATTCATGATGATTCATTTTATATAAATGTTTCTTTTTGTACTTAAATTTGTATTCTTAATCTTGTAATCAGAGTCAGGCCCAGAGGGGATGTCTATTACACAAGTTGGTTTCCGGTCCTATTCTTTCCATCTCTCCCAGCCTGTTGGCTGTGCAGGTGATTGCTTTCTCCACAAGTTTGCCCCATTCTCCTCTACGTATTGGTGAGGTTAGTAACTTTCCTGCTCCCTCCAGCCATGATTTTAACACACTCATGGTGTATCTGCATAATAGACCCCCTGGTTAAATAAAGTTCTTGGAATCCTGCTGAACTAAGACTCTGCTCCTAAATTTTCTGGCTGTCCATCCAGTTGCATTTTATATCTCTTTTCTGTGTTTTATTCTCATTGGAGCTTCATTATTTGGGGTCTCCAATGATGAGAAAATATATATGCTTTTTCTTTCATTTTTTTAGGTTATTATTTTCTGTCCTAAAATTTTTTTTTTTTCTCTTTGAAATGAAAGAAAAAGTTCTTTCCAGGACATTTTAACCCTAACCATGACCATTATAAATATTTTGATGTATCTCCTTCCTGTCGTTTTCTTATGCATAGGGATGTGCGTATGTATATTTTGAAACGCAGTGGTACTAATGCTATATGTACCATTTGTTTCCTACTGACATCACAATGTAAATATTTTCTCACAATGATTTATCTAGTCTTTACATATGTCATGTTAGTGACAGTACACTCTTCTGTTTAATGACTATTTTAATTTACTTAACCTTTTCTGGATCACCAGATACAGGTATATTTGCACACCTATGTGTGTCTGTGTGTGTGACTTTTATAAGGTGAACTAGGATATGGCTACTAGAAAACCTCAGATAGGTATAAGCAATTTAGGGAAGGGCAGGGTCTCTGCTAGGTCCCTGGAGTCATACTTTGGAGGCTGTGAAAAGTAGGGCAGACAATGTCACTAGATACACAGGTTTGGGTTCTAGAAAGGGTCTGGAGTTCAACTTTTTGGTTGCGCTAAATGGTTTTTCTACTTCCAGGATGAGTGCCTAAGAGGATGTTTATTAAGCACCAGGAGAAATGAAAATTAATGCAAATGTCTATTAGCTACTAAAGCCCAAGGAAGGGCAGAATGAGACATTGCAGCAGAGAGGAAATGCAATCCATAATAATGGAGCAAACAGCATGTGTGGAGACTTCCAATGAAGACAGAGACTTGCAATGTAATTAAATCAAGTCCTTGGACAGCTGAGAAGCAGGGCTATTAATGTGCTGAATCCCACTCTGCAGCAGAGGAGGCTGAAGATGCATTAGAGATTAGAGCCTTAGCTTCCGGTGTCTGCGGAAGCCCCACCATCCTGTAGTGTAGTATCTCAAAGAGAATGATTGTGCTGATTAGTAAAAGGAGTGATATGGAGGGCTCAGATGCTGTAGCTTTGCCTAAGGTAATTTGCCTAAGGAATGCGGATGGTCATTTATGAATTTGCAAAAACCAACAAGATTTTACCAAGGGAGGGGTGTTATTTAGTTAAAACAACTTTGGACAGTCTGCCTCCTAAACAGTCCTTATGCTTTGAAGGATATTGGTGACATTCAAAAGTCCGAAAGTGCTTGGCCTGGAAAGAATGTTTTACAGAGTTCCTCCCAGGAACTCTGTAAAAGCCAGCTAAGTGTTTCGAAGCAAGCTGGCATTAGAGATAGTCAGCAAACTACCAGAGGAACCCCAAGGATTGTGGGTGCTGCCACTCACCTCAAAGAAAGGGCTTTGTATCAGAAACCCCAGCTCTTGCCATATATGCCATCTTGATGCCTGCGATTTCCCACAGATGTTTCTAAACAAAGCAAAAATGCTATTCTACACATGTTCTTAGACCCTGCCAAACAGAGAGTTGGGATTCTCTCAGGGACCTGCTCAACTGCTCAATGGAGAAAGGAAAATGAAAGAGGGGAAATTGTTCTTTTGGTGCAGAATAGAGTGGGCCGAGGTGATTCCCTGCACCATGTTGGCATCTGACAGGATGAGAGTTATTTCTGAGCCAAATGTAGGGAGGATGTCATGGCCCTTTTTAAAGTGACTGTTTTTTTTCACCCAGTGGAAGCAAAATCATTATGTGGATTTATTTCCAATAAGGCAATGGTTTTCAGAAGGGAAAGGTAATACGTTCTAGTGACACATCAGAAAACAGCTTTGGATTCTGTTTCCCACCACTCCTAGAATGATGTCCCATACTTTGGTACTAAGGCTTGCTAAAAAACAAAAATTTACCTGAGTAAATGTAAAGAATCATGATCCCATCTGGCAGATAGAAAGGAGCTCTGAGGAGCTGTACAAAATACATGACTTTTATCAGCAGGAGGAGGAAGGGTAAAGTTTTTTCTAGCAAAGAGCGGATTATTTCAGGCAAGGTCACCTTCCTAGGGGACGGCAAGGGTCTATCCAGTGGATTATGTCACTAATGTTGACCAGGAAATCCGGACTGACTGGTTAAGGGTCCATTCCTGGGAGAGGCTGAAACCACGGTTTGGTTAGGTATTGAGTGTCAGGTGACATGGGCTCAGCACGAGCGATTCCATTTTGGGCCTGCTTTCTCTTTTTTAACAGGTTCTTTGTGATCTGGGCATTTTCCAGCTTCATTTTCCATTACGTTTCTGCTAAGATTATGCTATAGCTAAGTAACCTTGTGGTTTCTAGAACACATCAGACTCTGTCAGTCCTCTAGGTCCTGAAATGTTGATGAAATGGATGCTTTTCTCTGTCATATGCACTTTGCCTTGGGAATCTGCCATGCATCCTTTGAGATCCAACTTGACATTTTTCCCCTCAGGGGATCCCTGTATCAGACAAGACTCCAAAAGGAAGCAGACAGTGTACTCAAATTAGGGTGATTCCAAGAGGGTTTAATAAAGTTACCAATAGAAGGTACTATTCACAGAAGAATGGACAGGATATAGACCTATTAAGTCCAGAGTCCAGAGGGGTGAGAAAAGAGAGGAATTACCAGAATCCAAACTCAGAAGGACAGAATTGTGCATGAAAGGACAGCTTGAGAAAAATCAGGCCCACTTCATCAAATAAATACTCTGGGTACCCGCTCTTCTCTTCCTCTGATCTCCTATTGGAGCTCCCCATTATCTACACCCAACCAGAAGCCAGAGCCATGGGAGTCTTGTTGAGAGCCAGATGGATCAGCCTGGGGGTAGAGAACAGGGCAGGTAGAGAAGGAAAGAGAGTGGATCTGGAGGAGATATAGAAAATATTCAGTTCAGTCCACCCCTTTTGTCCTGCAGAATCCATTGTTCTTTGTGTGAGAAGTTCATATTCTCCAAATAGCAAATGCAAAAATTCCAGCAATTCAGTTTTACTCATATGGGAAACCTAACCTACTAACCACTACTGATGTTCTTTATATATATAAAGTATTTGGGGGAGTAGGGGAGAAACTGAATAATTAAGTAACATAAAACATAGCTGTATAGTCCTTTATTCTATAGCTTATCTGGAGGCCCATGTTGATAATCAAAGCTGTTTTCTCTTACCACCAATTCCATGTTCTCCTTTCCTTTGCCAGACCCATAGATTTTATGGGATTCTTTCTCCTTATTGCTAAGGAGTCTGAAATCCGTATTCCCATAAGGTCAAAAATCTTAACCATCTTGATTTTATTGTGTCCTCTTGATCAAGGCCCCTGGGCAGGGTGGGTAGAGAAAGGAACTCTGGTAAATACTTTGGATTTCAAATCTAATGCTTGTTTTTATTGGGTACCAGCAGTCCATTTTCCACGCAGCAGTTGGGCTCATGCACATGCATACCATCCATTGGAATAACTCCTTTAAATTCCTTTTTGTTCAGTAGTATGAGACACCCAAAGTGGTTAGGGGGAATCTCCGCTTTCATTTCACTGGAACCATGACTTACAAACCCAATGAGCCCAAAGCTATGGGAATGGGAAACAAATTCTCTAAGTGAGTTAATAATAAGAGAACTACTCACATTTCTACTACTAGTTTCTTGAACCCAGCATTCCGACTAGGAAAGATGAAACCCTATAGAGGCTGCTGGTTTAGGGTGTGTTTTGCATCCTGCAGGAAAGTAGCCTAACCTCATGAGGTGTTTCTCCAGCTGGTACTTAACTAAACCCTTAAGCTATCCCACTGTTTTATCAAGCCAGCTGCATCTGAGTATAGGTACAATTCATTCCTCAGTGTGAGCCCATGGTCTGACTATGTCCCCTGGTTGGAAGGAATATTGTATGAGGTGCCACAATTTTGGGTAAGATATTCTGTAAGTTTATCAGTAGTGGCTTTAGCAGACACAGTTTGGGTAGGAATGGCAAACATACCTGAAATGTGTGTCTAATTCTGTGAATAAAAAGCATTGACCACTCCATGATCAGAAGGATCTAATGTAGTCAGCTTGGCACCTCGTACTGGCTGGTCTCTGCAGGGACTGGTGCCACTCAGCACTGGTCTCCATTGATGGCATGTTGGACACTTAATATTGGAAGTAATCAGATCAGCCTTGATGAGTGTAAGACCATGCTGCTGAAAATATGCATAGTCCTCATCCATACAAATATAGCCACTTTGTACATGAGCAGGCATTGTACCCATTGAGCCGGTATCGGGTGACTGGGGAAAGGAACTGCTTGACATCCACTGGACTGATCATCTTGTCTCTCTTACTGCTGAGGGCTGCCTCCACTGTAGATGCCTCTAGTGGGCATTTAAATGGACAGGTGTCTTCACATTCTTTACCCATTCTGAGAAATTTGTCCCCTTACTTGTCTTTCAGTCTTTCTGTCCTAACTTTCTTAATTTCATCAGCCAGCCTATATACTTCCCATGAGACAGGATAGAACTTCAGGCCATTTTTCCTTCTACATATTATTATTTTTTTAACATGTTACTTGTTCTTAACCTTGGCATAGAGATAGATTTCAGGACATGAACTTGGATGGGAAATAACGAAATCCCCATTTTCACAAACATCTAACTGAAATTTAAAATTTCATTTATGAATAGTAGTTAACAGTCTACATTAGTGCTAGTAATAGCTGTGATTCTGTCATGAATAGAAATCGCATAGTCTTTAATAATATAGCACAGTTGTTTGTGGATATCTTGAAATATCTGTGCATCACTACTTTGAAAATAGAGTGGTTCTTAGACATTTCTGGAAGAAACATGGTTTCAGTATATATATATATTTGTGTATATATATGTATGCGAGTGTGTGTGTGTGTGTGTGTGTATAGTATATATATGTTTATGCAAGGGTACACTTTGGTAATCCAGATACCTATGATGCTTTTCAGTATTCTCTGTCTATAACTGTTGATCAATTTGTGAAAATAGTTTAGTGGCTTTTAGAGTTTTCTAAGAGTTTGATGGAGGGCTCAATGAGAATTCTTAATTCTGTATAGGATATTTCCAAATTAGGATTTGCCAAACACAAGAGGAGAGAAAAGCCTATACACTAGACAAAAATGAGCTGCTTTGTGGACTGGAGCAGAAGGAAAAAGCTGATAGCAACCCTCATTAAATGGTGACATCTGATCTAGAGTAGTTGATTTAAAAAAATTCATTCTGAAGTCTGTCACTTAGAATTGGCAATTTTGCTGTTCTCCCTCAGTATATGGCTGCATGTAAACAGACATTTTTCTTACTATTTTTTTTGAAAGTAGGCTCCATGCCCAACGTGGGGCTTGAACTCACAACCCTGAGATCAACATTTTTCACTGTAGCCAGATCCTTGCTTTTGTTCCTGTGTGCAGGCCGATGTACTTTTAAAAATTCTTATTTTGTGAGTCCCTCTTGGAAACTACAAAACCCTTTAGTATTTTGGAAATGGTAAAAAGTTTTTTTTTTTTTTTCAAACAAAACTTTGCCTAGAAATAAAAGCTTCAGACTCTGCACAGATGGTGCTTCTACAAAACTTGATGATGCATCTGCTTTTGGTATATAGTGAAACTGGAAGCTCCTTACATTTGTGTCACTTAATTTCTTTCTCATACAGACATGTATTTACATTATGTTTAGATTCCTTCAACAATTCTGAAAGTTTGTTAAATGCCATAAAGTCATCAACTTTATCAGGAGCAGGTCTCCAAATCATAGAAATAGGAGTAGAATACGAGGAGCTTTCCTACCACACAGAGGGCCTTTGGCAAGAGAACCTCCAAGCCCCTGCTAACACACTAAGGGCAGAATTTTACCTTTTCTTAAAAAGAAAACCTACTCTTGAACCTTTCTGAAAGAATTTTATCCATGGGTTGGCTTACCTTGTAGATACTTTAAACCATGTGAATAAGATAATCTTACAGTTCAGGTTCTTGAAGTTACCTTTATGGATGCTACTGAAAAATTAAAAAAACTTTCCTGCCTTAGCTACTGATACAGAAGAAGAAAGTAGAGGCCAACATCCTTACAAACTTTCAATTGCTAGAGGAGTTGCTTTTCCAAGATGGAGTTGAGATACAAAATTCTGTCAATTTCTGAAAAGATAAATCAGAAGACATGTGGAAACTCTTCAAAAGTTTTTCAAAATTTATCTCTCTCTTGATGGCATTAAAGCTGAATTGTGGACTCACAGTCCCTCTCTGATATAAACTATATTGAAGATGTGGACTGAGTGAGCCAAAGAACATGTTGGTTTTAGGACAAAAGACTCACTGCAATTGGAGTTTAAAACAGCCTTGAAAATGCTTGATGTTCCTTAAGAGAACCCATCTTGATCTTATGAAGTGAGCTATGGAAACTTTAATTCTGCTTGTAACATTATATCTTTGTGAACAAGAATTTTTAACATTTGTAATAATTGAAACAAAATGTCAAAATTATTTGGATGTCCAGCTTTATGTGTGTGTGTACATTGCCAGTCAATGATCATCCCAGAATTTAATTTTATTTTACATGCTTAACAATAGGAGACCTTACGTGTCTTTTTTTTTTTTTTTTTTTTTTTTTAAAGCACCAGAGTGGGAGGTGGGGCAGAGAGAAAGAGAGAATCTTAGGATTCTCTAAGAATCTCAGACTCTTCCCTGAGCACAGAGCTTGGCACAGGGCTCTATCTCATAACGTTTAGATCATGACTGAGCCACAATCAAGAGACAGACACTTAATCGACTGGCCTACCCAGGTACCCCACATTACATGTCTTTTTAAAAAATAAGTTTAACCTTAGGATGTCTGGGTGGCACAGTTGGTTAAGCATCAAATTCTTGATTTCAGCTCTGGTTGTGATCTCAGGGTCGTGATCTCAGGATCGTGAGTTCGAGCCCTTTGCCGAGCTCTCTGCTCAAGGTGGAGTCTGCTTAAGATTCTCAATTCTTCTGTCCCCTCCCCGCCTCAAATAAATGAATCTTTAAAAAATAAAAATAAAAAGTTAAGTTTAACCTTAACTTGCCTATATTATGCTCTCTTGGTATTTAATGTAATATATATATATAGCTATGTTACAAATATATAACTATACATGTATACATGAATTCATGACATATAATGAAATATATATATTTATATTATAAATTATATATTATAATAATAATAACATAGTTATATTTCATCAATATAATATATACATAAATGTAAATATGTATATTTCATTATAATTGGCTCTGTGTTGTCTTATGTGTTTTATTTTATGCATTTAAAACTATTAAACTATTATTATTCTAGAAAGGTGTCCCTGTACCTCCCCAGATTGCCCAAGAGGACCAGAGGACTTAAAAAAGCTAAGATGCCCTGTTCTGAATGCAGCACCAACAAAAGTTGTCCCCACTGAGAGGACACTGGTCAGGGAATAAATAGCTACTGAATTCCTCCTCCCTTGATCCTTTGCTGAAGTTCCTTACTCTCTGAACTCTCCAGAAGCCAGGTCAAGGGAGACTTAGTCCATTCATAGAGGTCACCATACAAGGACAGGCAGCAGAGTAGAGAGGAGGGAAGGGTGACTCTAGAGCCGTCAGTGCAAGGTACCTGGAGGCTTTCTCTTCTTTTCCTCCCAGTGCTGAGTCACTGTGCCACACACTTTATACTTCTGTCACAGTAATGGTATTTTAATGACTTCAGTTCAGTTCTGCTCAGAAAACATTTTTGAGTACCTACTAGAATCCAGGATTCATATATTATCTTGCTAAATACTTGAAAAGTGTATATTAGCATCTCCATTTTACAGAGCAAACAAGCTTGGTCACACAGTTAGCAAATGATAGAATTGACTCAGTGTAGGACCTTTCAGCACTTTAGCCTACAATATATTTCTTTCTAATCAATTCATGCGGGTGGGGAGATGAAAGATTCTGAACGATAGGAGAGAGTTAAAACAGGTCTGGGAACATTCGTACACAAGTGTGTTAGTTGTTGCTAGAAGCAACAGGCTTGTGCAATGTTATGTTTGGACTGTAGGCTATCATGAAGAATAGAAGTTCAAGTTTAAACACTTGGAGTGCATATTCTAGGCCTATAAATAACTTAAGACCTATTTACAGGGAAACTTACCAGAATAAGTATAGCAGTTTTTCTTCTTTATGAAGGGTTAAAGTTTTCTTGTATGTCTGTATACCCTTGTGTGTAACCATGAAAGTTACATTCACATGAAATATGTATTACTTAGGCTTTTTTTTTTTTTTTAACATTACCACTGCTCTAATTTAGCACCTCACAGTTGTCCTTGTCTTTTGCAATAGCCTCCTAGCCTATTGCCCTGCCTCTCATTTCTTCTTCTTCTATAGAATGTATGGATAGTAGGATTTAGGTGCTAAAATCTTATTCTAAATCCTTACAGTTCAGTTGATCCTTACATACATATTAAATATTACAATTAAATATATAAATAAATACATATAATTCAATACACTTTAATAATAAATATTAAATATTTAAATAAATTATTAACATAATTTAAATATTAAATATTTAAATATATTTAATTTTAAACAGAGACATTTAATTATTTATTTAAATTCAATTTAATTAACATATACTGTATTATTAGTTTCAGGAATAGAGTTTACTGATTCTTCAGTTGCATATAATACCCAGTGCTCTTTACTTCAAGTGCCCTCCTTAATGCCTATCACTCAATTACACCATCCCTAAGAAATTCTGTCCTGTTCCTCCATACTATACCTCTAGTTTCTTTGGCTGGTCAGACCCATTCTAATTGGAGAGCTGACAAAGTCCAGTGAATTCAAATACCACAAGACTTGGTTCCTAAATCTTTATATCCATGTCTTTTTTAGTTTCAGACTCATTGCCTGCTGCATATCACCACAGAGATAGATGGGCCAGGGCATCTCAAACTCAGCATAACCAAAAAGAACTCATCTTGGTCCCCTTAAAAGTTGCCTCTGAACTTCTCAACAAATAGTGCTGGAAAAATTGGTTATATGTAGATAAATAAATGAACCTGTACCTCATGCCATATACAGGAATAAACTCAAAAAGGATCATAGACCTAAAATACAAAATCTAAATCTTTAAAATTTCTAAAGATTTTTATTTATTTATTTATTTATTTATTTGATAGAGAGAGAGAGATCACAAGTAGGCAGAGAGGTAGGCAGAGGGAGAGGGGAAAGCAGGCTCCCTGCTGAGCAGAGAGCCCGATGCGGGGCTCGATCCCAGGACCCTGAGATCATGACCTGAGCCGAAGGCAGAGGCTTTAATCCACTGAGCCACCCAGGTGTCCCAAAAATCTTTAAAATTTCTAGAATAGAATGTAGGATTTAAAATTTTGAAACCTTGAATAAGGCAGTGATTTCTTAGCCAAGACACAAAAAGCTCTAACTATTAGAAAAAAAAGTTTGATCCATTGGACTTCATCAAAATTAAGTACTTTTTGGAAGCATCATTAGAATTACGAAAAGACAATTCACAGACTGGGAGAATATATTTGCAAATAATGAATGTGATAAAGGACTTATATTCAAATTAAAGAACTCTCTCAACTCATTAATAAAACAACCCAATAAAAAATGGACAATTTGAATAGACATTTTACCAAAGATACGATCTTATATATACATAAAAAGTTATTCAGCATCATTATTCAATTGAGTAACGCAAATGAAAACTGTGAGACTCCACCACACACCTGTTAGAATGGCTTAAATTGAAAATTAGTAGCAATACCAAATGCTGGTAAAGATGAATTGCATTTGGAACTCTTAGATTGCTAGTGAGAATTAAAAAGGTATAGTCATGGTAGACAAGTCTGGTAGTTTCTTAAGATGCTAAATAAATACTTCCTGTACAACCGAGAAATCCTCAGTGTTTACTCATGAGACATGAAAATAAATGTATACATAAAGACTTGTACTCCGGTATTCATAGCAGGTTTATTCATGATAGCCACAAACTGGAAACCACCCACATATCCTCAGCCAGTGAATGGATAAACAACTTATTACATTCAATGGCATACTACTCATGATGTAAAGGAGCAAATACTAATACAACAAGATGGATAAATCTCAAAAGCATTATGTTAAGTGGGAAAAGGCCACATGAAAGACTATATACTATATGATTCAACTTATGTGGAATTCTGCAGAGGCGAAAACCCTAAAGGATCAGATCAGCGGTTGAGAGATCCAGGATAAAAATTTCAATGACAAATACACTCTGAAGGTGACTTACATGAATAAAGCAGCAGCGAGAGTTCGAGTCCATTGCTAAAGTTTTTTGACCACAGTGCAACACTGGTCATAGATGCATATAAGCCTGAAATATCCAGGCTCCATGACATTCTTGCCACGGAAGGAAAAATAAAGGGGCACCTGGGTGGCTCCGTTGGTTAAGCATCTGCCTTCAGCTCAGGTCATGATCCTGGGGTCCTGGGATAGAGCCCCACGGGCTCCATGCTCAGGGGAGAGCCTGCTTCTCTCTTTCCCTCTGCTGCTCCCCCTGCTTGTGCTTTCTCTCAAATAAATAAATAACATGTTAAAAAAAAGAGAAAAAAATAAAAGAGCCAATTCTAAAAGCAGCCATCTTTCTGCTGGATGATGCTGAATTTCAGGGTGAGGGAGAAGGAAACAGGGAACGTAAAATGGATAAAGTAAGATATGTTAAAAATAGCCGTGTCTTGTCCTGAACTCTTAGTCCATTCTGGATAGGATTTTCTAGTTCAGATATGCGAAGTTGTAGCTCTGTTTTCCAACTTTAGCCTTCTTGGTCTGTTGATTGCATTATTTTGATTTCTTTTTGTAGAAAAGCATTTTTTGCTAGCAGCCACACAGACTTCCTCCTTCATACCCAGCTTTATATACATCCTATAGCTTTGTGCCATGCAGCATTTGAAGACTCAGTTTTTAAAACTGTTAAAACCTGTTGCTGACTTTCTTGTGTTAATTCCTGTTTCAACAGCTATTTCCCTTAATTTGGGATACAACTTCTTGTGAAAGTGACTGATTTCCTTCACACACCATTTTTGTGGGTGTGTATATATCTGACTTGAGGAGAATTGGGGGAAAAAAAACCTGCTTTTTAATTTGTTTAAAACAGACTTTCTGCCTGTTATATTTTGTGCTCTTAACCAATTAAAGAAGCCAGGGTTATTTTTAGTTTAATACTGTCTATGTTTTCCACTAGTATATCCCTGTTGATTTGTTCGTTCCCTTTATTAACTGCCATTTTCTAAAATTTTTTTTCAATTCAAGGAGAGAAGATGTGAAGAAAAAAAGAACTATATACCTAAAATGGATTAGTTTAAAAAATCCTTCCCCCCAGATGGCTTCTCCTTTAGTGTTTTCTACCTCAGGAACTGGTTTCACCTTCCAGCGAGGTTCCCAGCCCTGATGAGCTGTGTGAGAATCTGTTTTCCTCTTCCACCTTACCAAAACAAGCAGTGGCAAAGTCAAACTGTTCCTCCTTTAAAACTCCTGAATCTCCCTTCAGCTCTGGATCCCCACTGTTTGTTTTTTCTCCCCTTACCTGGATTGCTGTGACAGCCCTGATGGCCCTCTCCGACCCTGGTGTTGCCCCTTCCATGGCTGCTGATGGACCTGTCAGAAAGGCACACTTCCTCATGGCATTCTCCTGCTTGGAAATGTTCAGTATTTCCTATTCATTGCATATAGGCTTAACACTACCCTCTATTCACATCTGGCCTTTGTTTATTTTTTCATTCTGATTTGCCATCACCCTCCCATAAACACCCTGCACATTTTCACCTCACAGTACTTGCTCAGTTTGCGTGAAGCATCTCTGGTTTCCAGCATCAGTTAAGCAAAAGCCCTGTACATCCCTTACTCCACTCTTCACCTTCCAGACTCCATTCAAGCATGCCGTCACTCTGGAAGGGCTTCCCTGAAGTCTTTTTCTGGGCAATACACCCTTCTATGTGTCTCCATGGCACTCCATGCATGCCTTGAACATAGAACTTGCCGAATTGTATATTGCAACGCTGAGCTTATTGAATGCAGGCCTGTAAATTTTCATTCACTTATGCCAAGAACTCAGTAGAGTTCCTATTTTATGGTTGAACCAAATATTGTTGGGCAGGTATTGAATAGAAACATCCACAAGACAGAATTCCAGGACAGAAAGGAACCCTCTTATAATGGGGCTGTTAGGATGATGGAGTGGACCTTACCTGAAGTGTTTTAGATTCCCTGGTGTTGGTACTCCCACTGTCACCACATCAGCTCCGAGGACCTCACTCCCTGCCCCTGCCACCCAGCAATGCTGTTCTTCTAAGAGCTTCCAAGCCTTTCCCTGCATCTAGGCCCACATAGATTTTCTCTGACCCAAGTTATTTCAGGCCAGCGATCCATCAATTATGGATTGAAACTATTGCAGAGTTCCTTGAAAGGCATTATTAGAGAAATAAATAGGGTGTTTTAATAAGGAAGGTAGGAAGATGGTGAACAATTTGATTCCACTCCAAACACTGAGTAGTTTTTAATCTGCTAGTCTGATCAACCCCAAATGTTAACTTGAAGGGTAGCATATAAAGGGGTCTGTTTTCAACATTTATTGTTTCTGAGCAGCCCCCTTTAATGCTATTAGGGATTATGCGCCCTTACGAAGGAGAGAAGTAAAGTGAAGAATGTGTGTGCATACGTCTTCAGGAAATGCTAACTGAGTAGCCTGCAAGTTAACTTCTCAGCTTTCTCTTCCAGTCAGCTCACTTCTCCCCTAAGAGGTAGAAAGGTCTGACTCCTGAGGAAATGCACGTGTAAGTAGGTGACTTTGATGCAAGGCAAGAACAGGGCTTCGTCCTGGATAAAGGTCGATTGGGAAGATAAATGCTCCCTCCGTGTCCATACTTCACACCAGTGAATAGAGTGATAGTCAACCTGTTTATTTTCTAGCAAAGGGGACATGGCCATGTGACACGTGAAGAAAAAGCCTGCATTTACCTCCCAGATATTTGACCCTGTCCTTCTGAGAGCTACCGGGCATATTTCAAGTCTAAATCCACAGGAGAGCGTTTCCAGAGCACATGGCCGAGCATTTAGATAGAGATGAGGAAACAACCTGAACAGAGGTGCATTAAGGAAATCCAATTCCATGACCTTCATCTGTGTCAAGTACAACACCCGCATCTCATGTCATTTTTTGGTAATGTGACTTGACTGTCATTTTTCTTTTAATTTTTCTTCTCACCATACTGCCTAGTAGTTTCTATCAAGTTCCTACCTTAGGAGTTCCTCTAGGAAGCACACAATTAATCTTTTATAGACCTATTCACCTAGGTTTGAAGGTAGTTTGTTTTCAACATTGTCATTCCTCTGAACCCAGCATCCCCCTGGGGTGCGTTTTTGTTGAGCTAGGGTCCTAGCTGAAAGGAATGATGGGTTCAGTACAACTTAGGAAAACACTTAGAGCTATTTGGTTTCAATTCAGAGGGAGTGATTTTCAGAGATGGAGTTAATGACTGGTCAAAGTATATTTTGTTTATAGAAATCTTGACTCTCTCTTTGTCTGCATTTGTATGAGGGACCATATGCCCTTGTGAAGTGGGGGATGGGCACTCTCACTCTCACCCTGAACAAAATTGGGTTGTAGGGTCATGGGCTCCTAAGTTGTTGTTAAATAGCAGAAACCTATTGTCAAAATCTCATAAGAAACCTACATATTTAACAGATAAATTGGTAGGTATTTTAGTAGCAAAATCAAGTTGAAAACTTGATATACAGTTAATCAATGAAAGCAGGGAAGTATATTTGAGGAACAGAGAAAGTTGAAAGTGCTAGTGATTGATGACAGTTGCAAACGTAGCAGTTTTAGCATCTACTTTGTTTCTTTTTTTAATATTTAGGTTGTAATGTATCAAGAAAAACTAGATTTACATAGGTTAGTAATTGCAAGTTCTACATTTTTTTTAAAAAAAGATTTATTTATTTGAGAGAGAGACAGAGACAGAGAGAGAGAACAAGTAGGGGGAGGAGCAGAGGGACAAGCAGACTCCCTGCTGAGCAGGGAGCCTGACTTAGGACTTTATCCCAGGACCCCAAGATCATGACCTGAGCCAAAGGCCGATGCTTAACCGACTGAGCCACCCAGGCGCCCTGTACATTCTACATTTTTTAACAGCTTACCATATAATCTCAGAATACTCTTCAGTTAAAAGGCCAGAGAAGCTATATTCTGAAGGCTCAGTAAAAACGAAGTTACCTGAAACCCCCAATGAACACACTGGTATTTTCCTTTATGTTAAAAATTTGGGAGCTAGCACATTTGCATGTCAACATGCTTTACAACAGTCTGACAGATAATTGAGAGTTCTGGTGCTTCAGCATATGGAGTTAGCACAGTCTCCCTGTCTCTGCCACTAAAAGCAGCAAGAAATCCTGGACAGGACACATGAAACATCTATTTGAAGACTCTGAAAAGTAAATGGTAGCAGGCAGATTGGAAAAAGAGACCAGAATTTGAAGTTCTACCACACTGATGGTGAGGGAGTCTCTCTCTCTCTCTCTCTCTCTCGCTCCCTCTGTCCCTCTCTTTTTTTTTAAGATTTTATTTTTAAGCAGTCTCTACGTCCAACATGGTGCTTGAACTCATAACCCCAAGATCGAAAGTTGCAAGCTTCACAGACTGAAGCAGCCAGGCGCCCCAAGGAAGTTTCTCTTTTTTGTTTTCCTGTGATGTCACCTGGTTCTGACTCAAATGCAGCCCCAAACCTGGAGGTGCACACTGGGTATGGAAATAAAAACTGAAGAGAACTCTTCTCTTTCTCCTCTGAGGAGCAGGAAAAGGGCTCCTTCAGGTCAGAAAAAGTGGGAGGCATCTTTTGGATTTCCCCTCTTCCATGTCCTGTCTCTAAGCAGCACCATGAAAATAGTGGTGACCAGACAGGGGCCTGAAATTCTAAGGGAGGAAAGCCCTGACCAGAATACCTGTGGTCCCAAGAGTATGGAGTGAATCTCCACTGATGATATTTTTTCTCTTCTGTGCTCTCACTGCTTGGCCCTGCATTCAGACACAATTATGGGAAGTTCATGGCAGAGCAGGGAAACAAAAATTCCAGCTTTCTAATTGGAGGACCAAGAAGAGAGGCCACAGAAGCCAGAAAGTATTGGTCAGATCATGGAGAGAAAGGAGGTCAAGAAAATAGGTTTGTGTATGAATTTTTGGGTCCACTTCTGAACTACACATGCATGAATCAGATTTGAAACAGCATACCATAGGCTTTGAGAACCAAGCTGTAGGCTAGGTCATCATCATGTTGCCAGACTGGCTACTCTGGCATGTACATAAGACAGATCTAGATAGTACAACACTTTGAGACTGGAACCCATGGAAGCAGATTAGAACTTGCAGCCTGAATCTAATATAGGTGATTGCTTCCTAAAACAAAAATTGCTCCTCAGGATTTATACAAACCTGGAGTCTTAATATATTCAAAATGTCCAGGATACACTCAGTATTTGAAGAACTGGGAAAAATTCAACATTCAAGAACAAGAATAATCAGCAGAGTCTAACCTTAAGGCGCAGATGTTGGAATTATCAGAGACTTTAAAGCAGTTAGTATAATTGTACTTTGAGAACAATAAGGTAAAACATTTTTGAAATCAATAAAAAGAATGGTTCACAAAGAAAAGATATAAAGAAGAATCAAAAGGGAGATGAGTGAAATAGATAAAAGGGATTAAGAGATACAAACTTCTAGTTATAAAATAAACATGTCACAGAAATCAGAAGCACAGCATAGGGAATATAGACAGTAATGTAATAATGTTGTTTGGTGACGATTTGTGACTGCACTTGTGATGAGCACTGAATAATGTATAGGATTGTTGAATCATTATGTTGTACACCTGAAAATGATCTAACATTGTATATTGTACTTCAATAAATTTTTTTTTAAATAAAAAAGAAGAACCAAAAGGAAATTAAGAACTTAAAAAGACAATATCCAAAATTAAAAAAAAAAAATCACTGGATGGGCTCAATAGGAGAATGAAGATGACAGAGAAAAAAGCCAGTGAACCTGATGATAGATCACTAGAAATTATCCAATCCGAACAACAGAGAGAAAAAAGATAAAAAAAAAAATAAACAGAGCCTCAGGAGCCTATAGGATAAATAAAAAAAATGAGATTTGGAAAACATATTGCTGATCAAAAACATTTATATGCTTAAGTCTAAACCACTTGTTACAAGCTGAGGAAAAGCTTTCCTTTATTCGAGGAGTTGGTGGGTTATTGTATAAAGACAGTGAGAAAAATGTAAGCTATCACTGCATGTTTCCCATCATTTTGGTTTCTAGGAAACTGAGTTAAATTCCAGGCCCAGCTATAACCACAAGTTGGGAACCTTCCAGACAGATTTTCATTATTTATTTCCAGTGCAAAAGGCAAAGAAATAAATAAAAGGGTTATAATTAGAAAAGAACAAGCAAAACTGTTGCTATTGGCAGATGACATGATTGTCTTCATAGAAAATGTATGGAATCTAGAAATTATACTAGAATTAATAAATTAATTTAGCAGGATTGATGAATACAAGGTCAATATAAAAATCAATTGTATTTTTAAATATTAGTAATGACCAATCAGAGAATGAACATTTTAAAATATCAGTAGAACGTATAAGAGCATCAGAAACTACAGATACTTAGGAATAACTTTAAGGAAAGAAGTTAAAGACCTCCAGAATAAACACTACAAAACATTACTGAGAACAGAGCAAATTGAAAAAAAAAATTATGTTGCATCCATTTTGGTTTTTCAATGTTGAACCAACCTTGCATTCCTTGTATGAAACCCTCAGTCATGAAATGTCAATCTTTTATATAATTCTGGATTAGATTTCTTAAAATTTTATTAAGAATATTTGCTTTATGTTCATGAGGATATTATTTGTGCTTTTCTTATGAGATTCATATTTTGATATCAAACTTATTCTAATCTCATGAGATGGTTTGGGAAATTTTCAATCCTCTATTTACCAAAAAGAAGTTGCGTATGATTGGTATTATTTATTCTTTAAGCTGAGAAGGGTATCTGGACTGGATTTTTTATTGTAAGACTTACAATTATTAAATTAATTTTTAAATCAAGGGCTGTTCATATTATTTGCATCTTCATGTGTCAATTACGCTTATTTGTATTCTTAGCATTGGCCCATTTCATTTGGTTTGTCAACTTTATTGGCAAAAATTTGTTCATAATATTCCATTTTGTTTTTTTAATATGGTATCTCTAGTTATGTCATCTCTCTCTCTCTTTTTTCTTTTTTTAAAGATTTTATTTATTTATTTGACAGAGAGAGAGAGATCACAACTAGGCAGAGGCAGGCAGAGAGAGAGGGGGAAGCAGGCTCCCTGCTGAGCAGAGAACCCGATGCGGGGCTCATCCCAGGACTCTGAGATCATGACCTGAGCCGAAGGCAGAGGCTTTAACCCACTGAGCCACCCAGGCGCCCTGATGTCATCTCTTTAATTCCTACTTTATTCTTTTATTTTTGCTCAATCTCGTTAAAGGGATTATACAAAGAACTAATATTTGCTTACGTTTGTTATATTGTTTATCTATTTTCTAATTCATTGACTTCTGCTTCACTCTTTTTTCCCCATCATTTTGCTTTTGTTGGTTTAAAATTGCTCTTCTCTGTTTAGCTTCTTAAGGAAGAAGTTTAGATTATTGGTTTTATACTTCTCCCCGTCCTTTGAACAATAAATTTACCTCTAAGCACTGCTTTGTTTATATCCCACAAATTTTCAACTGATGTGTTTTTATTACCACGCAGTTTTATGTATTTTAAAATTTCCTTCATGATCTCTTCTTTGACCTATTAGTTATTTAGGAGTGTTTGGCTTAATTTCCAAATATTTGAGGGTTTTCCATATATTTTATTACTATTTTCTAGTTCAAGGCCATTGTGTTCATAGACCACACTCTATGATCTCAGTTTTCTTAAATTTACTGAGCCGTGTTTTATAGCTTAGTATACTGTCTCTTTTGGTGAATTCTTAACACATTGACTTGTAAAGAGGGTTTGTTCTGCTGCTGGGTTGGTGCAGGGTTCTCTAAATATCATTAGGTTAAATTACTTGATGATATTTCAAATTTCTATTCTTATTGATTTTGTCTACTTCTATTGATTACTGAGAGGGGTATGTCAAAACTGTCACTACGAATTTGAATTGGTATATGTTCCCTGTCAATTCTGTCAGTTTTTGCTTCTTTTGTCTTGAAACTCTGTTATTAGACACACGTATTTAGGACTGTTAGGTCTTCTCCCTGAATTGACCCTTTATCATTATAAAATGCACTTTTTAATCTCTGGTCCTTGTTTTGAGGGCCATTTTGTTATCTCCAAAGCTGCATGTGATTAGTTTTTGCATGTGAATATTTTCCATCTCGAACTTTGAATTTTTATGTGTGTTTATTATTTAAAGCATACCTCTTGTAAACAACATGTACTCTGATCTTTATTTTTTATCTAGCATGATATTCTCTAGCATTGAATTAGTCTTATTCCACTTTCAGTTAATGAATTATCAACATGATTGACATTAAGTCTACTATTTTGCTATTTGTTTTCTGTTAATTGACTGTATTTCAGTATTCCATTTTACTTCCTTTATTGGCTTTTTATTTATATCACCTTTTTATTTTTTCTTCATTTTTGATCTAGGGATTACAATATAATTCTTAACCTATTACAATGTACCATGAATTAAAACTATATCACTTCACCTATAATATAATTAACTTATAATATGATGCTGCCATTTACCCTATTCTTTGTGCTATTGTTGTCACATGTTACTTCTATAGTATTAATCCATAATGGATTTTTATTGTCTTTTTGAAGGACACTTATATTTTAAATAAATTAGTCTTTTATATTTTACTCACATATTTGCATTTCTGTTGCTTTTAATTTCTTCATGTAGATCCATGTTTCCATCTGGTATAGTTTTCTTTTAATCTGAAGAACTTCTTTAACATACACTATATATAGGTCTGCTGGTGATGAATTGTCTCACTTTTATTTCCACTTTTATTTTTGAAGGATACTTTTACTGAATATAATATTCTAAGTTGATAGGTTGTTTTATTTTAGCACTTTATTTTTAAAAGATTTTATTTATTTATTTGACACAGAGAGAGAGTTCACAAGTAGGCAGAGAGGCAGGCAGAGAGAGAGGGAAGCAGGCTCCCCGCTGAGCAGAGAGCCCAATGCGGAGCTCAATCCCAGGACCCTGGGATCATGACTCAAGCTGAAGGCAGAGGCTTTAACCCACTGAGCCACCCAGGTGCCCCTATTTTAGGACTTTAAAGATATCATTACTATCTTCTGGTTTGCACTATTTCTATTGGGAAGGCAGTACTTACTTTAATAGTTCCCTGTAAATAGTATGTGCTTTTCTTTGGCTGCTTTTAGGATTGTCTCTTAATCTTAATAGGTTTTTACCTATTTGTCTCAGATGTATTTGGTTGTGGTTTTCTTTGCCTTCTTTGCCTTCTTCCTACTTGGGTTTGTTGAACATCTTGTATAGGTTGATATTTTTCATCAAATTTAGGTAAATTTTAGTCATTATTTCTCCAACTCTCTTTTGGCCCTAACTTTTCTCTCCTCCGCTTTTGAGACTCAAATTATATGTATATTTGATGTTTTCACACATGTCACTGAGATTCTGTTCATTTTTTTCAGCCTTGTTTTTCTGTTTCAGTTTTAATGGTATTCAAGCTTTCTTTTGCAGTGTCAGGTTTATTTGTGAGCTCATTCAGTGAATTTTTTCTTTCAATTATTGGATTTTTTTAGCTCTATAATTTCCAGTTGTTTTTTTTTTAAATCATTTCCATTTATTTACTGAGCTTCCCAATAATGTTCACTCATTATGTCCATCTTTTTAAAAAGTCATTAAACATAATAGCTATTTTGAATTCTTTGCCAATTTTAAAATCTCTGTCATTCCTGGGTCTATTTCTATTGATTTTCACCCCTAGTTATGGGTTAAATATTCTGACTTTATGCATCTAATATTTTTAAATTATGTGTTGGATATTATTGAGAGATTGTATTTCATGGTCTTTCTTTAAAGAGTTTTGTCTCTACAGGCAGTTAAACAAATGGTCACATTGGTTTGGTACCTTTGAGCTTTATCAATAAGGTTTATTAAAGCAAGTTTAGATGAGCCCTTACTACAACTGGCTAGAGTCCCAGTTGAATGACTGGGAGTGTTAGGCAAGGTCTCTAAACTCTGGCTATTCAAAATTCCTGTTTTGCAGCACTATGTGACTTCTGGAATCTCCATGTAGCTCATGTTGCCTGAGTATATACAGCTTAGTACATGTTCTGAGCATATGCAACTTAATATTCTGCCAAAGGGTTAAGGGGATCCCTCTGTGGGTTTCTGGAACACCTCTGTGCAGCTTTCTCTTCTGTGTTACCCTGTGCTACAAATCAACCTACTTCATCGGTACCATATTTCAGTCTATACCTGTTCATCTCTTCAAGACCTCAGAGATCTACCTGATCCTCCTTGAACCACCTCCCTACTTTGTTGTGTAGAAACTAACTAGGCAAAAATGTGGGTGGTAGTGGTGATCAACACATAGATTTTTTGGTCTTTTCAGGATGACAGGCCTGTGCCATTTTCCAGTGACTCAAAATAACTTATTCATGTATTTTGTCTAGTTTGAGAGTTGTTTACAACAGCAGGGATAGTTTGGTACTGAGTATGCCCTCATGATTAGAAGCAGAAGTCTCACTTACTTGTTTTTTACCAAATTCAACCTATTATTTAAAGTAGCTAGAGGTTAACTAAATCCAACTGCTGTTCCTTTTCACTCTCTTTAAAACAAGTAAAAAACATGTGTCCAACTAAAACTTCAAGGGCTAAGATTATGAAATATATGTAATTAATACTATTGCACTAGTAAATTCTACTCTGAAAACATAAACAGGCATTTAAGCTTGAATTTCGAGTTTGGCATAATCATTTTTAAAACTCTTCAAGGAAGAATTTTAAAAAGGCAAACCAGCAGCTCTCTATAGATTAGATATTGGGAGTCGTGGATTTTTTTTTCCATTTGGAAGCATCGATTTCTTCTCTGCTTGGGTTTTTATGTGATGCACTGATTGACGTGGCTGCCTTAGGATGGCAAGTCCATTGCATTTCATTTTTTATCATCTCCAAACATCTTGATTCAGGCCTCAGAGTCATTGATTGATTACAGTGCCGTCCTGAACATTGTGATGGGTTGTTTTGTTTTAAAATTTAACCTCCGTGGGTAAAGTGAAGAAATGTCTATTATTTTGGAGACCTACTTTTAAGTGGCTACCTCTGTACCTCTTTATTCAGACTTCCATAATTTGTGATTTGTGGCTCTTTAGGCAAGTACTAGCAGAAGTTCCTCTCTCTTAGATAGCTCTTTCTTCTCAATAGAGGCAAAGAGTTTTCAGGAAGCAGAGAACTCCCCTCCTCATTTTCTCCAGGTCACATGACATGCAGGGACATTCAAGGTTACCATGTCACAGAACATAGCTCCAAAGAATTAATCACATTCTTTGGCTTCCCATTAGTGCACCAAGTGGATGGAGCAAAAGCTGACCTGAGCACAGCCTGAGCTCAAAGAGTATAGAAAGAAAACTTGTAGGACTCCCCACTTGTACTCTCAAGTTCTGTTTTGTCTCTACCAGATGTTCATCTCCTTCGTCCAGGTTTGAGGACTACTTTTCAGCTTCTTGTTAGCCACTCATCTAGGACTAGGTATCTCTTAGGCCTAATACACAGAGTATCTCATATGATTTCAGCTTTTTTACTCTGGTAGAAGGAGCTGGGATAGGTAGAATATGTAGATAGTAAATAGGAATCTGGTTATATTTTAGTATCATTGACTTGGCCATACTTGGTCATGTTTTCTTTTTTTTTTTTTTTGTATTTCTTGAGAATACTGAAGCTACATTTCTTTAAACAGTAGTTCCCAGTTCAGACTTTCTCATTAGTTAATCTACTTGAATTAATGACATTTTGACGTATTTTAATTTTGGGACTAAAAACGGGCACTTTTTTCTTTTTCAGTTTTCAGTATAATATTCAATAGTTTAATAGCTGGACAAGGAAATTGTATTATTCATTTAATATTAAAAATACTCTTAGATAATGTTTAGGATCTATTGATATAATGCTTCTTTTATTTGCTCTTAGAATTCAGTGTTTTCTAATTCCGTATATGAGCAATCTACAAATACGAGAAGCTCAGGCATTCATCTATGTTGTGATGCTCTTAACTCACTGTCCTGGGATATACACTTGGGAACAGCTTTGTATGGAAAACAATGGAATGGGAGAACTATAGAATTCCTCTGATTTTTCACACGTAGGAATATATGATCTGTCAGACCCATTTGCCCTTAGGAGGTCTCATAATGACCTGGTAGTACAAGAGAAGTTGAGATTTCCCTGAGTCTTCCTGTATTCATACATTTTTTTCCCTTTCTGCCGTGAAGGTTTGTTAGGATTCTTACCTCAGATAAAAGGTTATCTAGTCTTTTAAAAAATTTCCAATTTTTTAGAATTGTTAGCAATCTTTAACTTCCCACCTGCAAAGAAAAAGGAGAGTCTTTAATAATAAAATAATAATAACTAAATTTAGTATAACAAGTCTGAATTCACAAAGCCTTTCTAATGAAAACCTTAAAACAACCCTAGGAGGCAGGCAACATTATTATTATCACCATTGTACAGAGGAGAAATGGAGGTTTGTAACCATATTATACAAGGATATTACAGAATGTAAAAATGAGAATAGCCTTACAAATAAGTAGAGAGATTTTGAGATTCTAAACATTAAATTTTGCTTTTGTTTGATCTCTGGACTGGAAGGGATCTGTGAGGTTCAGCTCAGTAGTCTTATTTTTCCTAGACCCAGGGAGCTAGGGAGCTGCCAACACTTGAAGGACTCTCCAGTATCACAGCTGGAACAGGGGGCCCTCTCTAGAAAAGCAACCTCCAGGGCAGAGCAGACTCTCCACATTCCTAACTAGCATTTTCAGCACTTCTGGCCAGGCTGGACATAGGAAGAAGGCTTGGCTCATTGAGGGCACTGTAAGGGCAGGTATGTTCTGCCCTAAAGTCACTTTTGCTCCAAGGCATTGGGTCTTTCAAGACCGTCATTAAAATGCAACTCTGTGGTGTGAGAGGGGAAAGACACTGAGGCAGTAGGCTCCATGATCACACCAGCATAAATTAGGTCATCTAATTGGTTTGCTCTTACCTTACAGTATGACTTCTAAGGGGACAGCTGCCTGGGCTGGTGCATTTTTATTGGGCAAGAAAGGAAATGAAAGGCTATAGTGCACAAGATTGAGGAAGGTGAATTTAATTGGGGCACCATGATGGACAGTCCTGGAGAGTTCAACAGGCATTGATTGGGCAACTGGGTTTGGCAGGTTGGGAGAACACCAGGCTTTACTCAGTTCTGCACAGGGCTAATTCTTTTTGAATCTTTCAATGTGTTTCCAGGAACTGATTGATCATTCATTCATTTATCAAGCTTTCTGGATTTACTTTTTCTCAAGGAATTTTGTTAAGCCTATTGTAGTCAGAGAAGATTAATTAATTAAGCCAATGTCACATTATTGTGTTCCAGATGTAGGCACAATACTAGAGAGATGTTCTCTCACAATGTGAGAGAACACAAAGATGAAAGCGACATAGTCCTCGACCACAAAGAGTCTGCAGTCTAGTACACAAATAAATACAAAGGTATAAAAGGGAATCAGATGTAGATACTCAAAAAAATATACAGAACGTATTATAAAATCCGGAGATGGAGGATTTTCGTGCAGCCGTGTGTAAGGGGGGAGTAAAAGAAGGGTCCATAGAGGAGGTGGCGTTTAAATTGGCCCTTGAAGAGTGATAAGAATGTCCCTCACAAATTCATATCTTCAGGTCACATGTCTCCCTCGAGTCCATACTCTTCAACTGCGTGGTCAGCATCCTCATGCAGATATCAAATAGGCATCTCATACGTGACATGTTGATAATTAGACTTTTGATTTTACCACTCCAAACTGGCGTGTCCCCCAGTCTTACTCATCTCAGTTACATGAACTCCATTCTTCCAGTTGGTCAGGGCTTTTCTCTTCTTAATCTACCCCTTTCATATCTTGCCAAAGCCACAGTTTGTACATTCGGTAGATTATTGCTGTGTAAGACTTAGACTTTTTGATGTGTTAACGAGACTAAGAAATAGCTAATAAGGACTCAATAGTATTTAAAGAACATGTTTTACACTGTTAAGACAATCCATCCAGAGTCTCTCTTATCTAAACCTAGGACTTTAAACATACCTGTATTTTATAGGGGTTAATATCTTCATAAGACTTGTGTCACCCTTTACAGTTTTACCAAGTGTGATCTCATTGTGCATTTTCATTTGATAGCAAGAACATTGGGACAGATATTTTTATTTTTCTTATTCCATAGACAAGGAAGATGAAGGAGAATGAGTAGCTCACCCATGATGTTATAGCTAGTCCAAAGAAGAACCTGGACTTAAAGCCTGGCTGTAAGGACTCCTGGGCAGCTCGGTGCTTCTGGGCAATCATTGCTTCCGTCTGAGTGGGGGAGCAGTGGTACATTACTCTGGAGAGGAAGTTTGGGACTCCCTTGTAGAGAGCCTTGAATGCCACTTAATAGTTAGAACTCAGTCTTCTAAAACTGGGATTCCTTGAATAGGATCCACTCCTTCCGGGCATATTCTAGGCAGTCCAACTGGGCACAGCAAAATATTAAAACTTCTATTCAGATTTGTAAACCTCCTCTTTCTAACTGCTACTTTTATGAATGTTTTATATGTTAATGTATTTCCAGAGTAACACGTGAATAGACACACACGTATTTCTATCTCAAAATTGTTTTTATTGATGGAGTGAAGTGGCACGTTTTGAATGAGACAGTATCATAATGACAGTAGCTCTTAGGGAAAGGTAACTCTGGGTACCATAGCTGGGGACACAAAGAGAGAGCCTCATGCCCCAGGGTTCCTGAGCACACCAACCAGTCTGGTCTGCATGGGAAGCATAAGTGAGACGAAGCAAGTGAAAGCAGCCTAAAAATAGAAAATAAACAAGAAAGCATACCAAAAGATGCAAACAGGATTTGCCTTTAAAACTGCCTAACAGCTGATGCTAGATTCTTGGAAATCGAGGACTCTGTTAGAGGCTAAGAGGAGAAGCTTAAAAAATAAGATGAGGAACTTGGAAGCGAGGCTGAGGAAACCCTTTTCAGCTCTGACTGAGCAGATTTTGAATTGTTTATTTACTTGGCATTCCTACTGTCTGTTTTAGAATCATTAGAGCCTTATGTGGAAAAATAAAAACACTTTAGAAAGTGGAGCCGTGCTTTGAAACACCCAAATGAGTTTTTAAGGCATCTTTACCTTTTTATACAGGATAGCATTTATCATTCTGTGGTCCAGTGCTGATAAAACATTAGCAGAGAGGCACATGGTGTAGGAAATAGCTGTGTGAAGAAATTGACTACCCAAGCATTAATAAGTAGGAGGTTCCATTTGTTCTCAACCCCCTCCAGCTTCAACGTTTTTTCATGCCCAGAAGCGAAGGCGACATTTTTCTGTTTTTCAGAACTGAGCTGAACCTGTGTTTCAGGAGCTCTGGCTTGAAAAGCTTTTATTCTACAAGGAACAAAGTGGCAAACTTTCTAATTTAGTTAAAATTCCTGTAACTTAAGAACCAGCTAAAAAGGATCTTGGTGCAGAACATAGTCTGTTTGCCAGAGTGAGGACTCCACTGGCGTGACAACTATTTTTAGGGAGAGTGCTGGCAGGCAGCATTCTAATGAAAGGCACAACACAAGCACCCTAAATGCTTTCCCTCTTTGTCCAACCTAGACTTGAGAGGAGGGTGCTTTTACAATCACATTTTCTTTAGTTCAAAGATTTTATGTGTCTGTGCATATTGTGTATGGTTCGAACGCTGCGAAGTTCTATGGAGGGGAAAAATGCCATTTGCAAATCCATGGCTTAAGGTGGCTGTTGGTTGGTTAAAAATGATCAATTCTTGGCTCACGGAAGGTTGTGTGGACAGACATCAAGTCTTAACTAAGAGTGTAACTGAAGAAAGTACTGAGTAAACCTGAGGCCCTGTAAATAAGTGAAATTCAAACTTGTCCTGGAGGAAATAATGCGCTTGTTGTTAAGAATGCCTTTGTCGAAGGCAAGAGATTTTTTTGTTAGAACAAAGGATTCTACGTAAACAGAAATAAACAAGACATTCCTTACTAGCTGCTCAGGCTTTGGGTTTCCTGTGGTTGGGCTTCTTGCGAGGAGAATTCTGGCTGGAAGAGGAGAGGGCAGCAGGAGCTCTGAGCTGGGTGAAGGTCAGGAGACCTCGGTCTGCTTTGTCTTTGTCGAGAACTCACTCTTGGGTGTGACCTTGAGCAAAAGTTTCTGCTCTCAGACCTCAGTTTCTTTCCCTGAGAGGGTGCTTTTCGAGGCTCTCTCCAGCTCTAAGAGTGTGACTCTGTACCTATAGTTTTCCACGTTTCTCTTTTTTTCACAAGACAGTATGAGAGTAACTTCTTTCATCCAGAGACAGAGCCCTGCATGGTTCTGGCCCTATGCCTTCCCAGTGGGGCAGGCAGAGCAGCCACAAGCATCATCTTTCACTGAGTCACAGTCACCTGCGATTGTAGGCTGCACCCTTGTGTTACATACCACTGAGAAAAAGAACACACAATTCCACCTATTAAACTTTGGCTGTCAATTGTGGGATGCATCCTGATTTCAAAAAAAATTTTTTTTTAAATATAATGATGTGCTTCTGAGGATGATGCAATGTAGCCATTGAATGTAGAGTAGTAATTGGTAGAACAGGTGCTCAGGGAAGCACCAGAAGGAGGGGCAGTTACCTGCCTGGGTCAGAAGTCTTTCGGAAGGCTTCTGGGTCAGCTGAAAGGCAGTGTGGCTTTGGAACTCAGACTGCTTGAGTTTCTTTCCCAGCCCTGCCACTTACTGGCTGCAGGACCCAAGGCAAGTTTCTTCATCTCTTTGTAACTCAGTTTTCGCATCTGTAAATGGGATATAAGAATAGTAGTTGCCTCATAGGACTGTTGTAAGGATTAAATTAATGAGTATATGTAAAATATGTGGGACAGAGCCAGGCACTTAGTAAGCACTCCTCCGTGAATGTTACTATTGACGTGATTAATGCCTGTCCCCCTCCCCCCCAAATGTGAGCTCTAGGAAACAGGGAATAGGCTTGTTTTGCCCCCAGTTGTAGTACTGATCTGTGCCAGCAATACAGTAAGTGCCTATCTGTGCCTGCCATATAGTAAGTGCCAAATAAGTGAATTTGCTATTTGCTATTCCCTTTTGGCCATATTCCCCTTTATCCACGATAGTATGGCCCATTCAGTGGCCTCCCAAAACTCTTCCATGAAATGAGCATGATGAAAACCTACTGAAATTAGTTTTGGTACAGTTAGCAAATGTCTCACAGAACTATACTCTTAGGTCCTTGCAAATGATGGGTGTCTTTGTCTTATCCGTCTATAGACTCTGGCCTACTAATAAGGACAAAAGTAGATGCTGGAAATAAAAAGACCTGCTGTTCCCACAGCTCAACTTTTTCAAGGCTGTGCTTATCGGAAGGCAGATGATGTCCTTGAGCGACTCCACAACCCAGATAAGGCTGGCTAAGACAAAGGGACTGTCCCTGCTTTGACAAATGGGACTGACCTTCTAGTCCTGGTAAAACATTCCGGTTTCAACAAAGTCTGTATCAGGTGGGAGATGATATATGGCTGGAAGTATGTAAATCCACAGGCAGGTGTTAACTGGCTGCCTTGTTATGCAATTAACCCACAATTTACAAGCACATCCTAGAAAGAAGGGAAGTTGTATTTGCCTTCTCTTCTGGCTTTTTAGTTAAGTGGCTGTATTAAGAAACACTTCTGAAAAAGAAAGATTCATTAGTCGCAGATTCTGAGAGTCTCTATCTGAATTAAGATTCTGTAATTCAGCTTCAAATAACACTTGTCTAAACACAAGATGAGTCAATTAGCAGAATTGGAAGGATATCAAGCTTTCTTTGTATGTTTTCACTGGTGCTACCCCCAGCAGTCAAGGAAGGTAACTGCAGAAATGTATTTATCAGGCCGGAAGTGAAGTGGCAACTGAGAAATGAGAATTTCATAGTTAATTTGAGTCACAGGAGGAAAAGACATTGTGTATTATTTGGTTCTCTGTCCTCATTTTCAGATAGAAACTTGCATTCCCATCCATTATCTTTTTGATGGATCCAACATGTCAGCTTGGTTCTCTTTCGCTGAAACTAATCCAATCTCTGTATTTTTCCAAACTTGCAATTCCATGTCACTATATGGCAGACACTTGAAATTTTGAATTACTGATTGAAATTTTGATTCAATTTGTCGAAATGAGGGCCTGGGAGGACATGATAAGTACCTTCGAGTAGTTGAAGGTCTGTCGTGGAAAAGATGAAAAACGTTCTGTAAGGGTGTAGAACAAGGGACAGATGCCACAGAGGGAGTTTTTAATTCATTGTAAAGATGGATTGTTTATCAATCAAGAATGAGCAAAAATGAAATGGGAAATCCCAGGAAACGTGGCTTTCCCAATCCAGGGTAATCCCTGGATTTGCCAGTTATTAGTGTTGTTGCCCGTACCTGGATTTCCTCTCCTTCCAATCACTTGGAAAACTGACATTCCCGGTCCCCTTGTGGTTGAGCGAGGCCCTCTTGTTGTCCAAAACCGACCTCTGTGCTTCTGAGCCAAAATATAATGTGAAGACAGAGTTTGGGATAAAAAGAAACAATAGCTCTATTGCTTTGGTGGGCAAAGGAAGCTGCAGCAGGCTAAGACCTTCAAAACTACAAGCTCTCCAGAGGAAGGGGCTGGGGGGTGGGGGGTGGGGTGGTTTATAGGGAGATAGAGGATCTGGCTGGTCTTGATAGGAATCGTGTACCTGCTGTCAGCCTCATTGGTCATATCTTCAGGGTGATACTGAGTTCATGAAACAAAAGGCTAACAAGGGAGGAGGGGAGGTTTTCATAAAGGAGGAAAAAGGTTACTTAGCTTAAAAATTGAGCTTCGCTGAAGCAATAGTGCAGCCATTTTGACTTTTGTTTAACTTTATGCTTTTAAGTGATTTCAGTGTAACTAGTTCCTACTCTTTGGTCTAGCCCATACTATTAAATTGCCCAGTATGAAATCCCAAGAGTTCTCTTCCCCTGGCAATGTAATCTAGAAAGCATGGGCCTAGACCGAGTATCCATCCACCTGATTCCCGGGGTGGGGGGGGCGGTAACCATGAGCAGAGATTCCTTGTCATCCTGCACTGAACATACAGCAAAAAGGAGAAATACATGTTATTTTAAGCTACCATAGCATAACCTAACTCATCTGGAATACGGATTTTGTTCAGTTATCCTTGGGTAGTAGTAGGCTCAGGAAGGCAGATCCCTCCCCCAGCCTCGGGGTTGGATTGTAATTGGTCACAGCCAATCATGGCAATCCCATTTCCCTTTTCCAGAGGAAAAAATCCTCAACGGCTGGCCACATGACCGCATTCTGACTGATGAGAACTAAGGGAGGTCTTGGATCAGAGAGCCTTTGAAAGAGATTTTCCTTCCTGATAAAGAGAGGGAAAAGAGCAAGGAGGGGAATTATTTTCTTCCCGCTTTTGATTGTTTCCTGTGAGATCATGATGCTCGTAGGGGGAAGGGAAGACATAGTCTGTTTCACACAGAGAGGGGGGGTGTCCCTGTGGAATGCATTATTCTAAGGGGCTGCATACATTGTGCTTCACAAAGTGGAATTTGCACTTCCTTCGTCCACATCTAGCTGAATGATACTCCCGCTTGTGTGTCTCACAGGCTCCTCCATCTTACGTTCAAAACATGTTCCTCCCCGTGGGATCCCTGCTTCAGCTAAAGGAACCGTAGTCCTCCCTGTTGTCCAAATCAGAAACCTGAGAATGACCCCGCTTCTGTCGCTGCCTCATCAAGTCCCTTACATTTCCCAAGTCCATCTATTCCTGTCCGTTCCCACTGCTTCTGCAGAAGCTCAGGCCATCAGCACCACTGCAGAGGGCTGTTTACCTGACGAGTTTGCCTAAGACCTCGCTCCCCTCCAGCACGGGGCCAAATCACAGCCAGAGGTATCTTTCTAAAACAAAGCGATCACTTAAGTCCCTTGCTTAAAAAAACTTCAGTGACTTTCTAATGTTCCCTGGATAAAGCCCCAAATCCCTGGCCGAGTTCATAAGATCTTTCATGGTCTAGCTCTGGCTATATCTGTAGCCTCAATTTAGGCCACTCCCACTTGCTCCGGTCCTAACTACATTCTCTGCAGGTCACAGAATGCTGCATGCTTCCTTTCTTCCCTGCCCCTTGCACATGCTGGCCCGTTTTCTTAGAACTATCCCTTCTGCTTCTCTTTCCCCTCCCTTGCCCAGCCAACTTCGCATCTTCTTGAGGGACTTCCATCCTTCCTTCTCATAGAAGTTATGTTCTTCTCCTGGAAGCCTCACTCACTTCCTCAGTGCTGGCTGAGCTGCCCTTCTCTGTGCAGACAGCACACTCTTGCTTTCACCATCTTAATCTTTTTTAACACGGAGTTATAATTTCGTATTAGTCCTCTGTCTCTCCCACTAGATTGTAGCCCCTTGAGGGTGATGACTGCCCTTTCCATCTTTGGAAAAGTGTCTGACATGTATTAGGCTCTCCACGAAGGATTGTGCTTGCTATCATTACATGTGTCTTTGCTAGACAGAAGAAAGAGTCCATGCATGTGGGTTCCGAGAATACTGGTGTGTGATGAGCCAAGGGATCGATGGTATGAGACAGGGATGATGGCGAGAGACAGCCTGGTTAGACAGGCTCCTCGGGGTCTGGAGTGTAAACCAGGCAAATAGCATGTAAATTATGAAACTAGAGGTCAGAACAAGAGCAGGGATAGAAGCTCAAAAGGCATGATCAGGGCCTGGGGAACTACCAGCTGGACTGATCCTGGGCAGAAGCCCTAGGAGGAGAGAATATTCAGGTTGAGGTACCGAAGGCCTGAAGCAGGGGCTAGGGCCTGTCGCTGAGCACAGAGCCAGGGGGCAGCTTATTTTCTTTAACACAGAGAGAACTTAGCTGACCTGAGGGAGATGTAAGGTGGAACAACAAAAGAAACCTGTGTTAAGTTGGAGAATGCTGGCTCCGTAACCATGCATAAAGCTGTGAATACCCTGCCTCTGTAGACTACGGACCCCAAGACCCTTCACGCTGCGGTAGATTAGACCTTGGGTTATCAGCAGGCAGACAATAGGAGGCGAAGCTTGGTTCAGGGTAAAGGAGGAGGAGAGCTGTGGGCCCAGCCTCAGCCCCCCTCTGGGAGGACCACCCTCCAGGAGGAGCAGTACTAAGAATCATCGGCACACACAGGATCCTTTGGAGAGAGACTGTCCCTAGTTTCTGCTACAGATTCACAGAAATGGTTCACATTGGTGATGGGTCCATGAAGATCCACAGATCTGAGTGAAGAGCTAATAAATTCGGAGAAGCAAAACTGGACTTTATTGGAGGAGAAATTTATTGGGCGTGGACCATAAAGCCAGAAAGGACACTTTGCCCAACTCAAGGTCTGCCAAAATCACACTTTGGAATTTCACATGAACATCTACCTGTCACCAGAACTTAAAATCCCCATGAGGTAGTACAGGTTTGTTTACCAGTCTTTCTAAGACTTAAGGTAGCCCCGGGGTTAAAACCCATGTCTTCCTGCTGGATTCAAGCAACTGGTACCCAAATGATGAGTCTTCTAAGAATTATAAGGACAATAGAGACACCTGTCTCTTGGCTCTCCAGTGCCCTAATGAGGCCATGGCGGCCTTCGCAATTGAGTTTTCCATCTCCTCTATGTCCAGACCTTTGCCCTCCCCACTTCCATAGGCCAGTCCTACCAGTACTGTATGGTTCCATTACTTTATCTTTATTTCCATTTTATGGAATGAAACTTCCCTGGAATGACCCTGCCCTACTCCCTGTCCCTTTGTTCCTGCTCTTTGGGCATTCAAACCTAGCCTTGTTATTTTTTTTCAGTAATGATGAGTCATCCTTCACGGGGGCATGAAGATGAAGCAAAATACCACCGTGGGTTTGCATAGATGGGGCACGCTCCATAAATGCTTTTTCCATGTACAGTCAAGCAAGTGAGACTTGTGAACACCATTGAATTTAGAATTAAACTTAATATCCTTTGAGTCTTTCTGTCCCCGGGAGAACTTCTTTACAAATATGTATCTAATCATTGTTTTTCCCTTGTTTCTGATTTTTAAAAGAGACCTAGTATTTTGGCAGGTAAGCCATGCAGCTCATATTATTTTCTTTTGTCCTTAAGAATAGCATGAAATCTATCATACTGCATGAAGTTCATAACAAGTGAAGGAATTTTATAACAAGCAAGGAAATGTTTACTGAACAGTCATTAACAGTGACATGATATGGGCTGAGAGGAGCTTGCCAGGGAAAATACAGAACGGTCAGCTTCACTCCACCAGGCCTTCGCTGTGTGCCTTCTAGGCCTAGCACTCCGTTCCTAGAAGAGGGTATATTTTCTGGAGAAATGTGCAATATTCAAAATATGGTCAAAGGGACTAATTCTGCAAAACAGAAGTTGTCATCTAACCCATCACTCACATCAAAGGAGATTGAAGCAGGAATATCAGGGCAGTGGCCAGGGAATAACCTCAGGTTGAGGGTAGAAGGATCTGTGAGCTAGAAAAAGTCTTCCATCAGTGGGCTGCAGTGGGCCTTTAATACCAACAGTGAAGGGACATGGCCCCAATAATAATAACAAACACAGCATAAAAACTGTATGCTGTTCTGTTCTAAGAAACCTACATATTTTATCTCCTATAATCCCTACAAAAACCCCATGAAGTAAGCATTATTATCACACCCATTTTATAGATGAAGGGAAACACAGAGAAGTTGAGTGGCTTATCCAGCTAGAAAGTAGCTGAGCTGGGATTTGGACCCAGGCAGTCTGGCAGCAAAGCTTGCTCTGCACTAGTACTTCCCTGCACAGAGGATGAGATCAAAACCTCTAAGTTTTGACTTGGTAGTCCATTTTCTGTTCCTATCTGACGCAGCTCTTTGTTTTCACGAATAAACACATATAGTGACACTCTTTGAAAGTTGGATGCCAGTTTGCATTGTTTGAGCCCTCACTCGTCTGGAATTTGGGTGGGGGGAGTCCCTAGAAGATGCTTGGTGGATGTGGCAAGTTGGCCTTAGAAAGAGCCAACTACAGGGAATTAATTTTCTGAAGTCAGTAGAGTCCATGGGTGAAAATGAAAACGGACCTAGGCAAGTGGTTGATGCTTAAGCTCTTCCCCTTATAACTTCCTCTCCTACCTGGGCCTGTCCAGCTGGTGACTTTGGGGCTGTGTGTTTGGTGAAGCATATGTGTGAATAGACCAGTGTTTCCTTGCATTTTATTCAGAGGGAAGTGAAAGGTAAAGATTGGAAATTGAAAAAAGCACAGTCCTCTTGTTGGGGCAGATCAGCCAAAGGAGAGGCCAGAGTTCTTCTGCTCATACCCCCACCACAGTTGCTCCCACAATCTTCCCAAGCTCCCTCTGAGCCTTGGCATTATTGGTGGTGTCCTCTCCCTGCATTTCAGTCTGTCATTATCCCACACATTTCCAGGGTCCAGCTCAGGGCTGTGCTCCTCTGCGATTCTCTCCTGGTCCCCCAGTCTTCCTCACCTCACCGTTCCTAGAGCCCCCTAGTTCAGAAACACAGAGCTCTGAGGAGAGGTTTGCTCCCTATTGTTACTCAAGTCTTCTGCTTTGTACCAGTATGGAAAGTATTAGAAGATGGAGACTGTGATTTTAACATGCTCCCCCAACTCCTCCACTGTACTGGCCCACTGTCTACCCCCTACTCATTGGTGTTTCATTGTAATCCACACATTTCAGCACATGGGTGTAATCTCTGGACTTGCGGTTTGGGGGGAGACAAAAAAGAGGTTTGAGAGGGAAAAAAAAAAGGTGGCTTGCTTTGGGAGAAGAGAGATGCTTTCCTAATAAAAGATAAAATGGCCAAATGGGGGTAGGCTTGTGCCCCTGAGATAAGAGGAAAGGTCATTTATTAAAATGGTAAATGGCTAGAAATGCAGATCGGATTTATAGGGCGCCTACAAATCCATAAAAAAGCTTGCACACAGATGCATGCATAATAATCCCGAATTGGCTATGAAATTTATCTTCATGAGTAAAGAGAAGAGGGATTGTTGATCCTGTTATGATTTTTACCCCATCTTTCCAAAGAAGACAGGATTAATACCAAGAGAGATAAATCATGATGTGATTTTTGTATATATGCACAAAGCAAACACAATGAATATTTGATTTTCTTCAACTTCTGCAGGGCTAAATCAATTTGAAGAGATAATGGTAGAGGATTAAGTTATTGGAACGTGTGTAACTATAAAGTTTTGAATACAGTTAACTCACAAGTTATTACAATTTCAGTTTAACATCTGTTATCATTGAAACAGCAGATGTGTTGTGTATTGTGAAACTAAGGGAAAATTGGATAGGCACACGTTTTTCAAAAGAAACCAGGCTCATATTAAATTATTTCTGAAATGCAACACTGTAAACATTATTGCAAAGGGTAGACTAACTCAAGGGGTGTCCTCAAAATGAGGCTATATCACAAATAATGCTATTAATAGAAAGTCACCTTAAAATATGAGGCAAGTAGAATGTTATATGAGTTCTTGCACTACAAAAGTAGAAAGAAGGGAAGTTAACATACTGAAGGACTTAGAAAAATTTTAAAGCCACAGAATGGAAAATAGCAGTTCCTAAAAGTGGGTGTGGTGTAAAGAATGATGATTTCCCAACTCTGTGGTCCAGGCTCAGTGCCGGTGATCTTACTCCTTTATTACAGTGACTAAACCACAGACTCTTCATGAGCAGTGCGTTCTGTCCACCATCCTTTTGGCAGTCACATTTTCTGGACCCAGAGTTGGGACATGTGCTTTAATGAAAATATGTAGATATACAGGAATGAGGGAAGGGGATGTTTGACATTGAGGTTTTTTCATAAAATCCAGAATGTATGGTTACTTTGCCTGCGTTGCTCAGCAAAGTGCTGGCCTTGAAGCCAAGACTCAGAAACCGTTTACTCATGGATCTGAATTTGCAGCCTGCTCTTTGCCAAGTGCCACCCTTGAGGCACCTCTGTGAGCTTTCTGATTACATTATTGTGATTACATTATTGGTAGCATTCAGCTAATATTTTGTCTAGTGTCTTGAAATTGGTTGCTACATTTTAATTTTTTTTCCCACCTGTCCACCATTGTGCTTTTCTTTTTTGAAAAGTCTGGGGAAACGAATCCCACTGTATTATTATTTATCAAGTTTCATGGTCAGGAAAGAAAATACCAGTAATGTGAGGTTGGAGGTGGGGGGAGATCTAATTAAGCTTGACTCTGTCTGGTTTTCAATTCTACTGCTGTTGACAGCTCGCTCCTAGGAGAAAGAAGTCCCAGTTGGTCTCCACCACAAAAAGGTTTTTAATAAAATATTCAGGATAGCTGAGGACCTTTAGAATGGGTAATTTTATTCAACATACACTATGATCTTCCTGCTGGTTGTGGGCTCTGGACCAATACCCAGGAGCTTCTCTTGGAGTGCATGACTATTATGCATTATGTTAGAGTATTCTGTGAAAAGTCAATTTACTCAGAGTCAGATACACCATATTTTAACTTTGAGACTAAAATTGTCTCTGGGGTTTAGTTTGTTGCCATGATTAAGCTCTTACTGTTCTGCAAATCCTAGATTTATTTTTAACTGCTTCAGTGCTGCATTTTTAAAAGACTAATGAATGGTTAAAAAAGAAAGAGGAAGAAAAAAAACGCACAGAATAATCTAGGACTCAGGAAGAATGCTCTGATAAAGTGCAGACTTCCGTTAAATAATGCCTGTAGTGAGTTTACCTGCCGTTGGCTTTGCCTCTGGTTTTGAGGGCCTGCCTAACCGAGCCTAGGACTTAATGAGGTGGCTCCCTTCAGTGTCTTAGACACTTAGCTCTCAAAAATCTCTATCTACAAACCAATTTTTCCCATTCATTATGAAACGAGCAGGAGAAATTGAATGCGTGGGTTGAAATCCCTGTTAATCAATTGGACTACTCCCCTTGGGTTGTAGTTGAAGAGCAAGTTTTCATTATCTCCAATAATTAGCATCATTTTTTTTTTGAAATGAGCTGAATGGACTGACACAGTAATCTGTGGCGGATATGTCATGTGTCTGGCCATTATTAACTTTTTGGGGAGGAGGAAAGAGTAGGTAGGGAAAGAGACAGACTATGGGAATTTTTTTCTTATCTTGGTGGCGTTTAACATGAGCCTGTGGCAGGGAGTGGGGTCTATTTTAGATGATCTAAAAGTGTAATGAGCATGACTTTGGAGACATAATTAACGGCTTGAATTCTGATCCTACAGTTTATTTGGTGAGTGAAATTTGGCAAGTTACTTACCTCTCTAAGACTGTGCATCTGCCTCTATAAAATGGAGGTAATAACACCTCCCTAGTAAGGTTAAATTAAAGATTAAATGAGAGAGTGAGTGCATATATAAAGCACCTAAGAAGTTACTGGCACATAGTAAATACCCAGTACATTGTAACTGCTATTATTGCAGCTTTATTACTTTAGGCAGCTGTCATATTACATGGAAATTATTTTTTACTCATCATATATATGATAGGTTCACTTAACCACTATGCTCAAGACTCCTGATGAGGCCCTGAGAGGCACAGAGGAATGAATCCATTATTCTTATAGGAGGATCAGAAGTGGTCAGAAATGATCATGGCAGAGAGCGGGAGGTGACAAGTGCCACAGAAGATGAACAGGGCAGTGTCTGGTACAGTGGTGCTAATGGAACAAGCCCCCTTCATTGTGTGGTTGATGGCAGAGACATGTGGGACAGAGCTACAGAGGGATATTGGCTGTGATTTCTGGCCGCAGAGCCCCAAGCCTAGCTTTCTTTTCAAGGGTGTTTTTCGTTCTGGCCTCTAAATTCATATGTTGAAGCCTTAACCCCAATGTGGTGGTATTTAGAAGGGGCTTCTTTGGGAGGTGATTAGGGTTAGATGAGATCAGGAGAGTGAGGACACTCTGATGGCATTAGTGTCCTTATTAAAATAAGACAAAGTGACAAGAGCTCTCTTATGCTCTCCTGCTCTCTTTCTCTCTCTCTGCCACTTAAGGACATAGCAAGAAGGCGGCTGTCAGCAAGTACGATAGGGACCTCACTAGTAATGACATCCGCTGGCCTCTCAGTCTTTGACTTTCCAGTCTCTAGAAATGTGAGAAATAAATGACTGTTGTTTAAGCCACAAAGACAGAGATCTCCTGTGAGCTTCTTGTTATCCTTTTATTTATTTATTTTTAAAAAAGATTTATGTTATTATTTATTTGAGAGAGAGTGAGAGAGAGAGCACGAGTGGGAGGGCAGAAGGAGAGAGAGAATCCCAAACAGACCTCGTACTGAGTATGGAGCCAGATGCGGGGCTCGATCTCATGACCCTGAGATCATGACCTGAGCCAAAATCAAGAGTCAGTTTCTTAACTGACTGCACCACCCAGACACCCCCTGTTATCCTTTTAACGAATCCCTTTTCTGCTTTTATCAGCCAGAGTCCACTGCTTCTTGCTGCTAAGAACCCGACCAGCGTACCCTTCGGTGGCAGGATCTGCGCTGTGAGACTCTGGCACAGCTTGAGTGTCTGGTCCACTCTGCCTGCCTTCTTTCTCATCCTACTCTAAAAGGCTAATTACTTCAAGATGCCCCCATGCATCTTCCAAATTGGAGAATCTGAATGGCTTCGTTAATTACCACTGGGCAGTGTGGGACATCAGATCACCTCAATGGACTGTAGTCAGCTTGCAGATTTGGGCCACATTTGGTCTAATTAGGGGCAAAGACATGCTCAAGGCAGAGCTTGGGGGCACCTTCCCTTTGCATGGGGCACGAAGGAGGCATGTTCCTTGACAGGGATGGTGAACATGGTAGGCACCATGATTGACTTTTCTAGTACAGTGTTCACCATATAACCTAAATTGAGCTACAAACTGGCAAGGTATGTCGTTAGGGGGAATGCAGGGCTGGGATGGAATATCTCAGCGGGGCTTATCAGAGAGAGATGCCACTCCACCAAACTCTCAATTATAATGGCTCAGATATGATGGATAGAAGTCTATTTCCCACTTATATAATAACCTACATGGGAGTTCCTAATTAGTGGGTGGCCCCCCTCTAAGCAGGGATCGGGGATCAGGACTCTTCTGTCATATGGCTTCACTGTCTTCAGCATTCGGCTTCCCAGGTCTTCATGCTTTCCTACATTCAACTAGGAGATTCCACGTGCAGAGTTTTATAAGCCAGGTCTGGAATTGGCACCTGTCACTTCCATTTACCTTTCACTGGCTAGCATGCAGTCACATGGCCACCTCTAAATGTAAGAGATGTTGGGAAATATAGTCTAGCTGTGGGCAGAGGAAGAAGAGGAAATGGTTTGGCCCATAGCTAGTTAACCTCTTGAGTCTTGAGCTGGGGCATAAAGAACGAGAAGGCTCTGAATGGGGGAGATGAGGGGATGACATCTCAGATAGCAGCAGACATGAGGAGTAGAGTATGGAGAACAAGAAGAGGGGGCTGGCTGTGAGGAGTGCAGAATTGAAAATTAACCTCTTATCACTGAAGTTCCTAGTCTGAGATTTTTGTATCTCAAATGAAGAAGAATGCTATGGTTGAAGATGCTAGCCCAGGACCTAGAACACCTGGTTCAAATCTGAGCTCTCAGACACCTATCAGCTGTGGTATCTCTCTTTTTTAAGATTTTATTTATTTATTTGAGAGAGAACACATGCATGTGCACAAGCAGGGTGGGGAGCGGGGTGGTGGAGAGAGGGGCAGAGGGAGAGGGAGAAGCAGACTCCCCACTGAGCAGGAGCCAGATGTGGGGCTCAATCCCAAGAGCCTGGGATGACCTGAGCCAAAGGCAGATGCTTAACCGACTGAGCCACCCAGATACCCCTCAGCTGTGGTATCCTGTATAACCTCTGTGTCACGTTTTCTGCATCTGTGAAATGGGGCTAGAAAGGTGATCTATGTCATAGGCAGGTTGTGAGGATTAAATGAGTTCAAACCTATAAAGGATATAGAAGAGTGTCTGGCATACAGTAGAATTAATAAATGTTACTACTTTCACTCTTCACATGTATATGTATATGTATATGTATTGTACACGTGTTTAAATTATAACCCCATGAGGACACAGAGAAATCGGGGTAAAGGAGAGAGAAGGGAGGGTGGGGATTTGACTTCAGCTTTGTATTTTGGTCACTAATAATGTCACAACACTCACTCTTATTAATTTTATTAATCTTAGTACTTTGGATAGGCAGGGCTTTCTTCTGATTGCCTTTTCTGTCTCACCAATTATCAGTTGGTTCTTTAGTGACATTTGGTCATACATTTTGTATTTTGTGTTATGACATAAATCTTTTCTCCCATCTTTTGTCTGAAATTTGGCTCATTTGTACGAGAGATATAATGATGCTCATTAGTATTGGTAGGACCCAGCTGCTGCCGGCTTCCTTAGAGCAAAGCCCCACTCATGCGGGCCTTTATTTCACTGGGGTGTGCTGCCCATGAATGCAAGGTCATTGCCAGTTCCTGCTCTTGTTTTCCCCTTCCTCTCTGTGCCCCTTCTGGCTTGCCCATCCAGTTGCCCATTGGGCTGCTTTTCATGGTCAAAGACCACCTTTCACCCACTCTCGTCACTTGGGCTGCAAGTTCTTGGGGTCCTGTGGAAATATCCCCAAGCCAGCAGCTGCTCCAAGTGCAAGTCTGATGGCCACCCCCCTAGCTGCCAAGAGGGGTGGAGCAGCAGCCTCCGGATAAGGTGATCGGTAATGGGCACTGACATTTGATGAACTACCTCTCCGCATTCTTGCTTCACAGAGAGGCCGGGTAGAGTGGGTTTGCCAAGTTCTCAAATAAGAAAACAGTGTGTTTCCACTCGAGTTCACATTCGGAAGTAAACTCGCTGGGCAACTTCTTACATGAGGCTCATGTAACTTTAATGCCTCGTCCTGGCATTGTTTACTTGCCTGGCTGGTACTGGCCCCTCTGCGTGGCCTCCTGGAGGACAGGATTTGTTCCGTGCCTCGAGGGCATGCCGTCCCAGGTCAGCAGATGGCCTTCTGATTACTATTTCCAGCCTGTCTTACCTGACCATTCCCTCACTGTATGAACAGCTGTTTCCTTCACTTCAGTGCTGCCCAACCAGATTGGTGATTTTTCTTCTGCCCTTTTGTTTGCACAGAACATAAATCTTTCCCTTTTTCTGACCTGGCCTGCAGTTCCATCCACCTGTGCCTGCCTTGAGCAATATATAACTCTCGCCAGGTTCTGTTTCCTTTGCTCACTTCAGCCTATAAACCAAACTTTCTTCTTCCTTCTGCCCCCTCTCCTGGGCTGATTCAGCACTCTCTTAGCACCTGGCTGCCAGTTAACAATTAACCACAAAAAATACATTATTTTATGGGTCTGACCTGAGATGGAAACTTCCGACAGAATAAGATATGCAACAGAAACCTCCATCCTGTTGGCCTCCTTTCTCTTTTTCTGGAGTCTGAGAAGACACAAGTTACATCAGGTTAGCAGCGACTGTGCTAATTGAAAATGAGTTAATTAAATAACTCGGTACTTCGAGCTGTCAAAATATAGCCAGTCAATGGAATCAAACCAGTTAAATGTTTAACAATGATCACAAAAATTGGATATGAAGTTAAGAAAGGAAAAGGAAACTCTGTTCCTAAGAGGGCACTCTTGTGGTTTCTAGACTATGACTAGTTAAATGCTATTGATTTTTCTAATTGCTACGACCGTTTCAGTGGTGCTTGGGTTTATGACTTTATTTTAGTTTTCTGGAATAGAGAAAAATCCCGCGACACATTTTCTTGTCGCCCTCTTTTTATTGAAGGTGTAAAATGCTCTCAAAACATTTGTTTCTCACTTCTAGTTGAAAACCAAGAAAGTGAAGTAGTCATGCAGTAAAGTTGTAGCAACAGGCTATAGAAAGCGGGGACTCAGGTCTTCTGTTACATTACGATTAGAATCTACCAGACACATACTCCATACATGTGACAATTCATGGGTGGCAACTGGTTGAGAATGCTTAGCTACCTTTTCATTTATTCTGGAGGTTCAGCATGTAGGTTTTAAAGATGGGCCATCCTCCACTCCCCCCATCAGTTTTGCTTTGCAGCAGGCCAAGATTTGGTGTGTAATTAAAACCCAAGTATCTAAATGAGAGCTTAATTGACAAGGCAGTGTATATAGAATTAGGGATGCCTCCAAGTTGACTTAGGCTGAACTGATAGGGCAGTAAGCATCTGGATGGAAAGTTCTGACAGTCCATCTATTTGGGAGGTCTCTTTCACCTCACACAATTGGCATGTTGAATCCATTCCACTTGAATTAGCTGATCATCCCATTTTCTTTGACAGAGCAGAATAACAGTTTATGGCATTTGTATGGTGGTTTTTATTTTTCAGTGCGTTTTCACATCTGTTATGTCTCTTGATCCTCCTATTAACCCTGTGAGATGGATAGGTCAGATATAACTTCCCTCTGTTATATGTAGTAAAAGGTCCAGAGTGGTTTACCTGGCTTGTGTGAGGTTATAAAACTAGTTAGTATCAGAACCAGAATGATACCCTAGACATCCTGATTCTTGGTCCAGTGACATATTTTCATTTCACACGAATCATAAAGGGTATACTCTGTGAACTTTTACAAAACTAACATGCAAGGACAGCAAACTTAAACTTATGTAGAACTCTTACCCCCAGCAGCAAAGGTCACATAATCAGGCACACTTTGTGGTGCAGTTTTATGGTTTAAATCTCTAGTGACAACCCTCTGTCACCACTAGATCCTGAAGTACCAGCTGAGTCATCAGATCAAGAGGACCTGTGCGCACTGTAGTTTTGATTCTAAGACCAAGCCACTGTTGACAAACAACACCTTTCTTAAACATCTATAATTCATATATGGTACTTACATTATTTGCCAAATAAGTAGAACATTCAGTTACTCAGAATGGCAAGTATTTTATTGTTAGTGGGTAGGAGTACAAAACTTGAAAGATGACAGAGACAACCGAGCCATGTAGTTAGGTCTTTTCATTTTAGAGATGTGGAGATCAAGACCCAGGGAAATGAAGCGGCTTGATCAAGGTCTTTTGCTATTTGACGGCTCACTCAGGTCCTCTGCCTTTCACTGTGTGGCCTCTTTACCATGGGGTTGCCTCAGCTGTGTGAACCTGAACACCCACCCTCATAGAGGAGGATAGAAACCTTCCCAGGAAGACCTTGGGTCCTTCTCACAGTGATTATACGTACAAATAAAGTCACTATATCTTTAGAGTTTGTTGAAAGGCACGGGGTTTAGAGAAACAATTTTTCATCAAAATATTTGAATTGATGATAGATACAACAATATTCTGTTTTGGGACTTGTTTAATAATTTGTAAATTCACTAGAAGTTAAGATCATAAACTATTTTCTTTGTTGGTTAGGTTTCTGGAACAATGAGTTTCACGTATTTAAATTAATAATAGCAAATAGTAGTGAGACCTTAACATATCCAAGCACTTTGATTATATTTTCCCATTTAATTCTCTCAAGCACCCTATGAAGCTGATACTATTCAACTTGCATTTTCAAACATTGCTCTTCAGCCAACCTGATCATATATCAAAAAGCATTTCCTGAACTCTTCGTGATGTTTGATTTCTCTGGTAACTATGAAATGGACTGCAAATTAAAATCTCATAAGTTGCTCAGTATTTCCTGTTAAGGACTTCTGGATTTGGTGGCCAGGTAATGCAAAGGCAGATGTCCTTCTGAATTTGTTCAAGAGGGTTTCTCCAAGGGTGCTGACTGCCTACAAACATCTTGTCGAAGGATTCCTTGGTGTGAAACTTCTCTAGCAAATTCTGTATCTCTAAAGAAATTTTTAAGCGCACATAAGGAGCAGTCTGTAGAAGAGTCTCTTTTACAATCTGAACACTTGTTTTAGAAGGTAATGAAGACATATACTTAAAAAGATAACAAGCAGTATGGAAATAATGATTAAGCTAGATCTTTATGCCCAATTTCTGTTCTCATTTGTTGGTTTATAAATTAGGAATAGGGCAGTAGAGTTACATCTTTTTTCCTTTATTCATTCTCTAGATGTCATCACCCAAATTTTATCTCTGATCCCTGAAGATTCCGTGTGAACCATCACAGCACAGGCGGGCTGCCCATCTCAGGTGAGAGTGCTTGGAATAATTAGCTTTTGATTTTGTAACCACACCAATTTAATAAGGAAGAACCCACAGAGAGCTTAATCAACCTCACAACGTCTCTTTTACAACTCTTTTCCCTTGACTTACCACCGGCTCTTTCAATAAACATGAGCTTGTGAAAGAAAAAGCTACATAAAATTTTATACTTCTCATACTCTGTTTTCCTTTTTAAGTTGCAAACTCAAGGCTGATTGTACTGCACTCCAACCAAAAGACCCCCTCAGGCAAGAAACGCATTATGGAAAGCTATTTATGAGGTTTAAATTATCCATATTAACATTCTTAAGATTCACCAGTGTGGTTTCTGGATGCCAGATCCAATCCACAGTGACGACGCTTCAGTGTTGGCTCATACAGTTGACGGCAGAGACTCTCTGAGGGAGAAAATGCAGAGTGAAGCCACGGGGCTGGAAGATCCCTGGAGGAGTTAATCTATCCCCCTGCCTCTGGCAGGACCAAAAGCAAAACCCATTTAGGTACCAGCACAGGCCTATGTGCCTGTTTTGTTTGCAAAACCTGATTGGTTCCATCTCTTTCCATTTTTTAAGTGAGAGCTGTAGGCAAAGTGTAAGAAAACATTGCTTAGTATATGTAGACACACATGTATACAGTCAACCCTTGATCATTAAGTATTTATGAGAATTCTCCTCTTTTAAAAGGACAGCATTAGGCCAAGAGAATTAACCCAGTGTAGGTAAAAACACTTGTATGTTCACAAGGAGCTTACAGTTTGGTTATGAAGACATGACATACATTAGGAGCATTCACATTTCAATTCAGGACAGCACTGGCTTGTGTTGACATAAGTATTAGAGACCTAATGTGTACAAGCACTGACAATTCTAATCACATTCACTTGGATTTCTAGTTCTTGTATACTTTCATGTCCTGGGAATTCATTCACCGCATTTTGAAATTACAAAGGCTTGGTTTTACAGAGGTTAGAGACATCCAATTTTTCTCTCTTGAATTCTTGCCCAGAAATATATCTGCTCTCTCGATCCCTATCCCACTGCTAGAAATTAGTAGTGCCACCAGTTGGACTGCTGTAAGAGACCCAGGAAAGCAGGGCCCAGGCCTCCCTGTAAGGTTTTATTTCAGGGCATTCCCTTGGGCTAAGGGCAGGATTTTTTTAATTGGAGAGAAATGGTTAATGGTCCCTCATTCCTGTCTCTCCTCAGGTAGGGTCACCAGACTCCTGCTTGGGTCAGAAAGAATGGCATTAAACAGAAAGCTGGGTAGAAAAGAAACTCTTCATTAATTCATGCACTCGTTCAGTGGGCTAGTATGGACTAGACTCTGGAGCTACAAAGACAGATGGCACTTAGCTCTTGTTTGTGAAGAGCTCACCCCTGATGCTGTGGCAAAGGATAATAATAATAGAGACAAGGACAAGGTGTAGTGTGGGAGCCAGGAGGGAGAAGGATTATATCAAAGAGGTCCTGCAGAATGTTTCATAAATTTTGTCATATTTCAACCGGGCTTTGAAGGATAGGAGATTTCATCAGAAGAAGAAGGTACAAGACTCATTCTAGACAGAAGGAGCACTGTGTGTCAAGTAGTGGCCCTGGAGCCGGGTGTGGTCAGGGGAGATCAAGCAGAAGAGGACCTCTGCAAAGGGGTTGAGCTTAGAAGAGCAGTTTGGTGGCCCTTTTTGAAAGCATGGTTTGGGAGTTTGGATCTGACCCAGACAGAAGTCAGGATGGGAATCAGATTAAGCTCTTAAACAGTAAAGGGCATGTCTGGGTTCATGCTTTGGGAAGATTTCTCCGGCAACCAGTGTGTAGAGGAAATACGGAGGTGAGAAAAGCCCAGAACAGGGAGACTGGCTTGGAGGCCATGGCAGTAGTCCAGTGAGGGAAGATGAGGGTTGAGCCACGCAGGAGAGGGAGTGGCCTCAGGAGATGGTTGGCATCCTCAGAGATGACAGGATTTAGAGACTGGATCTTGTGGGTAAAAGAGAGAGAAAGACGAAGTGCTCTGTTTCTCACCAGATTCAGGGAGATAAATGTGTTGTGAGGAGGAGCAAGTCTGGAAGGGGTGGGTGTAGAGCCAAGGAGTTTTTGGAAGGAGTTCATTTGCAGATACATGGTATTCATGGAATGAGTGGTGGGTGATGTTCAATTCAGCTGAAAACTTAAGATTGTAAAGCTGGGGAGTGACACCTAGGTGGGACAAGACAATTAAGCTCTCGTGGATGACTGAATTGGGGTTGCAGTTTTGGGAAATGCTGTCGCTGGGGGAGTCTCCCTGTCTGTATTCCCAGAGATGGTCGTGGCATTATTAGCCTCAGCCTCACTGTGGTTCATGTCGGTCAACAGTTCTTCAGTTTTTCTACCAAGATGCCCCTCCATCACAGGGGACACTCGGGTCTGGGCGACAAGGAGAAAGTTTCTTTCAAGTGCCTGTTTTATATGAAAAATATATTTAATGTCTGGACTCTGGATATATTACATAAAATATCCGTGTTTACTTTGATATAAATTTTGTTTTAAATTATTTACTGGTTAAATTATGCATGTTAACTGCTCCCACCGAATCTATGCATATCCAGGGAGATGCACCTTGGTTATCCTATGGCCTTGGGCCCCCCTGGCCTGTGACCACATGCTTCTTGGTTTGTGAAGCACAGATCTAATCGAGGTCTGACCATGACAGTGGACAGCTCTTTTCCTGTTTGGAAAGAGCCTTCTAATTCCCACATGCTTGAATGTCAGGTTGTGATATACCAGAATTCCCAAGCCATATCCTCAGGCAGGGTGTGAGCAAATACTGATACTGTAACAAGAAAATATGCAGAGCTGCTTCTTTTTTCTTTTCTTTCTTTCTTTCTTTCTTTATTTATTTCTTTTAACCCACCAGATTATGTATTTGACTTTTTTAAATTACAAAGATAAGATGGGGGAAAAAATGGACTAATGTATAAGTGCATGAAATATCAATTATGTTTCTGCCTTCCTCCTCCTGCCCTCCCCTACCTCCACCCCACTCCTCAGGGGTCACCTATCTGAATAATTGGCTGTGTTACAATGACTTGCTGCTCAGAGTAAGATCAAATGACCTTCAGCATCAGCCTCGTTAGAAATGCAGAGTCTCAGGCCCTACCCTAGCAGACTGAATCAGAATCTGAGTTTTAAGAAGATCCCCAGGTAATTCATATGCACATTCAAGTTCAAGGAGTGAACTTTTTATGGAACAAAGAGAAGGGAAAGTTTATTTATTTTCTCTACAGGAAGGTCTAGTTTTTGAATCCCCAAATCTTGCTGTCCTCAAAGGAGGAGGTCAAACTGCAGCTGGCTCTGGACCATCATGTCCTCTCCACAAGGGATCAGTACCCTCGTGGACAAGGGGTCACTAGCCAAACTGGCTGTTTGCAGGCCCCATCTATTCCTTTAGCTCTCTCCGCCCTCAGATTTCTGGGGAAATAAAACAAAACAACAGACGCAGTAATTCCCAAGTGGTGCTTTCTGATGAGCTCCTCAGCTGTTCATACACATTTGAATAGAATTTGGTTCTCCTGGCGTCGCTCAGTGTGGTATATGAACAATGAATCTTAGAACACTGAAAAAATAAAATAAAAGTAATTGGGGAAAAAAAAAAAAATATATATATATATATAAATCACTAGGGAAGGAGGAAGACCAGCTTCTTGTGACAAATCACCCAGAGTCCCTACGTGCCACGGCCACTGCTGGGGAACCCCGTGGCAAGGTTGCTGGTGGAGGTGTTTGATCAGGGCCTAGCATGAAGAGACGAAAGCAGACACTTTGTAGAGAAGGTACCTAAATTCACTCTAAAATTTTACAGACTGGAGGCTGCCTTGCTGTGGAGGGAACTGAGTTTGGATACTGTTGGCGTGGATCCAGGGCACCTGGGTTATAAAGATTCAAGTCAGCCCTTCAGGTCTCCAACATTGTGCGGTCGATTGTGCTGATGGTGTTGACTATGATCTTGGAATCAGGCACAGTAGTCTGCCCTTCTCCTTTGTGGGGTACCATGGCTGAAATATGCTAGGTGACCCAAAAACAATTGCGCAGGGTTAAGCCATGATGGGGACCACTGCAGCTGGTTCCTCTGTACTTGCAGAAGGTTTAATTGAAGGGATCTGGTAGTAGTAAAATATATATGAAATGACTAAGAGGATGATGGAAATAGACACATTTATTTATTCATTCACCATGTAAGTTGAGCATAGAACAGGCCAGTGTTTTTCATTGTTTAAAGCTTTACTTTGATATGCCTAAAATTCCCTTCCTTCACTGCCAGGATTATGATATACCCCTTATTATCTCCCCCAACCTCCACCATCTCCATTAAAAATCAGTGTGTTCTGTGTATCCTCACCAGTGAAGACAATTTTTTTTTGGACTTGAGTTTCTGTGCTGTGAAAGTAATGGTTGTGTTTTCACTTTTCAACTATAAAAGCATAATACTGAATATGTTTTCTCAAGCTACATACTGTCTCCGTGTCCCACCTGGGGAGTTTGATCTAGCCCTTTAGAGATTCTCTCTCCTTGGAGAGAATTGCTATAGTAGGAATTTAGTACAAGTGAAATTCTGGAAATAATCATCTTGTAAAGATCATGCCAGAGATCTCAGAAAAATAAGAAGGCAGCTTCTTCTAACAGATAAAGAAGGTAAGATGAACGATAGGGCAGACAATAAAGTTTTGGGTTATAATTACTTTTTTCTCAAATACTCTTTCTTCTAACACCTGCCTGTATCAAACATGACTCTGGGAAGGCACTTAGGCAATTTCTAAGTTATAATTTTGGCCATGCTTGCCAACCTGTGGGATTTCTTTAATAAGAAACCAGTTTATTTTTCCCATTGGAAGTTAGTTTTAAAAGCCCTAGGACCTCCCTCTCAGTGAAATTCCTACTGAAAATACAAATGAATGATTGAGATCTTTCCCTTAAGATAAATACTAATGTGGGAGGAAGGAAAGAGCACGAGAGCTTTTGTATCTGAGAAAGGAAGGTGGAAAATCCATAGAATGAGGAGACACAGGATGTGGAAGACAGATGTGGTTAGTCTGGGGACAGTTATTCTTTTTTTTTTTTTTTTTTTTAAAGATTTTATTTATTTATTTGACAGAGAGAGACATAGCAAGAGAGGAAACACAAGCAGGGGGAGTCACAGAGGGAGAAAGCAGGCTTCCTGACGAGCAGGGAGCCCGATGTGAGGGTCGATCCCAGGATGCTGGGATCATGACCTGCGCTGAAGGCAGACGCTCAACGACTGAGCCACCCAGGCGTCCCTGGGGACAGTTATCCTATAGGGATTTTGGTGTTTGGAGGTCCTCTGGCATCCTTTCCAAGCATAGGTAGTGAAGGGCCAACATGATGTTTCCACTCAGGTTCCCAGTATAGCATTTGACACATAGTAGTAAGATGCTTAATAAATGTTGAATGGGTACATGAATTCTTAAAAATACTACTTGGTATCTTCTCTCTCGCTCCCTGTTACAAGAGAAAAATTACTCAGTGGGCAGATGGCTTGTAACAACCCAGGTAGTTAAGCTGAGGTACAGAGTTTATCTGGGCATCTTAAGAGATCTTTACAGAAAAAGATAATTTTCAGAAAATATCTGTAAGACACAGAGAACTAATGTCAGAAGTCTGATTTTAGCTTTGCTACTAGTACTCTTGTGAAATTCTTCAAGTCTCAGTGTTTCATCTGTAAAAAAGTAGTAATGAATTTTTCATAGAGTTGTCATGAGGATTAAATGAGATGTGCAGGGTATGAGGCAGAGGGACTGCCACTGTATAGATATTAAAGGGTATACCGTTACCCCAAAGTTATTCGTGATAGGTGTACAATCAGATTGGGATCTGAGTTCTTGCCAGTTTAAATTCCTTCAGAGTAATGATTGTGAGGCCTCTAGATTCTTTGAAAAGCTGTGTATTTCAGAAGCATGGAGTGGTCCTTTATAGGAACATTGCCTAGTTCTCAGGCAGGGGGGAATTTTTGACAAGCCTACTCAGGAATGTGACTCAAATCAGAGGCATAATCCAGAGGCACTAGGATCTTTTCATTCTAGGAAGACCCTTGCATTTAAGGAAGATGTTATAATGTTTTCAAAAGCCATGGGCTTTTACAACTTGACCTTATAGTCTTAAAGCTAAATATTCAGGTCTCCAAGACCTGGGCCATGAGCTTATTAGAGGCAAGGGATTGTAACTTTTTCCTGATAGCTACACAGCTTCTTGCCAGGGCCTTTTGGTAGCTGGTAGATATTTGATTGGTGAATGACTGAAATACCCAAATAAAGGCTAATCAGAGAAGTGGCCTAGGAAGTTTAAGATTGCAGTTGGGGAATCAATCCAGAGAGAGGGAGGCTGGTGACAGATGGGGATAAGCTTGGCAGGTCAAATCCAAGAAGCAGTGCAAGAGGTAGGCCAGAGCAAGGTTCACACCCGGGCCGGTTCCCATGAATGGTTTTGTGTTGGTGGTGGCCCCAAACTTCCTTTGTGTAGGGCAACTGTCGGTTTCCTGGGAGGGCTTCTCCATAGGTAGCTTGCACGTGGCCTCAGAGTATCCTGGATCAGTATGGAGAATTGACTTGAGGAAAGGCTGAATGTGGGTCATCTTTGGTGCCAGGGGTTCTTAGTTTGACTTGCATGACTGCCTGCTTCCTGTTTGAGTGGGTACAGAAAGCCTTAGATGCCTGGGATCATTTGTGTATGAGTCACCTTTGGGCTATAGTTGTCTGTTTCTATGTATGGTAGGCTGGAACTGTTGCAAAAAATTTTTGATCATGTCTTTAGTAGTGATTTTTTTAAAAAAATTTTCTTCTTTTAAGATCTACTTGAAGGCATTGTATACAAACATTCATGAGCTGGTCTAACAGGTCTAGAAGAGAGGTAAGCCCAGACTCATGTAGCATTTCTTTATTTATCTCTAGAAACTTTTCATTCTGGAGAATACGACTCTCCATATCATCATCAAATGGTTTTTCAACAAATCTCGTCTCCTATGTACTGCCTGCCCCTACGACTGGAAGCAAATCCTGACAAGATATTACTCCATAGCCTAGGGGTTCAAAATTATCATCATCCTCACCACCATCATCATCATATCATCATCACAATCACCATCACAGCTTCCTTTGAGAATCTCATAAAACTCTAGCCTTTCTTTACAAAAACCAACCAAATAAATAACAACAACAAAAAACCCAACCAACCAACCAACCAGCCATATACTTGCATCCCAAATCCTGCATACTATTTCAGGGGATTCACAGCCTTCCTGAAACCCTGCCAAGGACTCTGTATTAAGAAACCCTGCTTTGGACTGAAGTCATCATCCGTGGTATTTATTCTCGGACCTCCATCAGGCAAGGAGACTGTTGATGGGCATGAGAACAATACGATGTTCAGCTGCAGATTGGGGAAGCTCGGTCCTTGCTAGAATGAAGTGAATCTGTCCTGATTCATTACTTTAGCCCACCTCTGGGGTGTCATTGACATTAAAATGAAGCACAAATTATTATTTTCAATGAAGGTGGAACCTTTAAAACCTTTAAAAGTAATACTTATGAATATGTAATAAAAAGTTACTCTGGGTGTTTTTTTTTTGTTTTTTTTTTTTACTCTGGGTGTTTTGAAGTAACAGATACTTCCAATGAATATTAATGAGGGAATATGAGACTAACAGATATAGTGGGAAATAATACCAACGCACTGAAACTGAGGAATAGAAATTTTAACAAAAATTATTAAAATAATTGATGCTAATATAATTTTTATATGTTCCTAATTTTTAAGGGACAAGAAATTGCTTTGGAATTCAAGGTCAGCAGATTACATGTTTAAATGCCAGCTCAGCTACAACTGTGCCATTACTAACTTTCACTAAGTATTGAAAAATCTATGTGAGGTGTATTTCGATTTCTCAATTTTGCTCTTTTTAAGAGAGAAAAGTTAAAAGGCAAATCCATCACCAAGCTGGTATTTAAGCTCATAATCAAGATGACCAGCATAACATTTAAGATACAAGCTGCTGAAAATAATTGATTATCTCATGTACAGTCGATCTCATTAACATATGGCAAAGATTACAGCATAAATATGAGAGTCAGCATAAAACCCATTTGCTTGAAAGTATTAAAAATTATATTATTAGGTAACCAAACAAATGTCTTCTGAACAAGGCCTCGGAATGATTTCCTTATGTTCTTGCCAACTATCTTCTCTTGTTTTGCAAATCCCATCTCCAGTTCCCTCTGCTGTGGTGGTCATTCCTCCCCAATACCTAAGTGTTCTAAGTTGACCATTTAGAAAGATAGAGATTCCCATCACTCGCGTAAGTACCACTCATTAAGTTATTGTCACCTAGGTGGCTTTACTAGATGGATCAGAGCTCCCCTTTGGACATTTTTATCATTTTTTACCACTCTACCATCTGCAGCCTAGGATTGAGAATAAGCATGCTAACTTCTGACTTGACGTGTGTGTGTGTGCTCAAAAATGCTCACTTTTTTTCTCCTCTGTAGGTGTTCAGACTTGCATTGAGAAAATAATGTATATCCAGCATTTCTAGATATTCATGGTAGGAGGATTTTCAGGTTATCTTTAGTTTGCTTTCTTTCTAGAACTACAGGTTTGACCTAGTTTCCTTCTCTCTCTGCTTGGCTGTGTCTAATGCTCGCTCCATCCTCAGGTTCCACATCATAGTATCTAGAAGGCTATAGGTTTCTTCCTTGTGGTACCAAGATGATATCAACTGTTCCAGATGTTCACACAAACAAATCCAGAGGAGGCATGGTGGTTACTTAGGGTAGCACTCCTAGAAGAAAGAGTAATTTTACTTTGCTGGAAGCATCTTTGGTCTTACTGGCTCACACTGGGCTGCGTGCGCATCCCTGAGCAAATCACTGGCTGGGGGATGGCACATACTGAGTGCTGAAGCCCTCAGGGAGATCACCTGTGTATCTAGAGTGGAGACCCCGCCTCCCCTGGATCATAATGGGACAGAGATTCAGAGTATTGGTGTCCAGAAAGAGGGAGAATGTATGCTGGACAGCACACAGCAAATGTCCATTTTGTGTTCCTTTTTGCTCTTCCCTGGGACGTGTGTTTAATGAAATGTCTCTAGGTCCTTGTTACGCCAAAATTGGGGTTTGCAGTGGTGGAATCATCACATGAGGATCACTAAAAGGATATGCGATACCTCTATGTGGAGGCAGAAAAAATTGCATCATAATGTTCTTCAGGTGAGAAATAAGGCTGTTATGAGGACTTTAAGATCCTAAAAGCCTAAAAGTCAAGGTAGAGTCCAGAGTTTGTAATACCAATGGTTGATGTTAATACTACCATAAATAATAATAGTTGTATAGCAATTTACCATTTACAGGACACTTTCACATTCCTTTACCTTTAATGATATACGTAAGAAATTGCATTTCTAGGAGCAAAATCCCTACAAACCTACCAAATAACCCAGTGGTTTGTAGAAGTAACAGCTTGTTCTAAAATTAAAATGTTATTTTGCTATGGAAGTAAATATGTGCTTCAAATGACAACACATTAGCTACTCAAAGTTTTATGTGCAAAGATATTTATAACAGCAAAAAGATGAGAGAAATTACATGAATATTGAACAGTAATAGAACAGTTAAATAAATCATGGTATATCTATTTCATTGCATTATTAGTAGATGATTTAAAAATGATGCCCTCAAATAATGTCTCATGACAGGAAGAATTTATTATATAAGTGATAAGAAACAATTTAAAAATCTCAATGAACCAATATTTAGTATGTTTCTAACATTATTAAAAAATAAATGCATAGGGACGAAACATAGACACAAGCATTGGGGTAATGTTCAAAATATACAACCATTGTTACAGCAGGCATTAATCAATCAGAATGGACACCTTGTATTCTCAATTGGTATGATCATGCCGGTGCTTACTGGCTGAGTGTCTATTCTCAAAAAACGAACAGTGGCAAGACAATGGGAGTGAATTTTCCTTTCTTCTTTTTGTCTTAAAAACATTTTTGTACCTTTTTCTGTCTTCTAAGTTCTGTACAGTGAGAATGTATTATTTTTAATAAAATAATAATAAGAATTAATAGAAAAGAATACGGTGCCTTAATATTTCTTGCAGAGGAAACTATAATTTCCTAGAATTTTACAGTGCTTTTGGCATTCCTCTGTTTCTGTGGCCCTTCCCCACCCTCCAGTGACTTTGTCTCCTTCAGTCCATGCCCTATACAGAAGATGCCAGAAATGGGTCAAAAGATGTACTGTCTGAAATGCCCAAGGAAACTAAACTGAATCGACACCATAAAAAAGGAAAGTTTATTGTCTTAGTGATTATTGGTGTAAAACCACAATGTGACCAGTTATATTTTTAGTGGTGGAGTCATACTGACTGCCTACCTATTGACTATGGAACCTTTTTCTCTGTCAACAGAGGAAAATCATTATAACATTTATTTAACTCTCACTGTGCACCAGGCCCCATTCTAAGCACTTTCCTTAGATGATCTCCTTTCGTGCTCACAACCACCCCATCAAGCAGGTGCCATTATTGTCTTCATTTTATAGATGAGGCTGAGAGAGGTCAAGTAATTTGTGAGAGGTCACACAGCTAGCAGTTGTGGAGCTGAGGTTTGATCCGAGAGAGTCTGACTCCACAGCTTTGCTCTTAACCAGTTCATTATCCTGCCGCCAAGAGTCAGCATGATTCTAAAAATAAAAGAGTGCAAATACACTATACTTTCATACACACCCACCCCAGAGGAACATCATTGGTGCTTAATAAATGGTAGGTAACGATACTTACTGTTGAACCTTTTGGCATTTAAAACTCCTTCTAGTAGACAATGCTCATAGTGTAGGACACAGGGCCTCTGATACGTAGGGATTGCTTAGTCTCTGTTCTTTGCAGTAATAGCTATGATCTTATGCCTCAGTTTTCTTTCCCATCAAATGGAGATCATAATGATACCCGCCTTTCAGGCTGTGTAGATTGAACAAGTTAAAACATATAAGGCTCTTAGATCAAAGCCTGACAGAATGTAGTAAGTGTGAGTTGCTGCTATGTTTTGTTGAGTTTTTTCACTTAGAGGAAGAAATATCTGCCTATGATGGTACTACAAGAAGGGGTTTGAGCTGGTTCATCAGCAAGGCTCCCATGACAGAGAAAGGCCAGGCAACACACTCTTAGACCATAAAGGTCAACATAGAACATTCACTCATTATCTTCATTTCCAGGCCTGATATTTATTTGCACTATATATTCCAGATTTTTCCCCATAAATAACCTCGTCTTCCCGGACCCTGCTTTGCACTGTAGTTTGGTTAAGACTTCCCCTAATCAGTTTTGCATACACTGCCCTTATGTTGTTGATTTAAAATTCGGTTAGAGTGAATTTCAGCTGGCATGGATTTCAATGACTGATTCTAAGTTCATTCATAATATGGCCAGGGTGAAGAGAATTTTGTCCAGTGGTTTGATGTTCGCAGAGTGTGAGGCTAATGGGGTATTAATTGAGCAGTGAGCACCTAATTAGGAATTGCAGACTTGGGCTAGCAGCCTGGGTAGTGAAGGTACCCAGTAAAGGCTGAGTGGTGGGTTTTGAAAAAGGACTAGCTAAGCTTGGCCATTTTGATGCTTTTCTTGCAGCCCAGTGGGCCTTGTCCTTCCAAATTTTCTGGGCAAGTGGCAGCTGCTGGGACAGAAAGCCTGATATGTGGAAGGGGGAAAGGATGGTGAGAGAAAGCTCTCTCCCTTCCTAAGGATGAAGAAGACAAGCAATTGATTTCTGGGGCAGGCAATCTCTAAACGATTGTGCACACCCTGATAATTTGGGGAGCTGCTAACATTTTTGGAAATGGGAATATATTTAAAATTCTAACATATAATTTCTAGCTATTTCCAACCTCCCATATGTGTATCGCCAAAAGTGAATTTTGAGAGCAGTAGTGGGAAAATACTGCCTGGGGATAAAGAAAAGTTACTGCAGGAGTCTGGTTTCTATATTAATTTATTTCACAATAAGAGCAAATTCCTTTCCCCAGGGGAGTATTTGACACAGTAATTGCACTAGGGGACAGTCACTGTTTCATTTCATTTTCTTTGTCTTTTTTAAACTTTCTTTGTAAAGCAAAGTGTTATAAATCTTCCTGAAAGAGCCACTTAAATAAGATATGTGAGCTGTGAGATATATTTTATGTGTGTATGTATACATATATAATGAACATCATATCTATATATATAGATATTCATTCATTCATTGTTGAATCTCAGAATGACATTTTGACCAGTCAGAAGAGAAAATTATAAATACACGAGATCAAAGACACTATGAAACGTATCTTCCCAGATTTAGGGAGTAAGAGAACACATGCCGTCTACATGTTATAGATCCGGAGCAAAAACTTGAGCGCAACTTGCATTTCTTCTAAGTGACAATGATTTTATTACCTACAAAGATTTTTAAAAATTTAAATTGTATTTATAACATAAATACAGTTTTTAAATCCTGAATTCCTATGAATGTGATGGTTTTAATGGCTGACACACATCCAGTTCAAAATAATGTGCTTTAAAATAGAGGAGTTTGAGAGGTATGTCATTCCGTATTATAGCTTTCGATTGGGACCGGCCTTCTGGAATCCTGTAACACTCAACAGCCTCCCCGTTTCCAGCTCCTTCTCACCCTCCCTAGGGTCTCAGTACTATCAAACTACTATGGTAACTTTCAGAACACTTCAATTAACTCAGCTGTACTAAGGTTTGGGGACTTCTGCTGCTGTCCCTCCTAGGAACATTTGTAACTGCAAAGACAACACAAATGAGAGCAATAGCTTCCACTATTAAAAGAAAGATGGAATTTCAGGCACAAGGAGTATGTATTTCATGCTAGAAGGCTTTCTGGCATACCGCAGTCATTGTCATGAACAATGTATGCACATAGTACATACCACATTCTGCAAGGAAATGAAGCTGTTTATAAAAACTAAAAAAATGAAAGCATTACAAAAACTTAAAAAGTGAGTTAGGGAATCAAAGACAATGGGAAAATAGAAGAGTTGATTCTAGTAAGATTAACATTTCAAGCCTATGTTAAATTACTATATTATGACTTTTTCTTTTATTATAAGGATGATATAACACTACAGGAAGCTGAGAAATCGAGAACATTGTTCCTATGACCCTTTCTCCAATATGAAAGTTACTTTTTTTTTTTTTTTAAGATTTTATTTATTTATTTGACAGAGAGAGAGAGATCACAAGTGGGCAGAGAGGCAGGTAGAGAGAGAGGGGGAAGCAGGCTCCCTGTTGAGCAGAGAGCCCGAGCCCGATGTGGGGCTCGATCTCAGGACCCTGAGATCATGACCTGAGCCGAAAGCAGAGGGCTTAAACCACTGAGCCACCCAGGCGCCCCCCCCTTAGAATATTTTAAGTATACAATGTATTATTGTCAACTATAGTCCCCCTCCTTTCATTAGATCCCTAGAACTTACTCATCTTATAACTGAAAGTTTTCACTCTTTGACTAACATCTCATTTTTCCCACTCACCAGCCCTTGATAACTACCATCCTACATTCTGTTTCTGGGAGTTCAGTTTTTTTAGTTCCACACATACATGAGGACATACAGTATTTGTCTTTCTCTGTCTGACTTATTTCACTTAGCTTATTGTTCTCAAGGTCCATCTATGTTGTTGTAGATGGCAAGATTACTTTCTTATAGCTAAAAAAATGCCATTATATATGTATACATATATAAATATCTTTTTTCTTTAATTCACCCATTTTATTTATTCATCCTTTTATTTATTCATTCATCTGTTGATGGACACTTAGGTTGTTTCTATATCTTAGCTACTATAAATAATGCTGTACTAAACATGAGAATGCAGATGTCTCTTCAAGACCCTGTTTTTATTTCTTTTGGATATATACCCAGAAGTGAGATTGCTGGATATATGGTAGTTCTATTTTTAATTTTTTAAAAAACTTCAGTACTGTTTTCCATAATGCCTGCACCAGTTTACAATCCACCAATAGCATATGAGGGTTCCTTTTTCTCCACATCCTTGCCATTGCTTGTTATCTCTTGTCTTTTTTAATGATAGTCATTCAAAGGTGTGAGGTGATACTTTATTATGGCTTTGATTTGCATTTTCCTGATGAGTAGTGATGTTGAGCATCTTTTCATGGGTCTGTTGGACATCTTTATGTCTTCTTTGGAAAAAAATTTCTATTCAGGTCCTCTGTCCATTTTTTAATCATTAATTTTTTTTGCTTGATTACACTGTTGTTTGAGTTCTTTATATATTGTGGATCTTAACCACTTTTCAGCTACCTGATTTGCAAGTATTTTCTCCCATTCCATAGGTTGCCTTTCCATTTCATTGATGGTTTCCTTTTCTGTGAAGAAGATTTTTAGTTTGATGTAGTCTCACTTACTAACTTTTGCTTTTGTTGCTTGTGCTTTAGTGTCATATTCAGCAAGTCATTGCCAAGACCAGGTCAGGGAGCTTTCCCCTTGTGTTTTCTTTGAGGAGTTTTATGGTTTCAGGTTTTATGTTTAAGTTTTTACTCCATTTCAAGTAATTTTTGTGAGTAGCATAAGATGGGGGTCTAATTTCTTTCTTATGCATGTGGTTATCCAGTTTTTCCAATATCATTTAGTGAAGGGACTATCTTTTACCCATTGAGTATTTGTGGCTACACTGTCAAATATTAGTTGGTCATATATGCAAGGGTTTTCTTCTGGGCTCTCTATTATGTTCTTTTGGTGTATGTGTCTGTTTTTATGCCTGCATCATACTGTTTTGATTACTATAGCTTTGCAGTAGAATTTGGAATCAGGAAGTGGGATGTTTCCAGCTTCGTACTTTTGCAGGATTGTTTTGGCCATTCAGGGTCTTTTGTAGTTCTATGTAAGTTTTAAGATTTTTTTTTTTTCTATTTCTGTGAAAAATATCCTGGAATGTTGAATAGAGATTGCATTGACTTTATAGATAGTTTCAGGTAGTATGGGCATTTTAACAGTATTAAATTTTCTGATCCATTAACGCAGTATTTGGATGTTTTACCTCCTTGGTTAATTTAATTATTTCTAAATATTATTTTTGGTGCTGTTGTGAATAGGATTGCTATCTTTATTTCTTTTTCAGATATTTCATAGTTATTATATAGAAATGCAATTGTTTTCTGGATGTTGGTTTTATATCCTGTAACTTTATTGAATTTGTTGATTAACTCTAACAGTATTTTGGTGGAGTCTTTAGGATTTTCTGTGTATAGCATTCATCTTCAAAAAAGGACAATTTTATCTCTTCCTTTCTGGTTTCGATGACTTTTATTTCTTTTTCTTGCCTGATTGCTCTGGCTAGGAATTTTGATACTATGTTGAATAGAGTTTAATATGTTTAATACTATGTTTAATACTACGTTGAATAAGTCTTGACTTATTCATAATCTTAGAGGAAAAGCTTTCAACTTTTTATTATTGAGTATGGTGTTAGCTGTGGGTTTGCCATAAATGGCCTTTATTATGTTGAGTCATAGTCCTTCTATACCCAATTTGTTGAGACTTTTTATCATTAAAGGATGTATTTTGCCAAGTAGTTTTTTTGCATCTACTGAAATAATCAAATGATTTTTTTCTTTCATTCTATTAATTTGAGGTATCACATTGATCTTTGGGTGTTGAGCCATCCTTGCATTCCTGGGATAAACACCCTTGATCATGGTGTATGATCCTTTTAATGTGTTTAATACAGTTTTCTGGTATTTTGTTGAGAATCTTCGCATCTATATTCATCAGGAATATTGGCTGATAGTGTTCTTTTCTTATACTGCCCTTATTTGACTTTGGTATCAAGGTAATGTTGATCTTGTAAAATGAATTTGGAAATGTCCCTTACTCTTCAGTTTTTTGAAGAGTTTGAGAAGAGTCAATATTAATTTTTCTTTAAATATTTGATAGAATTCACCAGCAAATACATCTGGCCCTGGGTTTGTCTTTTTTGGGGAGGGTTTTGATTACTTATTCAATCTCCTTAATTGTTATTGGTCTATTCAGATTTTCTACTTTTTCATGATTCAGTCTTGGTAGGTTGCATGTTTCTAGGAATTTATACTTTTTTCCCTAGGTTATCTAATTTGTTGGCATATAACTGTTCATAGTAGTCCTTCGTATTTCTGTGGTTGCAATTGTAATGTCTCTTTTTTCATTTTTGGATTTTGTTTATTCAGTTCTTCTCTCTTTTTTAGTCTCTTAAAGATTTGTCAATTTTGTTTATCTTTTCAAGAAACTAGCTCTTAGTTTTGTTGATCTCTTCTATTGTTTTTCTAGTCTCTGTTTCATTTGCTTCTGCCCTGATCATTGTTATTTCCTTGTTTCTGCTAACTTTGGGCTTAGTTTGTTCTTCTTTTTCTACTTCATTGAGAATAATATAGAATGTTCTATCTCTAAGATGTTTTATGTAAGTCTCACAAAGCAAAAGTCTACAATAGCTACATAAAGAGAAGGGAATAAAAGCATACTACTGTGGAAAACCAATTCAAACAGGAACACAGCAAGAGAGAAAGAAAGGAACAAGAGGATACCTCCATAATAGGCAGAAAAAAAACTAATAAGATGATATTAGTAAATCCTTACCTATCAGTAATTACTATTTATGTAACTCAATTAAATTCTCTAATCAAAAAGCATAGAGTGGCTGGATGAAAAAAACAAACAAAACAAAGTAAGAGCCAACTATATACTGCCTACAAAAGACTTTCTTTAGCTTTAAGGGCATACATAGGTTCAAAGTGAAGGGATGGGAAAAGATATTCCATGCAAGTAAAACCAAAAGAGAACAGGAGTAGCTGTACTTACATCAGACAAAAATAGACTTTAAGCCAAGAGTGGTAACAGGAAACAAAGAAGGTCGTTAAATAATGATTCATCAAGAAGCTGTGACAAGCATAAATATATATGCACTCAACATCAGAGCACCTAAAATATTAAGCAAATACTAACAGATCTAAAGAGAGAAATAGACAACTATACAGTAATAGTAGGGGACAATATCCCCAGTTTCAACAATGGGTAGATCAATCAGACAAAAAAATAAAAAAGGAAACTTTGTGCTTGAACCACATGTTAGAGCAAATGGGGCTAATAGACATATACAGAATATTTCTTCCAACTGCAGGAGAATGCACATTTTCCTCAAGCACACCCAGAATATTCTCTAGAATAGATCACGTATATGGTAGGTCACCAGATAAGTCTTAGCAAATTTAAGAAGACTGAATTCATACCAAGTATCTTTCCTGACTACAGTGGTAAGAACCTAGAAATCAATAGCAAAGGAAAGCTGGAAAATTGACAAATATGTGGAAATTAAGCAACCAGTGGGACAAAGAAGGAATTAAAAGGGAAATCACAAAATACCTTGAAACAAACAAAAATGAAAACACAACACACCAAAATTTATGGGATGCTGCTAAAGCAGTTCTAAGTGAGCAGTTTACAGTGATAAAAGCCTACATTAAGAAAAATAGAAAGATCTCAAATTCAGTGTTTTATCTAGAGTTGAACTTTTTGAAAAGTTACTCCAAGAACATTTCTTTCCTTAAAGTGCTTCCTGAGATAATGATGGTGATCATTGTGTTGTTCAAGGAACATGCCAGAAGTTCTTGAATATTTAAACAGTATTTATCACATGTGATCACTAAATCACTTGTACCAAAATGACCAGGAATGAGTATTGAAAGCGTAGATTCCTGGGTCCCAGGCAAGAGCAAATGAATCAGAATCTGAAAGGGGAATCTCAGGAATCTATTTCACACAGGCCCTCCGGGTCATTTCTAGGGATCTTTAATTTTGAGAAACACAGTTTCTTAAAGTTTTGTACCAGAGAAAACAGTGTTTCTCTAGATCTGATTGTGATTATAGCACATGCTTTTGAACTCTGTGGCTTATTGTTCAAACATCCCTCTTCTTTTCTTACTTAGCTCTCAGCCTTTTATCCTTGTTTTAATTAAGTGTGTATGTAAGCTATCTCACACAGTTTTAGAAATTGATAAGGTATGAACAATTGAAGAATAAGGTTAGGGTATCACAAAATATAGTTTTCCCATGCTGCTGACTCATATACATTTATTTCAGACCATGCAGGTTTTTTTAATGTGAAAATTTTACTTTCTGATAAAATTGTTTTAAAACTTACACCCTTGAAAACTTACACCTGTGAAAAACTCACATTCTGACTCATCCATTTACACACCACAGTTTGACTCCAGGCCTGCAGTCCCAGCATCCACAAGCAATTGCACTTATATTTAAAACTGCATCTCATTTTCCAGGTATTTCTCTTGGGATCTGCAGGAGATTAGCTATGAGCATAGCCAGAAGGGTCATGGGGATATAGTTCCCAGAGATGCTCTGTGTTGCCACCAACGGTCTGGCACCCTGGCCTGTTTTGCACCATATACATTTCCCAGGGGCTCTTGGAAAGTCAAGAGGCAGTGAAGATACTCATCTAACCTCAGTGTGGTGTAAGTCCTGGCTTTGTCACTTACTGCTGTGCTATGGACGTGATTCTTAACCTCTTAAGCTTTGGCTTCAGGATATCAGTGGGGGAAATAGCAGATCGGATAAAGCAGGTGAAGATGAGGAGTGAAGTCAAGGTGATGCTGAGACTGTTTTTAGAGGTCAGAGAAAGGGGTTATTCCCATGAGCACTCTCTGGGAGCCTTAATATGTTTGGGGGCTGACCACAACAAATTAATTAGGCAGGTGCCAATTTTAGCATCCCAAGTGCCCTTTTCAAATTGACAGCCTCTTTCCCTTTACAGGTGTCCCCTGACCTGTTTCGTAGGGGTCGTCAAATGCTGTGATCAGCAGAGTGCACCCAGTTGGCCAAGTCCACCCTCTGTTTTGGTAAATAAAGTGTTATTGGAGCACAGTCACATCTATTCATTCATTAATTCACGCGTCCTTTGTGGCTGCTTTCCAGCTTCAACAGCAGACTTAAAGAGTAGCGACAGAGACCGAGTAGCCTTCAGAGTCTGAAATATTTGCTATCAGGTCCTTTATAGCAAATGTGTGCTCACCCTTGCTCTGAGACACGGTTTTCTTGCCCCACCTGTCTCTTCTCTCAGGGCTTTTGGAGGACACTGGCTGATCTGAGACATTCTCTTGATGAAGTCGTTCCTGGTGTCAGCCCTCGTCTATAGCATTCTCTTTTTAGCATCAGCCTTTAAAAGCCTTGTCCTAAGAATGAAGCAGAGTAGAAACTGAAGGCAGAATCAATGGGGTGCATTTTGGATTGTGGAAATTTTGTCTTCACTCAAGTTATACTACATTGACAAGAGACTTACAGAGACTGAACATATTTTTGCAATTGGTAGAACTGAGAAGAGCTTTTGCTTGCAGACCTCCTTCCTGCTCATGAGGATCACCATTCTCAAATTAGAAGGGAGGCAGAGATAGAGGCAAGAATGGGGGGACATGGGGCGCCTGGGTGGCTCAGTGGGTTAAAGCCTCTGCCTTCGGCTCCGGTCATGATCTCAGGGTCCTGGGATCGAGCCCCACATTGGGCTCTCTGCTCAGCGGGGAGCCTGCTTCCCCCTCTCTCTCTGCCTGCCTCTCTGCCTACTTGTGATCTCTCTCTCTGTTAAATAAATAAAAATCTTTAAAAAAAAGAATGGGGGGACAATAGGGCAGTTTGGGGGCTACTGTTTAACCCGTTCAGGCCTGTTGTGTATCTCCTCACTGCACTGAGGACTGGGCCATCTTGGGGGAGGGGAGGGGAAGTCCTTAAGGCAAATGGAAGTTGAGTGATGAGAGCTGAGTCCTGCTGCTTCTTAGGCCAATTACTAAGCACATCCGTTGGGCTGCCTCAGATGACCCCCACCTTCTCCCTCCAGATTATTCTAGAGACCCAGTGACAGAAAGCATTGTGTCAAGTCCTGAGGTTGACTCCCCACTCCTGATCCCAGCCTCCTCTGCCTGGACAGAAGGGTATCTTCCAATCCTTCCCACCCTCCCAGCTCAGTTAAGTATTCCCTGCCCCTTGGCCTGCTTTACATACTTCTCCTTCTGGGGATGTGCTGTTTCTTCTGCTCCCACTTCCCTTCATCTCTCTTCATCTTTGGTGGACAAACCCCCATTCCTTCTTCAAATCCTGGATCTAATGTCTCCTCTGCTGTGAATCTTTCCCTGGCTCTGCCAGATGGACTCTCTTCTCTCTGCGACCCCAGAATATTTTCCTACTCTGTTGTAGCCTCATTCAGATGGCGTATTTGCATTTTTATCTCTTGCTCCCTCAGCTAGTGGGCGAGGACTACATCTTTTTCATTTCTCTATCCCAGTTCCTAGCACAGTATCTGGCACACAAGAGAGCACCAGTAAATGGAAAGCAGTAAAGCATCAAGGTTATGGGCAGGAATTAGAATCTGTGAGACCCTGGGCAAATTAGTTAACTTGTTTCAGCAGCCAGAGGATTGTTGTGAGGACTAGAGGGGCTGATGAGGCAGGGTGCTGAGCCCAGTGCCTGGTACACAGTGAAGTCTCAGTAAGTATGCTGCTCCAATTATTAATAATATGCTCCACTTCTTGAATTATCGAATGTATAACAGTACTGATGACTGAACAACTCGATGGTTGAATCCTTATTTCTTTCTCTTTCATTCCCTTGATGGGGCCATTGACAAAGACCAGTATGCTACCTATATGGAAAAGCTGTTTTGGGTCGTGAGGTATACCTCGTTTCTTGCAAAGCTTCTCCTTTTCTGGAAAGTCTTCTCCCCACCTGGGCAAAGTTTGGAATGTCTGAACTTTCCTTTCTTCAATCAGGTCAAGCAATCCTGTGCAGGGGGGAACCAACACCAAAGGCCAAGGAATGGGCTTCAACACCCCAACTCATTAATATCGTCAGCATCCTAACAAATGGGAGGCCGGAGAGCCAGACCGAGCAGCCACTTGGTCACATGGCGGGGGTCTGCCCCGGGGCCCTGCGCACATTGAGTGGATGGGCACAAGTGCCATCCATATTTCTTTGCACAGCCCCGGCCCCCACCTCCCATGTCAGCCTGCTGAGCAGGCTTGGCTGTGGTTCTCGTTCTTCACAGAGAAGATTTATTCCTCAAGACTGACCTACATGGACGTATGTATCTAAATTCACAAAAGCTTGAGTTTGATGGCAAGCAACAAAAGGTCAGAGGAAAAGCAGGCAAGGCGTTTAAATCAAAATGATGAAACTGGGTAATTTCATTAGCAACAGTTGTATTTACTGGAAGTCACAGATGGTGCAGTTTAGCTCATAGCCAAGTTTTTAGGACAAAATAAGAATGAAGAAAGAAATATTTCAAGGGAGAGGTGGTTAAAAATTAAATAGGCACCAGATGGCTCAAGATTGTCCTTCCTATAAATTTGGTGAACGAAGGCATGCTGAATCCAAAGGCTTTCTGAATGGGATTAGAGCTTGAAAAGGGACTTTAACAATATATAAATAAGGCCTTTAAAAGAGGGAGATATCAAGTGTGAAATTTATTGAGTGGAGGTAACAGTTAATTATATAAACCATTTTACATTTCATTGATTTATTTAGCATTTATTGAGAACCTACTGTATGCTAGGTCTCTCTCTCTTTTTTTTTAATGTGTAGCGATGATATAAAGGAAGGTTTTATTTTCCTGGAATGTCAGAAAGTCCGTTGCTTAGGTTAAGTAAGAGAGGGCAGACATGGCTTTGAAATGCATTTGGCTATGGGGACACACTTGTTTCTTCTCTGGTGAATTTGGTGAGAAATACTTCAGTGATTTCACACCTTCAGAGATTAATGTCTAAACTCTTTACCATGCCCAGAGCCATTCAGGAGGCATTTGACATTTCTGGAGTTGGAGTTCTCCAAGCTTCTATGTGTCAGATTGCCTGAGGGACCTACATTTCACCAAGCAACCCAGCTGATGCTCTTGTACTGCTAAGGATTGAGAACCACTGTTCTAGACTCTTCTCTTACCTGTTGTCATCCTACCTTCCGTTCTGTGCGCTACTAGCTAGTTGCCACTCCCTGAACTCCCATGCCTCATGCCCTACACCTTTGCACGTGGTATTCCTGAAAGCACTTTGCCATTTTGTCCTCACGTTCACCCCCTCCCTCCCCTAGGTCTCGGTTTAAGAACACTTCTTCTCTGGGAACACCTCTCTTGCTACCGGGGAGCAGACCATGTAGACCCATTGTATTAAGAACTGGTACTCAGGGTGGTTTTGAGGAGAGGAGAAACGAGATATGACATGAGTTTAGCAGGCTCACTCTGAGAGTGTCAGTACTCGTAATGCGTAAGTGGCTTTTATTGGACTAACCCTCCTGCTGATGTAAACTATGGACAATATATGGAACAGTTGTTTAAAGGCACCAGAAAGAAATGTATAGCAGGCAGAAGCTGGAGGGGGACTTGACATTTGAAATAAGGGAAGAATATTGAGCAAGACCCTTATCTTAAGGCTTTTCTCTTGAGGGCACTTCCCAGTCTATGCAAAGTGTAGTGGGGGAACTCAAGTGAAAAGCCCTACTGTTACTGGCTATCAGGGCTGCCAGAGCAATGGGTATTTGAGGCAGGAATATTGAAACGTGGTGGCCATCAAAAGCTGAGTACAAGCTTCCCTCAGTTCCCTGGCTGCCCTCTGAATTGTGGGTACAGAGGTGAGATTCTAGGACCCCCACAGGAAAAATGACAGATCACTACAAGACCTCAGTAGAGATTTCTGCCTTTGTAGGGAGACAGTTCGGAATTGAATCCTGCTAAGACAGAGAGGGGCTGGGTAAACACCTTTAGCTTGTCATTAAAACCCCAGGAAGACCACACATTATAGTAAAAGATCACACTTTAGAACTAAGGCCCTGATACAGACCTGCCCTAACAAAGCCTAAAACCAAGCTTCCACTAGTTCAAGGTGATCCTCTGGTAATTTAAATGTCTGCAGAGACAAAACTCAGCACTCTTCACAGGAAGCTGTATGATATATTGTTCACAATGCCTATATACTTTTGATGATAGAATTCACCATGTAGAAGAGGCTGGGAATATATGCCTTTTAAGATTTTCTATCCTTTGCCCGTTTGTTTGATTTCTACCCATTGAAAAAAAAAATCTCTATCCTTAAATTATTTCAAATTAAGTAATACCCTACTGTAAATACTTTGGATTGTTAGGGTCCCAAGATACTCAGCGACATTTCCAGTGTTACTCTTTGGTGTAGTTGGAAGCTGGCTACTTATCTCTGGGTCACTATGCACATTTTTTCCACAGATCTAGCTCTGTTTCTCTTTACAGGCTCTCACACTACTCTGTGTTAATTCTTGCTAATTTCATTAGCGACATACGTGATGTTTCCAATATTTTGGCCTCCCAATTCCTTGAGCTCTTCTTGCCAATGATTCTGTTTTACAAATTCAGCCATTCACTTTCAAGGTGAAACCCTAAACCTTGTCATTCCTAGTAACTGCAGTGCCTCCCAAACGCCTCAGTTCCAAATTTCCATCTCTGACCTCTACCTTCTCTCTGACTTACATCCTTTCCTGTGCCAGCTCAAACAGCCCTTCGCCTATTAGCCATTAAGTCTCTCCCTCACTTTCCAGAAGCCTCCTCTTCTGGCCTTACCATTTCCGTTCCTATGCATACAGCCACCTTCCTCACCTTTCTCCCACTTCTACATTCTGACCTGATTAACCACGAGCATGATGAAATCCAGCCATGTGTCCCCCAGAGTCCTGTGCCTTTGCACGTGGAGTGAAACACAAAACCGAGGTGAGGGCTTCAACGGAGCTCTCCGGGCTGTTCTCTCTCCTCCCCTCTGAGTCAGTTTTTACTTTCTCCTTTCTCCTCAAAGCTCCCAATCTCTTTCTCATTCTTTCATCAGACCACGCCTCCTATGTCACTGGAAAAAACAAAAAACAACCCCCCCCCCCCAAACTTAAAGAAAGAAGGGAGCAGCAAAGAAATTCCACTGACTCACCAGCACATCTGCCCCCAGCCCCTTCCATCCTGTGCCATTTTGTCTGCCTGCTGCTGTGGTTGAAAACCCGCAAGGTCCTACCCCTCCACTCAGGCACTACCCCTCAAGGGTATTGCTCCAGCACGTCTCTCTTGGCCCCCTTAGATCATCAACTGTTTGTCTCTCCACTGGATCATTTCCAACAGCATACAGATCTATCTTAAAAATTAAAACTCTTTGACTCCGCTTTCCCCTTTAACAACTGCCCTGTCACTCCTCATTACAGCCACTCTCCTCAAAAGTGCTGTCTCTGGTTGCTGCCCAGTGTAACTCTTGAACTCTTTCATCTTTGCAGTATCTCAGGATTGTATAGGAGGTGGTTCAGTTGAGTGGTATATTGTCTTTTTATTTTTTCTTTAAGCAACATTGTATTTCAGTGGAGTTACGGGTAATCATGATTTTCTTCCTTTTACTTATTTGTTCTTTCTAAATTTTCTATGATGAATATGCAATACTTTGGTTAAAGTGGGAAACAATAAAATTATATAAAAAGAAACACCATATTTTATGAATAATTTACAATCAATTTTTATAGCAAAAATTGGCAGTGGGTTGAAGTGGAATGGGCATTGGGCCTGGGGCCAGTTCTACTCTTGACTTGCTCTTGAGAAGCCACTTAAATCCTCTGAATTTTAGATTCCTCAGCTGTGAAGGGAAGAAACTGCCATTTTCTCAGCCTTCCTTTCAACAGTGCTGTGAAGATCTTAAAAGAAAATAGATGTGAATATGTTTTGGGGGACTACACAAATGTCAGCTCTTAGTACCCCTTACCCAGACATTTACTGTGAATTACATGGATGACATCTTCCTTGCACTAATGAGAAACCAGAGATAATGAGATGAGGCAGGCTGAAAGCCACATCAAAGGTGTGCACTAAGAAGATAAAGTTTCGATGCCTCTTGGCCAGATTTTTCCCTGCATCCCAATTTCTTCGTTTATTCCATTTCCAAAATATCCTGCAAGATGGAGTCATCTTCTCTCCATCAAAGATTGCTGTGAGGGCGGCTGACAAGAAGGGGTACTCTGAAGGCATCTCGGACCACCAGATGCTGGTGACTGAATACCCTTGCGTTTTTAACATCTCCTAGAGAGGATACTCCTTAACCATATGGAACCTCCACAGAGATCAGTCTGATAGTTTCATGGCATGCCACTCTCGTGATCTGGAATTGACCACACCAGGGCCTGCTTGTGTGTGGGTGCTCTAACTCATGTGCATGTGGAATGCAAAGCATTTGTGTCAACTGTATGACTCCTACTGTTTTCTCTATTTTCCTTACCTGACTTGGTTTGGAGTTCTAGTAAGTGGGGGGGGGGGGGGGGATCTAACTGATATCTCAGAGGGAATAGATTTGATGCATCCCCAGGTCTGAACCATTCCCAATGTTAAGCACTTGCTGGATGAAGAAGTACTTCCCTTTTTACTTGTCCTCAAATTTAGCCCTTGATCTCCTAGTTCGAGATGTGGTGAAAGAGCTCCTGTTTTCACTGGGGCAAGTAATTGGTAAAGCATTGAACTGACAAATGAATTCTTTCACTGCCCAGCCCTCTATGTTTTGAGCCAGAGGTTCCCATTTCCCAGGAGGATGTTTCTCCCTGCTTTATACCAATCACCTTCCCTATCCTTCACAAAGCGGAAAATAGTGTTTCCTGAATGTTTACTTGGTGCCAGGGATAGTCATATACTTTGCTTTCTTTAGTCATCAGGACAACCTTTTAAGGTACATATTAACCCAGTTAACTGAAACTCTTTGCCCCTACCCCCCCCCCCCCCACTGTGTAGTGATGTAGAGATGAACTGAAGCTCAGAAAATAAGCCATGAGGCTGGGATTTGAGGTAAACTCTGTAATTCTAGAGTAGAACTCTTTCTGCCATCCCAAGTGTTTTCTTCAAGGCTTTTCCTCTTTAAAATTTCCTTTGACAACCCTTCCCTCTTTCCCCACCAAATGAGAGGAATTATTTGATCCCATGCTTCCCCAACCTTCATCTTTCCCTATGGAGCAGAACATATATTTTTAATTTTGTCCTTGAATGTGCTGGGATGCTGACCAAATCCATCCAGACAGGGACACTTAGAGCTGCTTCATACTCAACAGAGGAGTTTCCTGGGGGAGGAGAAGGGCTCCACCCAAAAGGCTTAGAAATGACATGTTGGTTTTCTTGATAATTGGATTGTTAGAGTTTTCAGGGAAAGAGTCTGAATCCAGAGAAGCACAATCTAAATGTAAATGAATGTTTACATGGGTATTTGGAGGGACTCTGGGGTTGGAATACTGATGTGGTGGTGCTTCACAATGTGCAGGGAGCTGATTTTGCAGGCCGGGGGTGGGAAATTACCCCTCCTCCTCCTGCTCCCGTCTCGACAGGGAGAAATGGATCTTCTCTGGCTTGAGGGCCTCACCGAGCCTGTTTAAGCCATGTTGTCAATCAGTTGATGAAAACACAATAATGGAAAAACACTTATGGAGCTATAAAAGGAGCTACAGAAATGGCCCCAGCCTCGCAGTAGTTACAGTCCAACCAGATTGTCCTTAGGGAATCTGTCTTGTCATCCAATGTGACCATCTTCTTCGTCCTTGACCTCCCTGCTGCACTTCACACTGTGGATGGCTGCTCTTCCTCATCTGCTCAGATCTCAGGGAGCCCAGGACTCAAGACCTGAGCGTTTGCTCTTAGCTCTGCTTTCTGTCGACCAGATAGCTCATCTGCCCTCTTGGCCCTGAGGGTCCCCCTTGACTGGTCATTCTTCCCCATGTTTGGATTCGTGGGTACAGCATGCTCCCTGCCAAGTGCTCAGATTGACCTGAATGTTCTCAAGAATGACCTGTCTCCTTGCAGGTAGAGAGCATTGTTAACGCTACTGCATGCCTGCTAGGGCAAGCCCATGGCAGATGCTCAGAAACTGTTTTTGTCATTCCTGTGCACAAAATCAAACACAACAGTCAGCTTTCAACAAATATGTAATGAATGTGGATGTAATGCGTAGTTTTACGATTAATACAAGGAAACAGATAGCATGTGGAATCATGTGGTCCCTTCTCCATTCAACCCTCTACCAGGCTAAATGATATCTGAAGACAAGAGAAGATTTTCCCTTAGGTGGGGAGTAAGTATATGATTAAGAATACAGTTTTTTTCTGTATTAATTCATTTAAAAACTATTTATCGAGCCTCTACCATGTTCCAGGCAGGCCGTGTGCTAGGTGCTAAAATGTGATTATAAATTGCTCTGCTCTCTGGGAGATCACAGTCTGGAAGAAGAGACAGACAATACAGGAGGTTCTCAGTGCGCCGCAACAGGGGTCAGCTCCGTGTGGGCAGATGGGGCTGTCAGGAGGCAGGGAAGACTGTCAGAAAAGCATTCTAAGGAAAGGAAATATGTGAATTTTGTTGAAAAGGCTAAATAGAAATGCGCTAGGCAAGAAGAAGAAGGGAGCATGCCAGGCAGAGAGCGCTGTCTAGGCAGAGGCTGGGATGAGCTAAGACAACAGTGTGGGAGGCCTGTGAGTGGCTTATCACTGGGGCATTATTGAAGTGTCAGGGACAATGGCGAGGGATGGGGGGCAGAGAGAAGAAAAAGACCCAGAGGGGACCCCCTCAACCCCCGTGGCCCATCCCGAGCTCTTGCTCTTTCTCCTGCAGCCATGCGGAGCAAACGGAGGGCTAGAGCAGAGGAGAGGCATGGCCCCGAGCAGCTGTAAAAACATAGATAGGAGCAGAGTGTGGCTGCAGGCTCAGAGACCAGTTCTAAGCCTATTGAAACAGTCCAGAAGAGAGAGGTGAAGGTGGAGAGAGGAGAGAGATGTGACAGGTGCAATTTTGCCACAAAAATGAGGACGAGGGAGATAGTGAGACAGCAATCATGTAGAATTCCTCCATGTTCCTTCAACCCTCTATTGCAAGGAACAGTGTTTGATGCATTATAGACTCTTAATAAATATGGAAATGATTGACTAACCTCAAGTAGTGATGTAATTCCTCTAATTGGTTAAAACTAAAAAGCAAACAAACAAAAACCCTTAATAGCTGGGTCTGGAAAGTATGGGTGAAACAGTATTAGTAAATTTACACAAGATATCTGTCACTTGTAGACTCCAAAGGAATTAGGACCAGGCACAGTTTGATTAACTGAGACCCAACTGGCTAATTGGTAGTAGAATATATGGCCTTGAATGATACCTTCGAATTATCGAAGAGCTAATTTTCTTACCTATCTTTATGATGGAGAATATGGTGTTTTCCAAACAGACATGTTGTGAAGATCAAGAGAGAACATATATGTCAAAATATTTTGCCACCTATAAGAACCATAAAACTTACTGTTGATTAAGGATTCCTCAGGTTTAGAAATTAGGCACTGATCAACAGGGCTGATCTTAGAAAGTCAACCAGCTACCAACAAAGCTTTTTCTTCATCCTACCCTGGCTGGTCCTCTTGGAGAGACAAGTGGCCTAGAAGCTAATATATGCCACCTTCTCTACTCTGGTGCTCCCATTTCTGCATTTGCTTTCCTTCCTGCACCTGCCATAGGCTGTCCTTGCCTGGTGCCCACCTCATGGTGGCACCCAAGATGATGTCACCCCTTGTCCTGCTCAAACACTAAGCCCTTCTAGATAAACAGGTATGGCTGTGAGCCCCTCGGCAGCAGGAGGTCACTGGTGCTGGAGAGCTGCTGACAGTATTGGGGAGGTGGCAGGATCCCAGTGGTAGAGAGTGGCCCAACATGGGGGTGGGCAGAAGGCAGGTGTACGAAGGGTTCTCTCGCACATAAGGATAATGAGGTAGAAAAATGTGTGTGTGTGTGTGTGTGTGTGTGTGTGTGTGTGTGAGAGAGAGAGAGAGTACGTCTGGGGTGGAGGTGGGCAATACTCAAAAACTATGCTGTCATGACAGAGCAAATGAAACCAGCTACAGTTTAGATGGTGTGTGGGTTTCCACAGCCCTTTCCCTTCTGTTCCATCACACGGTCCTGATGATATCTGGGTGAGGTGGGGCTGTTACTCTTATTTGTCCAGAGAAGAAACTGAGGCTCACAATGACTTGCCCAAGCTCCCCTAACCAGTGGCTGGAAGGGTGTGAGACCAGGAAGAGCTTTCTGACCCCTTGTGCTTTTCTTCCTTTGCTGTCTTTGGCAGAAAAACATGGATGTGGTACTAGTTTTTGTAGCAAGCTACATTTGGTGGGAATGTATGAAGAAAACTTGAAAAAGTTAACATTCTGACACAAAAGTCCTAAGCGCTTATTATAGAAACTTAAAACACAGAAAAATCTAAAGACAAATCATGAGGATCTTGACATTCAGGGACAAACACTATTAGCATTTCCTGCATTTCCTGTAGTCTTTCTTCTGTGATTATTTTATGTATAGTGGAGATTGCAATTTACATGCAATTATTCCTACTTTCCACTTAACCTTATACCACAAGCATTTTCCTGTATCATGAAAACCCTTATAACTGTGATTTTTATTGGCTTCATAATATTCCTTTATATGTCCATGCCCTAACTGACAAAAGCATTCTCTAGGCATTGGTCACTTAATTTAGGGAAGAGTTACTCTGTGATTCATTCCTCGGGTCTCTTGGACACCAAAGCAGTATCCGAACCAACACTGTTTCAGAAATTTGACTTCCTTCAGAGATTCTCAGTCTTTTGGGTTGAAACAGTTTGTCTCTTAAGAAGCCAACCACTTATTTATTTAAAACACAATAAACACATCCTCCAATGAGAATGTAAGTGCTACACTGGATGGAGGGAGGTGACATGAAAGTCCCTACTCCTGAGGAGCTTGCCATATTCCATGGCCGAGAAAAACCCAGCACACAAAACAAGCGATATAAGGCCAATGCTCCTTGCCAGCCGTGGTGCTCACCGCCAGACTGCCCAAGCAGTAGGTATGCAGAGACAGAGCCGTGGCTGTCCAAATAGCATGTGGCTTTCTTACCCTCTCTCACGTTTTCCTTCACAAACAGGTCTCAACATCACGGGATTGCTCCCCAAGAGTGAGTTAGGTGCTCAGTGATTCATTTGGTAGACAGCGCCTGGCAACTTCTGTGAAGTTTGTGCTTGTGTGCGGAATAGCCCGGGTATAGATATCAATGACGACTAATATGTATGGGGTGTTTTGTGTGTCTCAAGCACTACGAAGTGCTACAGAAGAACCTCTGTATTCTCCTTATGCACAAAGGGAGTGTAGCATAGGGACCAAACACCCAACAGCTAGGGGCAAGCTCTTTGCTCACAGTGTGGCTATAGACAAAATATTTTACCTACTTGTGTTTCTGTTTCCTTCACTGTAGAACAAAGAGAGAAAAATGTCTACGTTATAGGGTTGTTGAAAGAATTAGCTAAGTTAAGAGAGGTAAAGCATTTAGCCTAATGACAGATGCATAGTAAGTATGTGACAAAGGTGAACTCTTACTACTTAAACCTCACAAGAAGTGTCCTCATAGGTTCTATTTTTTTTTTTTTCATAGGTTCTATTTTTATTTCTATTTCATGGAGGCTGAAATCGAGGCACAGAGAGATTAGGTGCCTTGCCCAGGGTCACACAGACAGAGTAGGAATCCTGACAACTGGACTCCAGAAACCACGTTCTAATCACCATACTATAATACCCTGAAGGGCTTTTCCATCAGGAAAGATGAGCCCTGTAGAGCAAAGCGGAGCTCTAACTTTTGTATGTGGTCAGGGTTTCAGAGGTGAAAGCAGAGCCTGCAAAGGGAAGAGGCAGCTAACAGATGCTTGTTTGCCAGGGACAGGCAATGTTAAAAAGAATCCTTATGGTTGCTGGAAATTAGGGAAGCCAGCTGTTCTTAGAAGGGGAGGAGGTTGGGAAACATAAAATATTTCTGGCTGCAGCAAGGTGGGCCCTGCTGGCTCCTGGGCTGATGATGCAGTAGGTTCAGATGATTCAGATTTGGCAAAAGCAACTGCTGTCCCTGCCCCAGGGTCCTGGTGCAGACCCTCAGTGGGGATGTGGGCCTGGGATTCATAGGGAACTTGATTTTGTTTCAGTCTTTTTTTTTTTTTTTTTTTTTAATCTATAAATTAAAGAATGCATTGTACCCTCAGTGGTTTCAGCCTCCTCTTTTCCTCTCCACTGTTAGGAACATGGTGTGGTATCTATCTGTTTATTTTGATAGGACCCAGATGATACCATACCAACCTTAGGGTTTTCAACTTGCTCTTTTCACTCATTTCGTGTTGCTGCAATGTGTCAGTGTCAGTATGGATTTCTCTAGTCTCTTCATTTTAACTGCTGCATAATAGGTCATCCTGTGAATTCTCTGTGATATGTCCATTTCCTTACTGATGGACATTTCCATTTTGTGGATATTGGCCATTTCAAATAATATTGCAGTGAGCATTTTTGTACCGTTCTCCTTGTAAAAATGGGTGAGGATTTCTGGTTTGGGTATCAAGCTATCATCTAAAATGAATAGCATAATTTTTCATTTCCCTCCAATTGCCTGAAACTGGATAATATAAGGATTATATGTGACATTTTGTTTTTGGTTTTGTTTTTTCTTTGAGGGTTCGATAAAACTCACTTGTAAGCCATTTGAATGTGTTGTCTTTTGGAGGAATGAAGATATTGGAAGATATTTGACTAGAAATGGAACTGCTGAACTAGAAGATAGGTACATTTTTAACTGCTAAATTGCTTTGCTAAGTGATTGTACAGATTTGTATGTCTACCAGGATTGCATGAGAGTTACTGTTTTCTCACATTCTCTCCAGTATTTGGTATTATTTAACTTACCTTATGCGATCTTGTCGTTTTAAATTGGCAACTAATAGATTATTGGGACTTTATGTTTCCTTCCTTTATGAATTGCTTCTCCATGTATTTGATTGTTTTTCTTGTGGTGTATTTGTCTTTTTCTTAATGATTTTAGGAATTCTTTACATGACCTGCATTCAAATGCATATAGCCAGTTTTACCCCGAGTTCTTAAATATATTCTTTTGTATTTTATTATAATAATTTATAAATTTTTTATATATAAACATTTAATTTGTCTGGAATTTATTTTTGTGTACAGTATGAGCCAGGAATTCAGTTGTATTTTTGCCATGTGGAAAACCAATTATTGAATAGCAATTCAACTTATTTAATGGTTATTGGTTTAGTCAGACGTTCTAATTTGTGTTTGTGTGTGTGTGTATGTTTGAAAACATACATATTTCTATGTGTAACCACATCTGTATCTCTCTTGTATTTCAATCTAGCTATAATTTTCTATGTCACATAATTTTTTGAATTTATAGGAATTCTCTATTTTCATAGGATACTCTTATATAGGCACAGTTCATCACTTTTTCTTTATTTTGTCATTGGGCAGACTTGCTTTAAGTTTTTCTTTCCTACTAGCCATTGAAAAACCAGCTTTTAGTTTTATAGATCATTAATATATTTCTCTCTGAATTTTACCTCCTATCTTTTAAAATTTATTTCATTCTATTTTCTTTGGGTTTAATCTGTTTTCCTTTCTCCTACTGCTTGAATTGAATGTTTAACTCATTTATTTTCAATATTTAATACATGAATTTAAGACTATAAATTTCTTTATAATTCTCTGCTTTCACAGACTCCCATAAATTTGATACATAGCGCTGTCATTGTTATTCTGTTCCAAATATTTCATAACCTCTATTATGAGTTTTTTTTCTTTTAACTCATTGGCTACCTGGAAGTGATTTTTACTTCCTAAATTTATGCTTTTTTTCTTTTTCTGTTTTATTTTTATTCTAATTACTTTGTAGTCGTATAGTGAATTATGACCTAGATTCTGTGGAATTTCTGGAAACAACCTTCATTACCTGATAGGTTGATGCCTGTTCTGTGTTGTGAGAAGAAGGTATATTTTCTGCTTGTTGAGTCACAGGGCACTATGTATTATTATTAGACCAAGATTGATATGAGTGCTGTTCACATCTATTTGCTAATTTTTGGTTTGCTTGATCTCTTACTAAGTGATGTGTGAAAAAAAATTCCCACTAGCTGTGTCGATTTGTCAACTCATCAATGCAATTCTGTCACTTTTGCTTTATGTGAGAAGATACTGTTGGGCACTCGCAAATCAGTAGTGGCTTTATTTTCTTGGTGGATTTTTTTGTGTGTATTTTACAGAAGGTGTAGTTAGTACTCTATATCCTTGCTGTTAGATTGGGGCCATCTGACTGGTCCTGGAAAATGTACTATGAGAAGTGAAATGTGTCACCTCTGGAATGCCTTCTTCATTTCTCTCTTCCCCCACTATGATCATCTCAGAGGCCATATGTCCCAGATGACATGCTACAACATGGAGGTGGGCCTCCTCATCTAGAGTAGACTTTCTCTATTAAGCCCCTGGGATTTCAGAGGTTTGTCAGTCATAGCATCTAGTGTTAATTAACACTATCCTGAAATACACTGTTGTCATTATGCTTTTGCCATAAATTCTATTTCCTGTTTTGTTAGTATTTCCCAAATATATTATATATTTATATATATTTATATATATGTTTATATATATACTTATATATATATATAAATTCATTTACTTAATTTTATGTGTTGTGATTACTGATATCTTGGGTTTTTTTTCTACCATCTTATTTTGTGTTTTGTATTTGACAATCTTTTTCTTTGTTTCTCTCCACCCCTCTTCTTGCTTTCTATTGGATTGCTTTAGTTTTCTCTATTTTCTTTGTTTTTATTTCTTGGTGGTACTTCTAAAAATTTAATATGTGATCTTTTAAATATATTTTTTATTTCTAAATTTCCATTTGCTAATAGTTATAGGCTTGCAAAAGGTTGCAAAAATACTCTTAAGTAATTCCAGCATATCTTTCTTCATTCCCCAGATAATCACAGTAAAATGATCAAAACCAGGAAATTAACACTGGTACAATACTAATCACTAATCAACCTTGTTTACATCTTTCCAGTTGTCCCTATAATGTCCTTTTCTAGGACCAGCTGAGAATCACTCATTGCATTTAGTTATCATAGCTCTTTAGTCTCCTCCAGTTGAGGACAGTTCCTCACTTCCTTATCTGTCATGACCTTGACATTTTGAAGATACTAGCCAAATAAGTTTTGTAGAATGATCATCACTTTGGGTTAGTTTGGTATTTCTTCATAATTAAATTCAGATTATGTATTTTTGGCAAATATACCACAAACATGATCTTAAGCTTTTCATACTACAACATGATACCGATTTGTTTAATTACTGGTGATGTTAACGTTGATCACCTATGGTGATGTCTGTTTGGCTTTTCTATTGTAAAGTCACCATCCTTCCTTTTGCATTTGAGAAATATTTGGGGGGGAGATATTTTGAGGAATGTGAACATCCTGACTCTCATCATACAGTCATTCAGTTTTAGCATCCATTGATGATTCTTGCCTGTCATACTTAGTATTGTTGTGTTTGCAAAATGGTGATTTTTCTATTTTCCTCACGTCTTTTACATTTATTGGTTAAAATATACTATGAGGAAGAGCTGTCCCTTTTGCATATGTACTTACTCAGTTATTAAATTCCTATCTTTATGTCCTCACTTTTTCCCCCATATGGGTCACAATCCATTACTATCATTATTTATATTATTGCTCACAAACTCTCAGATTTGCCATCGGGAGTTTCTTCCAGTCGGCTTCATGTCCTGTGACAAACCTCCATTATTTTTGTGCTAACTTCCTTACTTTCTGGCAGCACAAGATGCTGCAGGTTCACCTTTTCTTTTCCCTGTGCCAGCCCTGAAATCTACCATTTCTTCAGGGATTTCTGGTTACTTTTTTTGGAGATTGTATTCTGAAATCAAGATCTGGTTGCTATGTGGGCACCTTGCTACTGTGGTGTCATTGCTTCTAAGTACTTTCAGTAGATGAAACTGGGAAATCATTCCTTGTAAGTTCAAAGAATCTTCTTTCTTTCTTACAGCTGCGTAGTATTCCAATGTGTAGATGTACATCGTTCATTTGACTAATCTCCTCTATGTGGGTATTTAGGTTGTTCTCAGTATTTTGCAATTATAAACAGTGCTGCAATGAATAATCTCTTAATGGGTGTATTTTTGTGTTGTTGGATGTATACCTTCAGGTTGAATTCCTAAAAGTGGAACTATTGCATCAAAAGGCAGTTTCCATTTTCACAGTGGTGTTTCAGAGTGATTGCTTCCTGTTTCACTATGGCTTTGTCAGTAGAAAGCATAGTCTTACTTTTAAATTTTCATTAACATGGTAGGTGAGAAAAGGTATCTTAGTTTAAAATTTGCATTTATCTAGTTATAAATGAATTCAATGCCTCTTTATTACATTTGGGGGCCATATTTATATCTTTTTCTTTTGGTAAGTTGTCTGTTCATGTGTTTTCCCCATTTTTCTATTGGAATTTTGGTATTTTGTCTATTTCCAAGAGTATATGTATTGGTGATATTAGCCCTTTGTGATATCAGCTGTAAGTAGTAGTAGTCAGTTGTCTTTTTGACTTTATGTTTTTTCTTTTCCATAAACAATTAAGAAAAATTTAAAAATAAATATATATTTTTTAAGCAAATTTCATGGAAAAATTTATCAGTCTTTTCTTTTGTTATCTCTGGATTTTGAGTCATCATTAGAATGCCTTTCCCTACACTGAGGTTAAATGAAATTCACATTCATATTTTCTTTAGTATTTCCATAGTTCCATTTTCTTTTTCTTTCTTCCTTTAATTTTTTTTTAGGGGGGACGAGAATCTTAAGCAGGCTCCACACTCAGCCCACAACCTGACATGGGGCTCGATCTCACGACCCTGAGATCATGACCTGTGCCAAAATCAAGAATCAAACACTTAACCAGCTGAGTCACCCCTACATGGTTCCATTTTCTAATTTAAGTTCCTAATCCATTTGGAATTTATTTTGTCTATTATATGAGCCATTGATTTAATTTTACCTTGTTCGCTACCCAGTTCCCACTGGCACCATTTATTCAAAAGTTTGTCTTTGACTCTGTTATTTGGGATACCTCAATTTATCATATTTTAAAATTTCCCATGTATTCGGATCCATTCCTGGGCTTTCTCTTCTATTTGGGCAGTCTGTCTATTCATGGACCAGTACACACTGGTTTAATTATAGAGGCTTTGCATTGTGTTGGTTTAATTTATTATTCTCGGGATTTTGTTTGTTCCTACAATATAAGGCCTTCTGTCTTCAAGTCTGAAAAATTCTTGAGTATTATCTCTTTGAATATTGACTCTTCTCCATTCTTTCTATTTGCATGTTTTGCATTTCCTAATATATATGTTAGAAATTACCGTATCTCCATGTGTCTAAACTCTTTTTCATATTTTCTGTCTCTTCGTGTTACATTCTGAGAGTTTCTTTATATTTACCTTTATAATTCACTTAGTCTTTCAGTGGTTCTATCTAGTTTTCTGTTCAACCCTTCCACTGGATTTTTTCACTGGCTCTATATTTTTATTTCTAGATTTCATATTTGATTCCTCAAATCTCTTTTTTTTCCTGTTGCGCTATTTTTGCCATATAATTTCTATTCCTGCTGTTAACTTTTGAACCAGAGGCAGATCAAGGTTTTGTGGGACCTGAAGCTTGTCCATTTTGAGAGGCCTCTCTTTAAGAACAAGAATATACAATTACAAATACAAAATTAAGTGCGATAGTGAATATTTAGTTGGAATGAGAAAAAAAAAATCACACACCAAAAGATTTCAAAAAGCTGACAAATACTACAAATATCACACAAAATTCAGAAAAATAATGATATAGTTTTGTTAATTAATCGCTGACTTCCTCTTCATATGCAAGTTTATAATACTATTTTAAAGGAGAAAATGAAAAGATAACTTAGACTTTTCTTTAGCATATTTGATCATTTGTAGTGTATAAAGCCAACTTTTATCATTTGTGGTTTATAAAAATTAGCTTCAGCTTCACATACAGCTTTTGGCAATATCATTCATTTTAAGAATTGGTGTCAAATTTGGGAAAACCTCTAATTTCTTTCATATACAAGCTGTAAGAATTGAGAGAATTTTTACATATTAGCATCTAGCTCTATACATTTCAATTTTTTTTTCTTTTCTATTTATTTGTGATTCAGGTAGTATAGGACAAGTTTATGTTGTGATCCGATCTCTTGCCCTGTACCTTCATGTCACTATATGGAAATGACTATGAACCACATAAATCTGTTTCACTAAATCCACACTAAATGTATCCAAACTAAATGGTCCATTGCCATTCCAATGCCTTCAAATAAAAATAGAAATATGATAGAGGCAGAAAGGAGAGTCACAAGTAACTTAACCAATTAAGGTTAAAGTATCTCTTATAGATTTTATGAAAATATGAGACCACCTGAGTACATTGCTAGAGTCCTCAGGACTTTGGGAAGGGCCAGTTTCAGTGAGAAACCCTGAAAGTCTAGTTCTATTAACCTTAAAATCTGCCTCTGCTGTGACCATCTCAATCATAATTATTTTATTTTCTGATTTTTTAATTTTATTATGTTAGTCACCATATAGTACATCATTAGTTTTTGATGTAGTGTTCCTTGATTCATTGTTCATATATAACACCCAGTGCTCTATGCAATACGTGCCCTCCTTAATAATCATAATTATTTGAAAGCCTCTTTCAAATCACTTTATTTTATCTAGGCCTCAGTGGACTCTTTCCATGGTGTGGTTTTGCTTTGCATTATCTGTAATCCTGGGTTATGAAGTCCACTTCTGTGCAGCTTGCTTTCTGTGGGAGTCCAGTGGGCCAATAATAAGTTGGTGGTTGCTTTTACCTGGGTTCCAGTAAATGTTTATGCTAATTTCTCAGCTAGGGTAGGGGCCACACTTTCAATACACAATATAAAAGTTGTGAATTTAGACTTACAGATTTACATGGCGCAAACTGGACATTCCAGCTACTTGCAGGTGACTGTTCACCCTCTTGCGGTGGATGTCAGCCTTACTTTCTGCTTCCCTGAATTGATGGGTAAAGCTCTTCTAGACTCCGATTCAGATTTGAGATAGCCCTTCAGGGGTCCTGGCAAGATCAGTTTAGTCTTTCAGGAGCACAAAGCCATTGGTCTTTTCCTTTCCCTGCATACATCAGAAACCCATCCCACAGCTATTAGGACTTAAATCCAGATCCAAGACTCACATGGGCCAATTTAGTTTCTGTTCTTGCTCACCTCACTGACTTTCACTTCTCTCTTTTTTGTCACCTGCCCTTGCTTTCAAACTCTGCTATGTGTCCAACATTCTTTTGTTAGATTTCATCTGATATAGCCATGTATTTGGAATTGGGGAATGATCACTTGAGTAAAGGTAGGCAGATCAGCTGCAACTCATTCATTCATTCAACACTATATTTTTGAGTGCCCTTCATGTGGCTCATGCTTCCTAGAGTACTAGCTGTGCATCAATATGTAATTCAATTCCTTGCCCTTGTGGAGTTTATTTTCTAGTAAATTGATATCTGTTCTTTTGTGCTGGGGACTCTTTTTCTTCCCATTCAGAAAGGGTGAGGTGAAGGGGGTAACCTTCCCTCTCTTCTCTTCTCTGGATGTGTCTGAGGTTACAAACATGCTGTAAGCAGCTCTGTGACTATGAATCCTGTCTGAATAATCTGAGGCTGTTTAAAGTAAACTATGAGTCTTCCATGTAGTCTTAGTGTTCTCAAATATTTTACTACTGTGGACCTTTATTTAGGAAGGATTTTTCTGTTATACACAGTGCAATAATAATTAAGCCCCCTGCCCCAGTTGTTTGTACATGCTCAACAACATAATTCTTTAATTATTTGAAAATACTTTTTCTTTTTATTCACTTTTCATTTATTTACATAGCAAAAAATTCACCCTTTTTGGTGTATAGCTCTAAGAGATTTGAGAAACTAAAGTCATGTAGCCACCACCACAATCATGATACAAAATGGTTCCATCACCCCCAAATATTCCCTCATCCATTTGTAGTCAAATACTCCTCTTCCCTCCAGGCTTTGGCAACCGCTGATTTGTTCTTGACCCTTCAACATTGTCTTTTCAAGAATGTCGTGCAAATGGTATCAAACAGGATGTAGCCTTAGGTATCTGGTTTCTTTCACTTAGCTCAATATATTTGAGATTCAACATATTGTTGCATGCACCAGTAATTTGTTCCTTTTCTTCCATTTTTTAAAAGAAAAGGCCTTAATCAGAATTTCTTGTTCGTAGAAGCTAATCATAGTCAACAAGAATTGATTGAAATATGATATTACTAGTTGCTAAGATACTATCAAATAATTATATCTAATGTGTGCCACATTATAGATTTTTAGGGAAAAAAGAAATAAGACTTTTGATTTTAAAAAACTATTAAAATAGGAACAAACATACTGGGGATGGGGGTTCAGAAAGTATTGCAATCCCAGGCCAAGTCAAAAGAATATGGTGATCTTTTAGTAACTGTGGGAAACCTAATAGATGGTTAATATATTTTTAAAGCTGCTTTGAGTAGTGCTCAACAAATATTTCTTGAATACATTAAGACTGGAATGATGGCATCCCATTAAACCTTAGGGACTTCCTGAAACATGGAGACTCCCAAGTTGGTGATTATGTGTCCAAAAGACCATCTAGCTTTGACCCCAAACCTACCAGCTGCTTCTTGTAGTTCTCTCTGATGCTGGCATAGCAAAGGTTTTAGCATCTTCTCAACCTCATGGCTTGTGAGGCAACACAAAAGAGAAGCCAGTTAGCATACTGCAGTCATCATCCTGTATCTTTCCAGAAGCTTTTCTGGGGTCTGCCTGCCAGGCTGCACACCTGCTCCAGATTGCCTAGTCACATGGCCCACTGAGCAGTGACTTCCCTTACATGAGGTGGCCACACACCTGTTTTCTTTAGTCAGGCAAGCAAAGGGTTGATGGCATGAGCCAAATTTCACCTTTAGATGCATACTCAGAGTCCCCATTTCAGATGACAAGAAGCAACTGCACCTCTGGGGGCAGGGATGGGCCCCTGTGACTGAAAGGGGTGGTCTCTTCCCACACCTGTGTTCTCTATACTCAAACCAAAAGAATATAGAACACATATTAAATATAATCACTGCTTCGAAGTAGCTTACTGCCATTTTGGAGGCAGCATGCTGTGGTGTGGGAGGTTCTTGTTGCATGCTTGCTGACTGAATGGTGCGTCTCTGTCCTTTTAGGCAGGAGGTATAGGTGTATAGAATTTCGGAGTTGGAATGACCTTAAATGTTATCCAGTTGAGCTAACCAGGTGACCACTGTTGCTTGGACAACCATCTCTGCTTCTCTGCCTCCCCTCTGTTTCATCACATGAGATAGCTGATATCATACCATGGATTGTGTCTCCCTGGGCATTCCCCGATAACCTAGCTCAGCAGCATGAATGTGCTAGCTTCCTGGCTGTGAGCAACTTCTGGTACACTAACCGGGAATAAGAGTGAGAGGCCCTGGTTTTGTCTGGTGATTATTAAAGCTTGATTGTGGCCAACTTCCTGATAGACAAGGATTTGATTTAAAAGCCCAGCCCTCTTGTTTGAGTTTTATGGGCGTATGTTGCATCCATTCGAAAGATTTTAGTTTCTCTTTTTTCGCTTTTGTTTTTATATAGGACTAAGGACTTTATTAGACTCCTACAGTGTAAATTACTAGAGGTTACTAAAATTTGGTATCCGACACTAAAACTACAAGTTGATTTGAAAGTTTGAGTTAGAACTCCTTTCCTTATAAATACAGACCTTCTTGGTGTTCCTTGAACATGACAAGCTCATTCCCACCCCAGGATCTTTGCCCTTATTATTTCCCTTGAAGACTTTTGGATAATAATGACTACAAGAAATACCTAATTTTTATTAGGGCGAATCTGTTTCCCCTTGTCTTTTTCTCCTTGTCTAAGTTTTCCGCACTGATGCCAATACCATGTACCCCTGGCAACACCTTTTAGAGAGAAAAGAGAGACAAGTATCGCTGAAATCCACCTTATCTCCCGAGTGCCTGGAATGCGTGATGTAATTTTTCACTAGCTGAGCTTCAGTGTCTCTAATACCAATTTTGGACTCTGACCTTCACTGGGAGAGGCTAGATCAAAATTTAGCAATTAAAATTTTTTGATTGTATGCTCCTTGTAAACATCGTGTAAATGGCCATAAACACCGATGGCATGTTCTAGAGTTTACTTAACCTTCTCCTACTTTGTGATGTAGATTAAAATTGTTTTCTACAGCTCTTTAAAATAGGAAATCCACTCTCACATAATCAGGAGGTGACCACATTTGCTAGCCTTTGTGTAGAACATAAAATATCCCTTGGAAAGAAGACAATTGAAACCCACAATTCAAAAAGAGCTCCTCCCTGCTTTAGTTTCACAATCTTAGCCAAGGAGCTGGGTGAACAGTGATCAAAAACACAAATGGTATTCAACGAAAGAAACTCATAATATACTTTAAGTATGCACTGAATCTTTTATTAAAATATTTTGGCTTATTAAATGCCATATTTAAGGTTGCTTTTCAAATACACTTTTAATAATGATCATGAGTGTACTGCAGTGTAGTTGGTGCACCCATTAAAAGGGAGAAATATGTTTACACTGTGTAGTCATAAAACCTGTAAACTGCCATTTTGTAAGTGGCTAAGAAGTGAATTGCCACAGAAACCTAGACTTGCAGCAGCTGCAAATAAAGGAAAGAAGTTTCTTAATGCTGACACCGGTCATGAAACTGATATTTTATTTAGATGTCCTTGCAGCACAGAGCTCACGGAAATCATGTTTATAGTCTTCGTGCAATAGAAATACAAGCAATAGTGTATATTTTGGCAGATAGTGCCCGATTTAGTTGTAATAATTCACAGCAGTGCTCCAGGCCTTCCATGTTGCTCCAGGCAAAAACCTGTATTATAAATTACAGCACACAAAGCTGAATTTGACCTACCAGTTGATGCATAATAAACTGACTTAATTCTGAATATTAACTACACATTGTGGCCTAAAGGTTTTATGCTCTCTAAATGTAACAATAAATTATACAAAAATCTTCCTCTTGGGTGAAGCCTAAATATAAATAAATCCCCAATCTTAATACTATGCCGAAAGACCGGTTACTATAGATACCAGAGAGAATATATTAATCTTAAATATTATTGCCGAATAAAATAACTTTAGAATATCACTAAGTACCTGAACTAATTATAGAAACTTTGGGGAGAAGTTTCGGTACTTTAATAAACCACTTTCCCATTTGGCCCATTTCTTGAATGGTAAACGGAAAGATACCTTTTCTCTTCATTGATCAGCATGAATAAAATGGTTTGTTTTAAAAAGTTTCCTCCTGTCCCAAGCACAGGGTTTAGTTCATATAAATGTGTCCATGTAAGTGCTCAGCAAATATTTGTCAGTGAAAGAATGAGTTCTGAATGTTTTGGAACATTGCATATCAGATCAAAACAGTCTTGGGTTTAAAGACTATGTTTTCCTAGGTTTAGATATTTTACTCTACAAATGACTTCCTGTGTGATTTCGGGCAAATCCCTTTGCTTCTCTGATCCTCTTCACTTGCTTATAAAGGGAGATTAAGAGAAAAAGAACCCGTCTCTATCTCACAGGAATTTGGTTTATGAAGAGTTGAGACTAACACCTGTGAAGTGTTTTGAAAATTATTATTATCTCTGGCAAAGATGTATTACACAGGCAAGCAATGATCAACCCTAGCATAAGGGGTAGACTCTCTTTGCCATGCTTGTATCGTGTGACTCTACCCCTACCGGCCACAGTTGACTGGACCTGGGATAGTCAGTCAGATCTTCTCTTTTGAGAATTTGAACTGAGAGATCCCAGAGTCTGGGAGTTGTTCATAATTGTCCCCAACCTGGAAGTTCCTTCTTGGAGTCTGGTTCTGTTTCCCTGTCCCCCCTTTCCATGAGCTGTGCTTGTATCCTAATAACAGACCTCCGTTTCCGCAAGTTAGATTGAATGGGATTCTATTTCTGGCAACTGAATGATCCTTAAGACAATTTTTTGCAAGTCTCTTCACCCACTACCTGAGCAACTACCATAATTCAGATTCAGGAATTTTTGGTTTAATATTGGGAGGATAAAACTAAAACTAACTACAATATGAGTCAAAAAATTCTAATACATGTAAAGATATGAGTTGTGGTTTAAATGAGATAGCAGGGAGAAATAATATCTGCTCACGAATGAAAGGTAGATTAGGAAAGACCTAATAGATGAAAAACCTCATATGCATTCTTTCTTTATGTACACTGCCCCTATCATGGTGCAAACTCCCTGTTATGTCTTGTATGGACTGTAACAGTAGCTTCCTAACTGTTATCTTTGCACTTAGTCTGCCCCCCGTACTGCTTCCAGAGTTACCTGATAACTTCCAACATGTAATATCAGACTCTGATCCTAAAATGACCCTTAAAACTTCAAAGACCCCACACCTATGGGGTAAGATCCAAACTCTTATTTTGGCATAGCCAACACACTAGGTCTCAGAATTTCTTTCCAGACCTATGTCCTACTCTTGTTCCATACACTCTGGGCTCCAACCACTTTGAGCCTGCCCTTGTTCTTGATCATGTTTTGCACTTGCCTCCGTGCCTTGGCATGCACCATTCTCTTATTTCTTGTCATTCACTGGAAATCCGCTACTCCTTGTAGCCTCAGCTGAAATGCCACCACCTTTTTGTTTCTTACAGATCTTTCCCATGATCTGTATTCAATACAGAATGAATATTTTAAGAGTTTATCTTTGTCTACCTGATGCATTATAAATACAAGCACAATGTTTTATAGTTAATTGTTTATGCATCTGTCCTTCTCTTAGGAAGCAAGTAAAAGGCAGGGCAAGTGCTCCTCATGTTTGCCTATTCAGTGAACAAATGGAAGGTGCTCCTGGAAGGGGCTCGGTGCTGTGAATATTTAATTTGGATGGGGATGGGATTTGGATTTGTCCTAGAACAATGGCTAAGATTTTGAAAGGTGAATATAGGACAAAGTCTTTAAGGATCAGGGAACAAGAGTCTGAGCATGAAGGGAGGAGGAAAGTTCAGGGCAGTTTCAGGGAGAGCATGTGTTCCAGTTTGGCTGGAACAAAGGGAAGAGATAATGAAGAATAAAGAAAGAAGATAATGTTGGAAAGATCGGTTGGGATCCTCTTGTGGAGGATTTTAATTAAAAAAAAATGTGAGCTTAATTTTGTAGGCACCAGGGAGTCATGTCCATTGAGCATAATGGTGATGTGATCAAAACTGGCTTTTAAGGAGCTGACCCTGAGAGAGCTGCAGAGGGTGGATTGGAATGGAGAGCCCGGGTTACTCTCATCATGCTCCAAGGGAAGAGGGCCAGTCATGCTCCCCCATTGTTTCCATCTTCTTAACTATTTCCTTAGATTTTACTATTCTCTCTGTAGACAACTTAAAAAAAAAGAGTCACCCACCATGGCAGCCTCCTTTTCCTTCATCTGAGGTATTGCAAGAATTTTTTTGGGCTTTAAAGCATCTGATAGACAAGAACAAGGGCATATCATCCCCATCCAGATGATCGCCCTGACTTTCATTTTTAGTAACGCTGGAGAGATGGAAATGGTTTGATATGGAGACATGCTTGACCTGTTCTATTTTTGCCATGCTTTCAGGCGGCTTAATAAGAACACTGGGCTTCTGCTTCTACAAGGGAATTGGAAGGTTTCACTTTCCCTCTGTGGCGTTTGGTTTCCCTTCTGGCTCCCCCTACTCAGCAAAATTCAGAAACCATGACCTCTAAGCCTCAGCTGCCTTGTATGACAAATATCACTTCCTCTGTGAAGCCTTCTTGGATTCTTCACTGTCCAAGCCTGAAGTGACTCCACCTCTATGCTATTTCCTTTTTCCCACCTGAAATTCTGATTATTTGTAAAATGACTTTCTGTGCCTTCTAGCCTGAAATGTCCTTGAGGTCAGAATCAGCTCTTATTCATCCTTAATACCCCTCTCCCCTCATCTTGTTCATTGATCATGTGTCTTATACATAGCAGGTACCAGTACTTTATGTTTGAATAACACGTAATATTGTGCACAAATTTTCTATGTATCAGGAAGGGAAGGCTTTATCATCCCTACTTCCATTTTTTCAGATTAGAAAGTAAATGTTTGTATGATATACCTAAGGTTGCATAACATGGCAAAGCAAGGACCAAAGCCATTTTTTGCCTTCTAAATTCATAAATACTCTTTCTACTACACCCTCCTATCTCATGCTGTCTGATGAATGAGTGAATTTGAATTTTAGTGAGAATTTCTTCAGGGGGAATTACACAAAATTTTCGTGAAGAAAGAACCTGTTGAGATGCCATCACACTCGGCAGCATCCTGGGGAGGCACATATGACAAGCAGGGTGGTGTGGGAGAGTGCTGTGATCCGTCTCAAGTATTTAAAATTCAGCCATTAATCATAACAGCTGCATTCTTGCTTCAAGTGATCAGCTACTAATGATTTCGACATTCTGAGTTTTAGAAATTCCTATTAATTGTCCTTAAAAAAGGGCAAGAATGAATAATCTTGACTTCATTTGTGAGGAAAGAATCAATCTCTTACTCTCTCAGCTGCTCTCACTTTCCTTTTTTCCCTTCAGAATCATTTGATCTAAAGTGCAGTTATTTTCTGGGTCCTTATTTCTGTGGGTCTGACGTTTAAAGGCTGCATGTTCTAGGTAGCAGTTTGGACCTCGGGATCAACGGGGAGGGCTGGGCCCTTTGCTAATAGGTGCCTCTGGGAGAAGCATGTATAAGCCGGCTTAGACACAAGGCAGAACAAGAGGCTGAAGAGTAAACATCCAACCCATACTAGTATGGTGATGAATTTCTTCAATGTTGAGAAGACAGCATAGCTTTAAAGAAAATATATGAGTACATATGTATGTGAATACATACATGGGCATATGTGTGTGTGTGTATGTATGTGTGTATGCGGGTGTCTGTGTCTATATTTGTATCATCTATATGTAGTCGCCATTTGCCATGCTTACTTAATACAAAAGCTCTTGGGTTTTTCCATAGTTCCTTTTAGTCCTTGCTCATGAATTCATAGAATTCATAATGAGGGTTTGGGGGTTTTCAAAATGGCTTATTTCTCACCCTAACTTGTTATGCAAGGTAATTAGTCCATCTCCAGTAAGTCACTAATGATTTCAGAAAGACTTAACCATTCCATACAGATAGCATTCAATCGCTAATAAGTTAGAAATATAACTTTCTTTCTAATGGGAACACTCCTAAGATGATTCCATCAAGTTAATTTGTAATCATTTGCATTTAGACATTTTGTATGAACCTGTGTATTAGTTTGCTAGGGCTGCTGTAACGATGTACCACAGGGGTACCTGGGTGGCTCAGTTCATTGAGCGTCTGACTTATGATTTCAGCCTAGTTCCTGATCTCAGGGTTGTGAGATGGAGCCCCAGGTCGGGATCCATGCTGAGTGGGCAGTCTGTTTCAGATTCTCTCCCTCTGCCCCCACCTCTTCCCCACACGTGCTCTCTCTCTCTGTCTCTCTCAAATACATAAATCCGAAAACAACAACAACAACAACAATAATGTACCACAAAGTGAGTGGCTTACAAAACATAAATTTATTGTTTCATAGATCTTGAGGCCAGAAGTCCGAGATCAAGATGCTGGCATGGCCATGTTCCCTCTGAAGGTGCTAGGGAAGGATGTTCCAGCCTTTCTCCCAAAACCTAGTAGTTCCTTGGCCCTTGGCAGCAGAACTTCAGTGGCATTCTTCCTGAGTGCGTGTCTGTGTCCAAATTTACCCTTTTGATGAGGACACCAGTCATAATAGAAGCCCACCCTACTCCAATATGACCTTATCTTAACTAATTACATCTACAACATTCTATTTCCAAATAAGGTCATATTCTGAGGTGCTGGGAGTTAGGTCTTTAACAAATGAATTTTGAGAGGACAGAATTCAACCCACAACAACCAATTAAATTTTCAGTGTTCTAAAAGGACCTAACTACCCCCTCACTCAAATTCCAAATTTTGTTTTTGTTGTAGGTATCCTCACATGACATGATAGCCATCAGGATGTTAGCAATTGAGCCAGCCAAATTCTATGGAGTCAATTTCATGGGTGCATGACTTGCCAGGGCAAGGTCTCAGCTCCATTGCCTGGCTCAGCTAATTTGACAAGCATTAAATAACAGTAGCCACCACTTTTCAGGTTCCCACAATATATGAAAGAGTATTCTAGGGTTGTACAGATCTTATATAATCGTTAGAAAAACACTATAAGTTACTATTTATAATGCCCATTTTATAGATTGGAAAACAGGCTCAGATGGTTTAAGAGACTTGCTCTTAGTCATAAAGACTGCAGAGATCACACCTTGCAGTGTTTCAGAAACTTGTTGCCATCACTGAGTTGGTCTGGAATCATCTGCAAACCTGGTGTCTGATCTGTCTTGGGTAACTCATCAACATGGCCTTACCCCATTTGGGGCCCTTCGTACGAATACCCAGGAATTTTCCCATTTAAAAACAATTTTATTGTTTTGTTTTGGCTGGTTTTCCAGTTTGTTACCACATCCAGAGACCAAATCTACGGTTTGTTGACTTGGTTAGCACCTCTTCTTTTTTCTTCTAGCCCCCTTCTAAGGGCCAGACCCCTGCTCTTGAAATCCTGGCTACTGGCAGTGATGCTGAACCCATTTGGAAGGACCTGCTTGGAGCAGGACTTGCTAGTGGGCAGGTGCGCTGCCTGTTTGATCAGTCTCCCCGTAGACTGAGCTCAGTTTGAATCATACCCTAATTTTTTCAGGTTCTTGGGGACACTATGATTGACACCTCTTGTGCATCCCTTGGGTGGGCTCAGGTTGGCATGTGAGAGAGACTACTGTTACTGGATAATTAATAAATTAAATAGATATTTGTGACACTATACTGTACGTTAATTTAACAATACTAAAAGCCACAGCCATTTTCCTTTCCTCCTAGAGTATCTTCTCAGTCTCGCTTCAGACTCAGTTTACTCCCCTATTCTTGAGGTTTCATCACTGAGATCTTAGCATGCTCTGAAGGAATGGCTGCATGAGTTAGAACGTGCCTATGAGACAGAAGCCTGTACAATTCTTAAAGTGAAATTTGCAAATAATTTGTGCTTCAGAAAATTTCAGGTTATAGACATACTATGTTCTGATTCACATGCATTCTAGTATCATTGCTTGAGTAAATGGTAAAGTCGTGGAGGTATGACTCATATTTTGTCTATGCCAGGGGCCAAAATTTGGGTATACCACGAGAGTGTGTATTGTGTTTGTAAATGTCATCCATCTTGTGTGCCATGGGGCAAAAAGTTTAGTAACTGCACGTTAGGTCAATTTCAAACGATTGTGGCAAACCCCAGTCAAACACCTTGCCTTCTCCTCAGTGATCCACAGTGAATCTCTTATTTCACAAATGCCTCTAAACGTGCTTTGAGTCTATTTATAAGTGGCCTATACCACCTCCAGGGCTGGTAAGTCCCATAAGTTTCCTACCTGCTGTGTGAGGTTATATTTCCTTTCAATTGTTCCCAAATGGCTTCCTTCCAATTTGGAGCCTGCTCCCCAGTCCTCATGTGTAGGGCTAGCTGAACAAGGCCATGTACAACTTCTCACTTCCCTTCATCATTATCTTCGGAGACTTTGATTGGATTGTTTCTGAGTTCTGGTCTTTTCAGGCCGAGGAAGCTTTATCATTTGAAAGCTTTCCTAACACTGCAGAGGCTGCTTACCCTTGATCATCCTGGCTTCCCATCACAGCGGGTCCTCTCTGGCTGTTAAATCTCTAGAATTATGGCACCCAGGACAGCAGGGGGTCTCTCAGGCAACCCAAACCCCTTGCCAGCGATGATAATGAAATCTCTTGGTTCCATCTTCCTTGCTTTCATCCCCTGAAGATTCCTTCAGCCAGGAGAGTGTCCCTCTGAGAATTCTAAAACAGCAGACATCCCACAAAAAATGGAAGCAGATTTCCTCCAGGGTCACGTCATGTGCTGTCATTCCAAGCGTCTGATTTTTAGATCCTGAAGTTTTGAAAGCCCCCAAAGAGAGGGATCACCTGCTGAAGGGCTGCATGGCTAGCCAGGGAGAGTCTCTTGAAGCAGGCTTTATTGCAAGCGTGAGGACCGGGTTTATTAGAAGCGCTGGGGGAAAAACCCACACATGAGACTCCTCACAGGCTTGTAAAAATCAGCCCTGAGAAGAAACATGTCGGGATCAATCAGAATCAGCTGGCCACCTGGCTGGAGGGAGATGGCAAGGAGGGGGATGGTGACACTTTGAAAATTCTGCCTTGAATAAAGTGCCCTGGCTCCCTGGGGTTGGACAAGGATGAATGAAATGTGCTTGGGCTTGTGCTGACATCCAGTCCCTGGAGTGAATGGCATCTGCTGCAGGAGGCAGGGGATTCTGTTCTTCTCTTTCAATAGGAGCCTTTGTGGTGCCTGGTTTAGAATCTCTCAACCCTGCCATTCCTGTTCCTTTTAAAGGATGGCTCTTCGACACTGAGTGTTGGGTAAACCTTGAAAAGGTAGTTTTGTTCTTGGCCAAATGCTGATTTAAAATTAGGTTTTCCTCCATACTTGCAACAGAAGATCAACTCAAAGACTTGGCTTAACTAAGAGTAGGCCAATGAGAAAGACAAGTAACCATCTTACTGATACCCCTGCGTTTTTGAGCTTATTCACCGAAGTGATTTTTTTTTTAACCCAAAGTGTGACACTATTTTACGTCAATCACTTGGACGTAGAGAAACCCGAAAGGGGAGGCTAGGGAGGCATGGATGTACTGAAATGAGCAGAATTTCAGGTCAGGCAAATCGAATCACTTCTGGCAGGCTCTGTGAACTTAGGCAAGTTAATTAACTTCTCAGGGATAATGACATCTATTGCACTGGTTGGAATGAGAAATAAATATGATAATGTCTATATGGAGCACATGGCAGGTACACAAGGAGTATTAGTTCTTTTTTTATTTTTAGGGACATAATCAAGGGTCCTTCTATAAAGGAAATGTTGGCCAATATACAATCGTTGGCCAATATACAATATACAATACAATATACAAAAAATATACCATATACAAAACTTTCTCCTTGTTTTAATTTCCTTTCTGTGTGTACTATGGAAAAAGTTAAGTGAACTAATAGCAACGTGTTCATGAGGGGGCCAGTTATCACTCTGGAGGGTGGGTGGATGGGCAGTCCCTTTGTTCTTCCTCAGGAGGACATAGACAGGAACTGAGCAGGATCCCCATCTGCAGATGCATAGAAGGTCTGTGAGGAAAAATAGTCTCACTTCATGAGTGTTAATAATGGAGCAAATACTAGAACAGTATAATGGTTGCTACTAATATAAAAAGTGATTACATTTATTTTTAAATTTTTGGCAAGCGAAACATGCTCTTTGGTAAATAGAGAAAATGGCAAAACACGAAATCATGGATAGAAGCTGCAGGATTCAAAGGGCCTCAGTTACTTGTAACAACCCAACCATCCACCTGGGACATCAGAAGGCGCTGGGCCATCCTCTGTGGGCCACCTTGCCTCCTTCTACCCAATATCCCATGCTGAGCTCTGCCATCTTTGAGAACACCTGCCCAAATGCCTTCCTTTCTGTCCCCACAGTGGGAGAGTCCCCATGTGTCCTCTTTTCCAGCACCTCAGGCTGTCTTAGAAGATTGCTTCTCTGGGCACCTATGGTACCTTTACGTGCTTTTTAAATAACGTATTTCATGTGTTATTCTGTTGGTCCTAGGGGATCTACTTTAGGAAAAATAATTTAAAATTAGACATAAAATTATCCATTTAGAATGAGAAAAAGAATCATAGCAAATGGGAAAGGTTACAAAGCTGACAGATACCACAAACGTCACAAGCTTTGGGGAAATTGCTCATTGTTTTAATCAGTGAAACAATAGATAAGCGTCTTTATTTGTGCATTTTTTGTTGCACACTCTTTGATCACTTTTTCCTATTATAATGATTTTGTAATATTGTCTAGAGAGAAAATAGAAAGATTATTCACTGTTTTCTTTCAGAGTTGATTGAAATTGGTTTATATTAGTCATGATTTAGGATAGTTTCATTCAGCATCACAACTTGTTACTGGTAATTTCATGTAAATTCTTAGGATTTTTGTCAAGTTTGGGCAAATACCAATCAGGTTCCCCCCTCCTCCCCCCCATAAGAAGTAAGATTTCAGGGCATTTCACTTTTTTCTGTTCATTGACTCACCTTCAGTGTTCTTTAAATGGATTGTATTAGGAATGTTTCTGGAAGCCAGAATGGCTAGCAGTAACTTAATTATACTCAGAAGTTTTCATATTCTACATGAATACATTCCACTAAAGCTAAATGAAATGTTTCTCCAACTCAACTTCCCAAAAGTTGTTATCTCCCAAAATCTCAAAGCCATTCTAATGGCCGCTGACTCCAAAGGGGAAAGACAATGGAGGGAAAATCGGATTGGTAAGAGACAGCACTAAACCAAATGAAGTTAAACTACTTTTTGCCAATTTTATAAAGTTGTATGACTTTAACCTTCATTAGTGTCATGGCTAATCTGTCTCTGTCCTCTTGGCTCTGGACCTGCCCACAGAGTCACCTGGTAGAAAGTCAGTTGGATGAACGAATTGTACCCTAGGCCCTTGTTTACATTCTGACCTCACTCATGCCTTCCCTTCTCCCTGCCTCTATCCAGTTCCTACCTAGCCTCTCAGGTCCAAGCTGGCATACCACCTCCTGCACTGTGATCACCTGGTCTTGTATTATTCACATCGGATTCCCCCTGTCCCTGACATATTCCCAGTGAGGGAGAGGAGGGAATATGATCGTTAACCTGGGGGCAAGGACACCTAGCACAGTTTTGGCACTTGAATCCATCTGTTTTCCTATGGTTAACTAATTGGTGACTGCCTTCCTGACCTGGACCACTCACGAGAGCCAGATGTTTCTCCAAGTTATTTTAAGGATTCCTTTATAAATGGAATTTGACTCCTTTTTCCAAAGATAAAGGAAAGCCTGCTGGGTTATTGCTCTCGGCCTACAAAATGTACAGAAGAGAAAAGCCTTTCATAGATGACTGATTTCTAAAACAGATGTGCCAAGTTCCTTGGGCTGAAAACTCTTTAGTTGGAAATGAATCAGGGCGTTTTTAATATGAGTTTTTAGAACGTGTACTTTGAGCAATGCTAATAATGATCAGTGTGATGGTGACTTGGTTTAAGGGTTTTGAGGATCGAGAGTGCTAATAAAACTGCCCAGAGGAACGTGAGCTCACCTTATATAACAGAACTAATGAAGGACTCAGTGCACAAAAGTGTCTCTTGTCAGAGAGGAAGTATTTGTGTGTGGTCTAATCCTACGATGCACTTGACAAGGACAGAAATAGAAAACCGTTTGTGGCCACCTGGCAGAGATTTTCCTGGTGCCTTGGTTTATTATTCCTACTATTGTACTTCCCTCTTTCCTAAATATCTTTTTTTTTTTTTTTTCCTCTTTGCCTTTTCAGTTGGCTTCAGCACCTTTTGTGAGTTTTCATCAGCACATTTCATTCTTTACTGAACAATGAAAAGATAAGGGAGGGAGAAATGAGAGAACGAGTCTATTACTAATTGTGATGGGAAAGTCAGGGGAAATTGTGCTGGCTTCCCTGTTGTTCATCCAAATCATGTTGTTAATTTTCCTTGACACATGCAAGAGGGAGATGAGGGTTCCTGTATTTAAGTGAAGAATTGCGAGCATCGGGGGCCTTGCCTTCTCTGTGGTACGATGGAAATTATTATTTTTTGAGAACCTACTATGTGTTTGGCTTTGTGCTTTGCACTGATGCCAGAGGAGAAAGATAAATTCCCTGTCTTCGGGGAACTCAGAAGCCCTCTAGCCTGAAGTTTGTCAGTCTCATAGCACAATAACTGCAATCCTTGCCTGAACACCTTATGTATGTTAGGAACTGGGAGAGATCTAGAGAGATAAGGCAGCCCCTGTCCAAGAAGTGCAGGCCCAGGAGGTGTGTGATCACACCAGAGAGTAGTCAGGCCATACAACCCTGGAAGCAGAGGAAGAAATCTGTGTGGGCTGTAAGGGAGCAAAATCGCCAAAAAGGAACATAGTGCTTAACATAGCTGGTAAGCTCCTGGCGGCCCCAAGAGGTGGGCTTTTTCCCATTTAAAATATGAGACATTCTGCCTCAGAGAGGTTGGTTATTCTTCTCAAGTGTCCCGCAGCTGGACATGGAGCTCCTTGAAGGATGGGGGCATCTTTTTTTTTTAATAACATATAATGTATTATTTGTTTCAGGGGTATGGGTCTGTGATTCATCAGTCTTATATAATTCACAGCACTTACCGTAGCACATACCCTCCCCAGTGTCCATCACCCAGCCACCCCATCCCTCCCACCCCCATCCCCTCCAGCAACCCTGTGTTTCCTGTGTTTAAGAGTCTCATGGTTTTAAGAGACTCCTAAACTCACGAAACAAACTGAGGGTTGCTGGGGGATAGGGGGGGTTGGGATAGAGTGCTGGGTTATGGACATTGGGGAGGGTATGTGCTATGGTAAGTGCTGTGAAATGTGTAAGCCTAATGATTCACAGACATGTACTCTTGGGCAAATAATACATTATATGTTAATAAAAAAAAAAAGAGTCTCTTATGGTTTATTTTCCTCTCTGGTTTCGTCTTGTTTCATTTTTCCCTCCCTTCCCCTATGATTCTCTGCCTTGTTTCTCAAATTCTTCCTATCAGTGAGATCATATAATTGTCTTTCTCTGACTTATTTCACTTAGCATAATACCCTCTAGTTCCATCCACTTCATTGCAAATGGCAAGATTTTGGGGTGTTTTGATGGCTGCATAATATTCCACTGTATATATTTATATACCACATCTTCTTTATCCATTCATCTGTTGATGGGCATCTAGGTTCTTTCCATAGTTTGGCTATTGTGGACATTGCTGCTATAAACATTGGGGTGCACGTGTCCCTTCAGATCACTACATTTGTATCTTTAGTGTAAATACCCAATAGTGCAGTTGCTGGGTTGTAGAGTAGCTCTATTTTCAACTTTTTCAGGAACCTCCATACTGTTTTCCAGAGTGGCTGTACCAGCTTGCGTTCCCAACAACAGTGTAGGAGGGTTCCCCTTTTTCCGCATCCTCGCCAATACCTGTCATTTCCTGACTGGTTAATTTTAGCCATTCTGACTGGTGTGAGGTGGTATCTCACTGTGGTTTTGATTTGTGTTTCCCTGATGCCGAGTGATGTTGAGCACTTTTTCATGTGTCTGTTGGCCATTTGGATGTCTTCTTTGCAGAAATGTCTGTTCATGTCTTCTGCCCATTTCTTGATTAGGTTATTTGTTCTTTGGTTGTTGAATTTGATAAGTTCTTTATAGATTTTGGATACTAGCCCTTTAT
>CM052896.1:36316549-36390705 GCA_028534135.1 Potos flavus
AGAGACTCCTAAACTCATGAAACAAACCGAGGGTGGCTGGGGGGTAGGGGTGGGTAGGGATAGGGTGGCTGGGTTGTGGACATTGAGGAGGGTATGTGCTATGGTAAGTGCTGTGAAATGTGTAAGCCTGAGGATCCACAGACATGTACCCTGGGGCAAATAATACATTATGTGTTAATTAAAAAAAAAAAATCAAAAATGTAGTGGCTTAAAACAGTAAAAAAGCGAATTGGAGGAAATTGGAGGGGCGATGAACCATGAGAGACTGTGAACTCTGAGCAACAGACTGAGGGTTTTGGAGGGGTGGAGGTGGGGGCTTGGGCGAGCCTGGTGGTGGATATTGAGGAGTGCACGTATTACATGGAGCACTGGGTGTGGTACATGAACAATGAATCTCATAACACCGAAAAAATAAAATAAAAGTATTTGGGGAAAAAAAAAACAGTAGAAAAGTTTCTTAGGTCAGAAGTACAGCATGGTGTGGCTAGATTTTCTTCTTAGGGTCTCACTATGCTAAAATCAAGGTATCCACCATGACTCAGTTCTCCTCTGGGGCAGAGGGTCATTGGTCATTGTTAGAATTCAGTTATTTGTTGTTTAGAAATGAGGTCTCCATTTCCTGTCTGTCTGTCAACTGGTGTCTTCTCTCTTCTTCTAGGACCACCCACATTCCTTCTCATGTGACCCTCTTCATCTTTAAGCCACGGTGGCTCATATAATCTTTCTCATGCTTCCAGTCTCTCTGTCTTCCTCTTATACCCTCCTTTTAAACCACCAGTCTTTCCTTTTGAGGGCTCATATGATTAAATTAGGCCTACCTGGATAATCTCCATTTTTTTAAGGTCAGCTGTTCCATGTAACATAACTGAATAATGGGAGTGATATATCATCAGATTCACAGATACCAGAGATTATTAGATAGGTCAGGCCTTGAATTCTGCCTACCATAACCTTTTACCAATTTGCTACCCTTGAGTTCTGTTACTTTTATTGTTAGAAATTCCTTGACACGGTACTTTTGTAGGAACACATAATCAATACTATAAAATCAATGACCGTATTTCAATAGTTTCTTATGTATCATCTCTTTAACCTATAGGCATGATGTTACTTCATTTTTAGATATATGGAAGTTTTTGTAAACCTATAATTGTGTAATTGATACCTCATTATGGTCACAGAAATAGACTAAAATATTAATGCCTTGGAATTTATGAAAATTTCCTTTGAAGCCAGTACATAGGTAATTTTTATGAAGTTTCTATTTTTTTCTCAAAAATGAATTCATGGTCTCCATTTGGTAAAATTTTATTAATTTTGCTATTAAAATTTTTTACATTTATTCATTATTTCATCTGTTACTTTCTGAGAGAAGTACATTAAAATATTCAACTATAACTGATTTATTATTCCCATAACATTCTCCTTTCAAGGCTGTGTTTTAGGTGCATGTAGGTTGTTATATAATCCTTTTTTATTAGTTTGTGCAACTTAATTGAAGACAAATAAATCAATTGTAGGTAGAACTATTAGATGATTACTCTTTCATTGACAGGTTTCAACATTTTTTAGAGATACGTTAAAGATTTTATTGGAAGATCAGCTGTTAACACCAAGCCTCTGAACAATTTAAATAAAAATTAGAACTTGTTGAAGACTCTATTTTAGAAATAAGATGCATCCCATTTTCTGTATTTTAGGGGCCAAGAATAGGTTATTTCCTTTATTACATAAAATACATTGTATGGATAAAATATATCACATTTTGCTTTGCTGATTCTATATATTCAGCACCAATTCTTTAGCTACCACAGGGAAGGGCAGAAGTTGTACCATGGACCTCAGACCTCTAGCATTGGAGTCAACAGTTTGGCTACTTTTATAGCAATGGTAATTCTCTGATGTGACAACTGTATATCCATCTCTCTCCTCCCTCACCCCTAGATCTTCTCAGCTGATTGGAGCAGTGAGGAGTGGTTTTGGCATGAAAACAAAGCTAGGTTGCAGTATTGGTCCCATAATATGTGAGCTCCATATTGGAACATTCTGAATCTTGGCTACCTGTTCTCTTGCAACTGCCTTTTCTAAATGCAGTGACTGTCCAAAGCTGCAAACACCTAAGTCATTTTGGGTGGGCACATACATGAGTAGAAGGAAATAAACAAAACAAATTTAAAAGCAGAATTCATATAGAGGAGCTGCCAGATTAGAAAATAAGAAAGAACCAGTTTTTTAAAATCTATCCCTCTTATAGCACAGGTTATCCTGATGTTAAGGTAGCATAATTGTAAGCCATCCTTCTGAGTCCATCCCTAGATATTTTGTTGATTTTTCTTTGTTTTATATATTCGTGTAATCTCTAATACTAGAGAGGCATCTGGATTTGGATCATATAGCAGTGGAGAAAAATGGATGAAAGAACTTTTGAAATAGTTAAGGCAGACCACATTGCTATTAAGATGTCTAGCAAATATTGCCATTACTGTTAACATATGGATGATAAATTATTTTAAATGCAACCTTAGGTTGGTCTATAAGAACATAAATTTTCAAAAGGCAAGCACTTTTGATCCCATAATTGTGACTTGCTAATAAAACTTATCATTCCTGACCAGATATACAGAGCATTGTGCGGGAGGGTCACGGGCCAAAGAGCTAAGTTTCAGTGCCACAGTTTGTCCTTTTTTGGTCTGGCTCTGTACCCTTTTGGGGTGGGCACAAGATTCTGACCAGAATACTTGATTTTCCAGGGAGGGTGCCTTTTAACTAAATGGGCAGCAGGTTGGACACAGAGGACAGAGCCAGAGGACAGTCATAGGATGGGTGAGAGAGCAGCGAGAGTAAATGACCAGTAGCAGTCTTTAGATTCAGAGAAACAAAGAGAACCAAATAAGACCATCTGTTATATGTTCTTGATTTGTTGTCCCTTTTATCTGCGTATACTATCATTCTTTATTTCTTACTATCATTTCTAGCTTTATATCCTGCTTTATATTTTGACTTAATCCTGTTTGTCGGGCATGAAGGAAAGTGGAGGCACATCCTGGGGGGTGGGGTTCATGGACTGTCTCAGAGGGGAGAGGCCTCTGCAACATATGGGAGTGATGATGGGAAGCACTGGCCCTCATTAGGGGGGAGCTGGATACTTCTGCAGGCCAGAAGGTTCAGGGAAATCTAGGGATCAAAATACATTACTGCACTAACCCAGTTGATTTGCCATATATTTCAGGGTCCCCCCTTTTCTCATCAGGGCCCTAAACTTAGCATAATAGACCTGCCTATGTTGAGAACCGAACCTTCTCTGGAGCTCTGCTATTCTTGTGATCAAGTCCTGATCTTAGTCCTGATCCTCAGTTTTACCTTTCCATCCCCCAAGGAAGCCCTAATTGTTTTCACGCTTAGCTTTGAATTGATGATTCACCATTCTCAGCATTTCCTTCCCTTTCTCTGAAGTCTCAGGTGTCCCCCACAACTGCCACCCACATCTTTCATCCTTAACATTTCCACTTCCCCTATAGCTCCTAAATGTTTGGCCTATTGCACTCCTTCCACAGGTGTACCACTCCAGTTCACCACTTGTGAACGTTGTAACAGTTGCACTGCACGCTTCTGCTCGCAGCAAACTGTGCCCCCTGCCCCCACTACTGGCAGTGGTGCCCTTAATCTGGCTCCCAGTCCCTTCTTAATGTTTCTATCTTGGACCATTCCTGGCATTAACTGTTACAGGTTGAGATCCCACAGAAGGCAGGCACTGGGACAGAGATCCCTACAACTATAGGGATTTTATCAGAGAATACCCTAAGGATCCACACCTGTGGGGAAGGATAGGCGGCAGGATGGGGTAGAAGGAGAATGGAGGCTATGGAGCAGTCCCAACAGAGGCCTCAGCTGACCACACAAGAGCTCAAAGCCTGGGGTGGTCATTCAGTATTGTTCCCAATTGGAGCTGGACCTTTATACCTCTGCGATGACTAGATACTAGATACTGGTACTTCTATCCTGGGTATAGGAATGCGGTGTGACCTTGAGTGACGTTTTTTCTTCAGCTGAGGGCAACTTCTGGGGAACACTGATGGCTGAGACACTAGGATCAGCTGCATGATGGGTGATCTGGGTGGGACATTCGTGCTTTGTGGAAGAAGCAGCAGCTCTTGTTAGTTTATTATCTAGTTACCTGCTTCTCTAGCTCCTAGAGTTGGTGTGAAGATTGAAGATTATGTTTGTAAGGTGCCTGGCATAGTTGGTGCCCAATATATTATTATTACAAGTAGTAGTAGTATTAATATCGGTATTCATGTCCTTATAGTACTTTGCCATGTGTCTGTTGTCATGTGTTTTTAGAGTTGTAATCTAAATGTAATCTAAAAATATGCTAAAATTATGTATATTTTCCACATTGCCGCCTAATCTTTATAACCATGATTTTGAACGGTGCTTAATATTTGATTCCAGTGCATTCGTCATAACTTATTACATTGTTTTTTACTTTGTATATACTTTTACATTTTTGCAGTTAGAATGTTGAGCTGGACTTCTTCATGTGTCAATATTTTTTCAAGCTTCAGATTGTTTTCGTAGGCTATATTCCCAGAAATGGAATTACTGGGTCAAAAACATTTTGACAACTTTTGATCAAGGGTGCCAAATTATTTTACAAATACATTGTAATAATTTTATTGTCACTAGCAATATAAAGAAAATCAATTTTCCTGAAGCTTTGCCAACAATTGATATTGCCATTAAAAAAATTGTTACTTTTGTAACAGTAACTCGTCTTAATTTCTATTTCTTTCATACCAGTAAATTGAATATTTTTATAAACATTTACTGGTATTATGTACTTTATTTACATGTTTATTGAGATATCAGGGCTTTAAAATAATGAATTTTATGGTCTCACTATATAATAGAGTTATTCATCCTGTGCTGTCTTCAACATATTTTGTTAGCCTGTTCTTTGCCTTTCTTTCACACAATGTTTTAGATATATATTAGTTTAGGTTTTTAGGTAGTCACATTTGTTCATCTTTTACTTTGTAATTAATCCATCCTTTTATAATTCAGTACTTCATGTCACCTTATGATCATTCAATTTTATCCTTGAAATTTTTCTAAAATTTTTTAGCCAACTAATTCATTCAGAATTTATATTGCCCCATGGCATGATATAAAAACATATAATCAGTTAACCCTGTTACCAGATTATTTTATTAGTAAATGTCAAAAGGTATGGGATGGGATAGGGGATCAAAAAGATAAAAAGGATTCAGAAGATAAAACCCTGCCGTGGTAAGGGGCAGCATTGAGAGAGGTGGATCAGTGAAGCCAGATCAGAGTGTTCTATTCAGTATCATTTTCAGTTGCATTAAGTTATTCTGGTAGAAATGAAGCTTGATAATTTGACATTGAGGAAGGGTCTTGGAGATGCACTTGGCCAAGGGAGGGTGTGAAAGTTCCCACTCAGTGAAGTCAAACTAAGGAAGCTTCCCTGTCCCATGTGTCCAAGTTGTCTCGTTTTTCTGGAGGCATAAGTGCAACCACAGTAAAAGCCAGTATGTTGTTGAGAAATCACTCTTTCTCTATTGATTGATAATCTTGGAATTAGTATCAGACTGTTTTAATTATCGATAATTTTACTATGTGTTCTGGCTTTTGGAAGGGCTTTTCACCCTCACATGTTTTAATATACTTAGAAAGTATTTTTCCTCAATTATTCTTCCAAATTATTTTTACAATAATTTTATCCAGTTTAAACAACAACAATGAAAACCCTACTGGGATTTTTATTTAAATTGCTTTAATGCAATATGTTAATTGAAAAAAATTGACATTCTTAAAATATTTAGACTTTTCACAGAGAAACACGCTGAGTCTTTCCATTAGTCAAGTTTTATTTTATATTTCTCAGGGAAATTCTCAAGGCTCCTACCCCCATCTCTCCCAATCTAGGTCACACACATTTCCCATTAAAATTCTATCTTCAGATTTTATATTTTGTGTTCTATTGGGAATGGGTTTTTTTCCCCATGAAATGTTCTATATCTTTATCTACTAATTTTATTGATTTTAAAAAATTAATCCAAATACTTTTTTCAATGGATTTCTATAAACAGTATAATTTTTCTGTTTCCTTTCCAATGGTAGTATTTGTTGGTTTAAAACAAATGTTTATACATTGAGTGAGACATGCTTCTATTTCCACCATTTGAAGATGTTTTGTGAATAGTGGCTATTGAATTTTGCCTAATATCTCTTTATGTTTTGATAAAGTATTCTGATTTTTCTCACTTGGCATAGTGGTGAAACTATTACAATTTCTAGTGCTGATCTGTCATTACTTTCCAGAAATACTCCGTATTTATTATAATGGCCAGGTCTTTAAATTAGCTATTGAATTTCATTTATTATTATCGTTGAGATTTTTATATCTGTATTTATACATAATATTGATTCTGTAAGTCTTTATTGTATGTACTTTAGATTTTGTGACACTTTTATATTTGCTTAGAATTGTGTAGCTTTTAATATCTTTGTAATCATCAAATTTCATGGAAATTAAAATGGTCTTTTTTTCTTTATTTTCTTTAGAAAGTTTTAAAAAATTTGTCAGTAAAAGTTTTAAAAAATTTGTCATGCCAGGGATTTTGGAGGGATATTCTAGTTTTTAATTTATCTTTATTTATTATTCTATTCAGGTTTTATCTTGCATTAATTTTCATATTTTTTCCAAAGTGTTACCAATTTCTTTCGTGTTTTCAAATGTAACAGTACTCCTTCATTTTTATAACCTGTGTATCTGTTGCTAATAGTTTCTTTCATTAAAAAACAACTTTATAGGTCTTTCTCCCTGACTTTGTCGGTCATATTTTATTCATATTTTTTAAAAAAACCTAAATACTAGTTTTATTTAGTAAATTCTACTATCCAAAGACAAAAGTTACACACAAACACACACACACATTATTAGGAAATGGACAGCAGAATTATAAAACGAAATTAGCCTGATCCCAGTTTTCTCTTTCCTTTGCAGATAATCATTTCCCCTGATTATGGCTAGGTCAATTCTTTTAATGATAATCTTGCCTTCAACACAGTCAACTCTTTTCAGTACGAAGAATAAAATCTTTCTTGGCAAAATGTTCTTCTCTTCTTTTTAAACCTTATGACTCCTTAAAATATAGCTTTTCCGGGGCGCCTGGGTGGCTCAGTGGGTTAAAGCCTCTGTCTTCAGCTCAGGTCATGATCTCAGGGTCCTGGGATCGAGCCCCGCATCGGGCTCCCTGCTCAGCGGGGAGCATGCTTCCCTCTCTCTTCCTCTGCCTGCCTCTTTGCCTACTTGTGATCTCTCTCTCTCTCTGTCATATAAATGAATAAAATCTTAGAAAAAAAATACAGCTTTTCCTTTTACCAAAGTTTTACATGCACATTATTTAAAGAGTCAAGTATTCCCACAGGCTCGCTATAAAGAACATCCCTCTCCCTACGAGCCAATCCCCTTTCCTGTATTTTTCTATTTTCCACAGGCATCTACTTTCAAATCTTAGTTATTTAATCTCCATTTTTTTCAATAACATGCTTATTTTATTATATCTCAAGCCCGTTACATTCCCATCATGGACGTTGTTTTAGTAGCCACCCTCCCCATTCCTACTACGCATAAAACCTCCGGGTCTCCATTCTCCCAATTTGGTCTTCTGATTTTCTCATATTTCTCCCTTATTTTCTGTCTCTTTGCCTTTTTGCTCTGTATTTTGGGAGAATTCCTCAAGTTTACCTTTCATCCTCTTCTTTACTGTTATTTTAATGGAATTCTAGTATTGCTAAATGCATGTGTTCACACTTCCTTTTTTCATAAGAAGTCTGATTTTTGCTAGTTTTCTTTCCTCAGTTTCTGGTATAGAAGAATTTGATGTATTGAATCATCTTCCTTGTTTCTTGTATCTTCTCTTGACATCTACAAAAGTTTAATGAACCACTCTTTTAAAATATTCCCTCCTTTTTTTTTTTACATACTTTTCCTGCTATTCACTGTCTTTGATTTCTTTTAAAAAAAGGGAGTGGCATGATTTATGACATTTTCCAATAACACTTCTATATATTCCAGTGGCTACATTTGCTTGTGTTTTGTTCAATATATAAGTATGTATATTCAAGAAGTGTGATATATTATTTCCTGAATCCAGTCTATTTCAATGGGAACTACTTGCCTCAAAATTTTCAGATTGGTTCTTCTCTTTTAAGCTGTTGGTCTCTTTACTTATGCCATAATTTTTTATCTTCTGGTTTTAAGAGTGAAAGTTTTTATAAGTGGAAATCTCATATTTTGAGATCAATCAAGCTTGACAGCTGGTGCAGATTTCAAGAAGTATGGTGTATAAGCTCTGTGTGTGTGTGTGTGTGTGTATGTATGTATGTGTATGAAATGAACTATTATTCTATTTTCCCTTTGGGCCTCTCTACAGAGCAACCTCTTTCCTCTCTTCATTTGCTTTCTCTGAATTTTAGGAGTGTTTTTCAGATTTGTTCTCTGCTTCATTAATCAAAAGGTGGTTACTACATGGCTACTGCAATTTTATTTTGAAGTAGTCTTTTTTCTTCAATAAAAGCCATGTCCAGTGGTATCTTACTGAAAACACAAAGCAGTTGTTTTTTGTAATATTGGTATGGGTTTGGAGCAAATCTATTTCAGTGAAAGAATTTTACCCTGATGGTGCAGGAATTAGTTCTTACTACCGTGTGCTGGATATTATCATGGACTTCACTTGATTTTTTTCTTTTCCTAGTCCTTTGTTCTTGAACTAAGAAATGTTGGCTCAGTGGTGGCAAAGAGTCAAAAAGTGAGGCTTGCCATCAGCCCCTTTGTGTTGTGCCTAGCACTGTGCATTCTGTCTCTCAGGTCAGCCACAGCAGTTGTTGTCTTATAGAAATAATTGTGTGCCTGGTTCTAAGTTCTTCCAGCCCTCCAAGCCAGGGCTGTCCAATAGAACTTTTTGAGATGATACCGTATCGTCATGGTGCTCTATCTGCTCTGTCCAATAGAGTAGCCATTAGGCACATGTAGCTATCAAGCGCTTGAAATGTAGCATGTGGCTCAGGACCTGAATTTTAAATTTAGTCTAACTTGAATTAATTTAAATTTGAATTTGAGTAGCCATGTGTAGTTAGTGGCTACCGTTTTGGACAGCAGAGCTCTTGGCATCTCAAAGCATTCAGGTTAAGGAGAAAATAGCCCTTGAAGGAGTAATTCAGAATCTAGCTGAGAAGGGAGATATCAGCCAGCAGCTCCTGGTCTTCGAAGACCCTTAGTCCACAGAAGCATAAGGAAGCCTCAGGAGAGACTGAGAGCTCTTTTGGTTTGGGAGGTGCAGATTCAATCAAAGAATGGTTAGACTTCCGCATATAATATACGGATGCTTGGGGATAGGGAACCAAATGCTCATCGGGATTGGAGAAAATAGATTCATGGGACTCAAAGCCACCTCTGACAGGGGCTGATTTTTAATATTTGACTCATCATTTCACAAATTCCCACCAGCACCCACATACCATTGTTTCTTGCTTCTCATGTGGCTGTACAAGTTTCCTTTCATAAAGCTTAACAGGTACTTAAAGGAGTATTGGGGAGAGTGGTTTCCTTGTACTTTCATGACTTAGCCATCTTCACAGAATTCTCTTGATTTTATTTTCAAACTTGGAAGAAGAGCTAAGTTATTATCCAAGCAGATAAAATGATTTGTTTGATCATCTGAGAAGTGGGAGCTTGTAAAAGGTATTTGTTTGACCTCTCCACTTAATCTTGACAGCACCTTACCATCTGACACTCAATTTAATGTTAAATTTGGAGACAAAGTAGAAAAGGAGGGGTGTGGGTGTCATTTGTTATCACTTCAAAGACAGGGTCACTTCTATCCTCGCCTGCCAGGATGCTCCCCATCCCATTCAGATCCCATCATCTCTAGTCATTTTAGCCTGAAACTCACCTTAGCAAAACAACTCCCCACCCTGCCTCACCCTAATCAGATTCTTCTTCAGTGAGAAAGATGGAGTCCATGATTACATCCTCAAAACTCTATCCATTTGACACTGTAGCCAGGTTTCCAAACAGCCTGTACACTCCCTGTCAGTGAGTTCCGTGAAACTGGTAGCACACCAGGATGGCCTTATTTGCTTTCTGCTTTAAGCAGAAATATTGGATTTAGAAAGCTTTTCCTAATCTGGATCTCTGCAATATATAATAAACTTCTTACATCTGTCACCATCAGCATTCTCCTTGCTGTCTTTACTTTTATGTTTTAAAGAGGAAGGACAGGGGTGCCCTGTCTTTCTCTTCCTATTCAAGCACTGTCTTGGGACAGCTAGCCCTGAAGATTAGTGACATCTTCCTGGCTGGGATGATGGGGGACCAGAACAAATTTAGGATTGCCCTCTATACCAACCACGTTCTGTCTTTATTAACTTTAAGGAGCAGCTCTTGATCTGGAAGCTTCTGAATGTTTTGAAACTTTTTAGATAATAAAAGGCAAGCCTAAAGCTCTCTGAACATCCTCTTTATTGATAACATTGATTGTATCACAAAGGCAATGTTTTCAAAGTAGGGGGACTGCGGCTCACTTACTTTAGAATTACTGCCTGTACTAGTTAAAATGTAGATTCTCAGGCCCTACTGACTCAGCCTCTCTGGGGCCAAGGATCTGTCTGCTTTTTAACATCTCCCCAGCTGATTCCTATGCATTGTGAGAACCACGAAGAAAGAAGTAATGTTATCAAATCCTTCATTCCGTTGTAGCTCTTAGAGGCTGGGGTATAAGCAACCATTTAATCAGCAGAGAAGTGGTCCGGTGGAGAGTAAATGTGAAGTATAGGAATAAAGGAGTCACAGTTTTAAATCCTTTGCCATTGTTTGCTTGCTGCTAGACAGTAAGGAACCAATTTGGTCCTCCTGACTTGGTGTCCTTGTTTGTAAAGCTGGTAATCACAGGCTTGATGAGGCATGAACATAAATCACCTGGCGCATAGTGAGCACTTGGTAAACATTTTCTATTATGATTTCTCAACAGATGCTATGTTTTTTTTTAAATTATCTAGGAAACAACTTCATTTTATGAAGCAGTAATTTATTTATTCATCAAAGACGTATACACCTGCCAGTTAGAGTTCCAATGAGCTTGAGTTCTCCCACTCATGTCATTCCTGCCAGTTGCAAAGGATCCTGGTGTCTCAGCCTGCACATTGCCATTTGGTTTCTTGAAATATGCAACTAGCTTCTCTACCCCCATTACTACAACTTTTGTCAGTTCCTCTTGGTACCTAAAACTCTGGTTGGCAGCTGCAAAGCTTTAGACTCACGTATAGCTAACAGGGACCAGTTTTCTCCTGTGTCCTGTTATTGAGAGGACAATTCAAGAGGACTTAATTCAAGATCCCCTGGTTTGAACTTCACACTTACTCTGTGTTAGTGCTGTCAAATGAGCATTAGTCATTCTTATATCGTGAAGCATTTTCCCACAATTGGAGGGTTTCTTTTCTCTCCAGAAATACCTTTCCTCATCCTTAACAGGTTAATACTCAGAATTGGATTCACCTGGAGGCATGGAGAGTCTGGGGATCTGGCCCCTGTTCTATGGGGAAGTCTCAACTGTCAGAGGGTGCTCATAAGCTACAGGCATGCTCACAAGTGCCTGAGAAATTGAGGGGGTCTGATGGATAAGATATGCCCCTTCATAGCCCTCCTCAAGTGCAGCAGCTCTGCACAGAATCTGTTTCATATTTTAGTACGTAAAATTTTTTTTGAGAAAAGAATGTCATTGTAAACAGTGAACAGCACTCTTTGAAAATCACTGATATATCACTGATATATAATCCCACACATTAAAGTTTGAATCATGGCTGAGCAAACTAAAGTTCCATCAGAAAGATTAAACGCCTAAACTAAAGACTCACAGTTGAATTAAGTGAATTTCAGCAAACATATAGCAAGTATTTATTGTGGGGCTGGGTGAGAAGAGAGGGACCAAGAAACATGATCTCTGACCACAAAGGTTGCAAGACCTAGTAAGGGAAGAGGAATATAATTAACTATACATGTAAATATCCTAAAATAAAAGTGTTATGGGAACCCCGCGGTGGATAAGAAAATGGTAGGTATGGCCACCTACCTGAGCCTTTGGCTCAGGTCCTGATCCTAGGATCCTGGGATCGAGCCCCATGTCAGTCTCTCTGCTCAGCAGGGGAGGCTGCTTTTCCCTCTCCCTCTGCCTGCCACTCTCTCTCTCTCTCTCTTTCTCTGTCAAATAAATGAATAAAATCTTTTAAAAAATGGTAGTTAACACTGAGTGCTAATTCTGAGTGCACTCTGCTTGATTCTATCTCTCTTTATGAAATAGGCATAATTTCCCCCATTTTACAGATAAAGAAACCAAGATTTACAGATTTAGAGAGATATGTCATACCCAACTTCACATAATTAGTAGGTGGCAGAAATTGGGATTCTAACAGATGCAGTCTGACTCCAGAGTTCATATCTTTGCCCATGAGGGAAATCTAAGAACATTTCAACTGGAGATAGTTTTTGAATTGGGCCTAAAATGATAAGGATTTTTTTTAAGTGAGTGGAAAAGGAATGTGGATGAGGAAAACATCCCAGGCAGAGTGCCCAGTATAGACAGTCCTGGAAGCTTAATAAAATGGTGAAAATGCAGCATGGGGCCACATTTTGAAAGCCTTTGTAATTGGTTTATAACCACTGGGCAATGATGGGATGGGAAACAGCATGGTATGCAAAGAGGGTTGAAGTTAGTATCTGCCACTCCCCAGCTATGTGACACTAGACAAATTTTTTAATTTCTCTGTGTCAGTTTCCTCATGTCTAAAATGGGAGCATAAATACCTCACTATGATGAAGACTAAAGGGGATAATATACATGGGGCATTTAGTAAGTATTCAGTAAGTGGTAACTAATTGTTTTGATTAACTCTCAACCTTATGGATAATAAGACAAGCTAATATTTTGAGCACTTATAAGTATCAGGCTTTGTACCAAGCACTGCACATGCATTAGTTAATCTTTACAACACCAGCTCTATAAAGTAGGTGCTATTACCGCCGCAGTTTATGAAGGATGGTACTGAGGATTCCAGGCTGATTCCATTGTTTGATTCCAGAGTTCTTAACTCTACAGTGTTTCACTGTATCTCTTTTATTGTACTGCTTGGAAGTTTTATCAAGATTTGGTAGGTAGGAGGTTGATACCATGGTTCACTGGTGAGATGTTTGGAATTAGTGGGTTTTGTAATAACCTCTTCAAATGATATCACGGAATCGATTGCTAAACTTGGGTATTATACCTTTTCAAGGGCCTATAACCTCTTGCTTAAGGTCCATAGTTTCACTTCATGCATATTCTTCTACCATCCATTCCATGAACATATTTTATTTTTTCCATAACTTTGTGGAAAGCTGTATAAGTCAGCTTTTCCTGCATCCCAGTCTCCCCCAATAGTTAGTAACTTAAAACTGCTTTCACTTATTTAGCTCATAATTCTGTGGATTGGCAAATTGGACTGGGCTCAGCTCTGTGATTCTTCTTTTGGTCTTGGCTAGGCTAACTTTTGTGTTTGAAGTCAGCTGCCAAATCTACGGGGCTACTTACTCTGGGACAGTGTTCATTCAGCTGGATGATTCATTTCAACTCCTTCCATCTCTCATTTTCTAGGATCCTAGTTTAGATTTGTTCTTATGGTGGTGGGAGAGTTCTAAGAACTATGAGAAAGAGGACAAACTCCAATGGGCAAACACTTTTTAAGTTTCTGCATTTTCCATCTTTGCTGTTTGTCTCAATGGCCAAAGCAAGTCATGTGTCCACGCCCAGAGTCAGTGTGGGAGGAGACAAGGAACATGAAAATTTTGAGTACATTATTATGACAGTCTACCTCCCAGGCTTTGCAGTCAGACACAGTGGCTCCACAGAACAACTGTATTGGCATAGGCTTGGAAGGGTAGTGGAGGAGGGCATCTACTGTGGAGTGGCTCTGAGTATAGCTCACTTAGGAGCAGTTAAGCATCCTCTTGGTGTGACAATGGTACCAGATGGAACCAGAAGGTGACATGACACGTCAGGGACCCCATACTCCCAAGCTGTTCCCTTCATTCCCCCATGCCCAGCTTTTTAATCTGAAGGAGGCACTTGTCAGAGATAGCATTCTAGTAGGTGGTGAGAGCTGAGCTATGGAATGACTGGTTTATTTTTATCTTCTACCTTCACTGTGCCCCCAGCCTGGCATGGCCTGGAGAAATAGCTGTTATATCCATTAGAATTTATACCGTCCCTAAAATACCTTGGCAAAGACATCTGCAGGCCTTTCTAATCACTATCATTCCAAAGAGCCACTAAGTTGATCTTACTTATCCTTGAAATCAGATCATGGTGGTATCATCATACAAAGTCTCTGGGCTAATAAGCTTTAGGCTTGAACATTCAATTTAGTTACCATATCAGCAGTTTTTCATAGTTTATTTCATGAAGAAAGAAAATGCTGTAGGGTATCTGAAGACCTTGGTATCTGGTAACAAGCTGGACACACATAATGTTAGAACCCATCACTCGATGTGGGTTGTCCTAGGAAGTTACAGTAAAGAGTCTGGTGGAAACAATTTTTTAAAAAGTGTTTCTTTCCCTCCTGTAATTTCAATATAAATGATGGTATAATAATACAATCCACTAACACAGAAGTAAGGAAAATTCCTTACCTCTTTGTAAATATCTTAAGAAATAGTGTAGTAATACTTTCGTACCCTGAAACTTGAGGCTTGGAGCAAAAGATTCCAAGGGAATGAGATGATGACGGCCATCAGGGTTCAGCCTTGCTTACCGCTGCTGTTGCTATGTGTAATCAAGTCCTGGGTTTTGGCCTGCTGTGACTTCAGTTTTGATTCCCCAGGCCTTGTATGGAGAGGTCTCTTTTGCGTATGTGGTTTTCCTTTACTTTCCACATATAGTGGGTGTTTGAGGATTTGAGGATTGAGGGTTTGAAGATTCCAGGATGCGGTTCCCTAGGGACATGCTGTTGACATTAGACCGTCAATTTCATTCGTTCCAATAAGCATTTGTGGAGCTCCTTCTATGTCAGAGTATAAGCCTGACTATACGTATGCACAGCCCTGACCTCTAAGACCTTAGGATCTGGTGGAAGTCAGTGAAAGAGGCAGGCCTGTGAGCTAACTGAATACCAAGGAGATAAAGACATCAAGAAGTAACTAGAAGAGAGGGATTAATTTTTGTGTGGGATAGGAGATCAGAGAGGTGATGCTTAAAGGATGTTTTAGAAAATGAACATGGGGGGGGTGGCACCTGGGTGGCTCTGCTGATTAAGCATCTGCCTTCAGCTCAGGTCATGATCCCAGGGTCCTGAGATCAAGCCCCACATCAGGCTCCCTGCTCAATGGGGAACATGCTTTTCTCTCTCCCTCTGCCTAGTTCTCCCCCTGCTTGTACTCTCTCTTTTTTTCTGTCAAATAAATACATAAAATCTTAAAAATAAACGTTGAGGGACATTCCATCTGACTTGTTGAAAGTTGAGGTTTAGAAAGCTTGAATGGACTAGTATGTCTGGAGAGACAATGGACTAGATAATTTGTAAACTTCATGAATATGCTTGACAAAATATTTAAACTATGTAAATATACTTAACAAAATGTCCACTACATCATAATTTTTAAATAAAAGAATGAGCATACAGGAAAGAAAGGGGAAATTCTCCAATGTTAAGAATGGAACAGGACTAGGAGTCCAAAGAGGTAAGTGAGGGCTGGAGTTGCTGCTTACTTTATCATCAACGACCAGTAAATTCCAGGTGACCAGGAGCTCTAGCTTCACTGAACATGTCTAATTAGGTATAAGGGAAGCAGGCAGAAAAACCTGCATAGGGAGTTAGGCCAGTTGGGGATTCTTAAGTGAAGCTGGAACTCATGAAAGGAAACATCCTCAGGGAAAAGGTGAATTAGAAAAAATATCCACTCCATGGAGACAGACAGCAGAGAACCTTGACTTATGCAGACTCACTATTGATGGTGGAGAACATGGCAATGTGTATATTTTTACATGAATTTGGGGCCTGAATCCATGGTATTGTCATAGTCCTAATAACGACAAGCTGAGAATTTTAATTTGAAGCAGACCTGGTAGGCAGGAACACAACCTCTGGAGGAATACACATTTAATCTGTACTGCAAAGAATTCCCATACGTTGAGACCCAGTGAACATGTACTCAGAAGTCACAGACTGTGTGAGGAAAGAAAGCATCATGCATGACAATCAACAGAGACAGTAACAGCAGTGACCTTAGACATTTAACACATTTAATATGTTTAAAGAAATAAGAGAGGAAAGTGAAAATATGAGTAAGGAGCATGAGCCTATATGACCTGATATGAGATACTTGAAAAAGTACTCAATGAATGTCTGAAAATAAAAAAATAATAGTAGAAATTAAAAATTAAATAAAATAATAGCCCTAACTAAAACAATGCAGAACACCATCAACGGCAGAAGGGTTACATAAACCATGGTATGTTCATACAATGCAATGTTACAATACAGTGGAGGAAAACAAGCTAAAACTAATGCAACAATGTGGAGAGACCTCATAGCTGTATTGTGAAGCAGAAGAAACAAGCAGAGTGGATCTATGAGGATCGTGGTCAGAATAACAACTGTCTGGTGTGGAAGGGTATTGATTGAGAAGGGACACGAAGGGGCAGGCTGGGGTGCTGGCAGTACATGAGTGTGTATGCCTTGTGATGCCATCAGAGATTTGTGCTGTTACGGTGATAAAGGTGTCATACCTCAATATAACACAACAGAAACCTCAGTGGCCCTGTCTTCCAGTTCTTTTGACCCTGAAGGCCAGATTAGACACAGCCAAAGAGAAAATTAGTGAACTGGAACTGAAGAAAATACACAAAATTTAGCGGAGAGAGGCAGAGACACGGAAATGACAGACATTAAGAGACATGGGGGCTAGAGTGAGGTCCATGCAGAGCCCTAAAAGGTACAGTGGGTGAATAATTTCTAAGACAGACACAAATCCTTTGGTTCAGGATGTCTAATGAACTCCAAGCAAGATAAAGAAAAGAGATCCACACCTAAACACATCATTGTAAAACTACAGGCAAGAGACAAAGAAAAGATCCTAAAAGCACCAGGATGAAAACAGTGATCATCTGCACAGAACTGTCTATTAGACTGAGTAATGTTCCAAGTCAGTAGACAAAGGACGATATCATTGGTACCTTGAAGAGAAAGGAATTCTCAACCTAGAATTAAGAAACCGAGGGAGTGGGAGCAAAATAATAATTTTGTAAATCAGGTGAACAAAGCAAAACTGAAGAAGACAGATTTCACTACCAATAGACCCTCACTTAGGGGTTTTCTAAATGGTGTACCATTGAAAGAAAAATCGTTACTGAAGGGCTATCTGAGGTACAGGAAAGAATGAAGAGCAAAGGAAATGTTAAATATTAAGGTACATATACAAAAGGGGAATAGTTGGATACCATCTTGATATATCTGAATCTATATCTATACATATCATAAACATGTACATTTTAAAGAAGAAACTAGAATGTTGTACGGGGCAGAAGCCTTACCAGAAAAGCAGAGCATACTGACCAAAGTTAGCTGAACTGAAGCTGAACTGAATTCTACTAATTCTACCTGTTTTAAGGTCGTTGCATTTCATGAGTTTGGGAGTTTCATTAGATCCTGCTGAATTCCTAGAATTGCCACTGAACCATTGACCTTGTTAGATGAATTGATTCTGCCATATCTGATAATTGTCAATGTTTGCCTTCATGGTAATTATTGAAAATAGCAACTCCATAATAAGAAAGAAACAGATTTTATTCTAATAATGCAAGTAAAGCCTAGAGATTAATTAAAAACAGATTTTATTCATTTACATAATTAGGAAATTATTTGCAACATCAATCCTAATAAACTTGAAGTTGTTTGACAAATGTGATGATTTGTTCCAGGATAAATATGTATCCTGTATAAATACTTTTGATATTGATGGAGGGAAGGGATCTTTAAGGAACAAACGATACAAATGCCTGCCCTTTGAATAGTGCCAAGTGCTATAAAAAACAGAGGCATTCCTCTCCCTCCTCGAGAGGTGAGTATAGGACCCTGCGGAGGGTTGAGAGGGTGGTTGCTGGTAGCCGCAGCTGATAATTCGAGAATCCAGTTTCTTAGCATTCTGCTATCACTGTTGTGATGACAGACTGGTGATTTTAAACCTTGACCTCAATTTTCTAGTTCTTTCACGACCCCACTGATCCCTCCCATCTTAAACAGTCCTTTAGCGGCCTTTCGTTCCTTAGTGAATATTTTAACCTAAATAAAAATTTCATCTTTTCCACCTTCAAGAAACTGCTCAGATCTCACCTTCTCTGTAACTTCTGCCCTGAATTCCCCAGCGGGTTGAACTGTACCCTCCTCCACACTCCCCTGCTACTCTTGTCTCTCTGTGGCAAGTATTTGTTAAGTGGCCAGAGAACTCAAGGATGGCAGAGGCTGTGGGTGTCTGGTTTCTCCATGCCTAGTGAGCAGGCACATAACTGCTTGTTACGGTAAAACGGAATTGTTTCTATGTGAGGCTGCACCTGATGAAGACGGTGATGAAGAATTACGTTTCTGCAGTGCTTTATGTCTTCAAAGGCAGTTCCAGTGACCTCGTCTTATTCCATCTGCCCCCATTAGGTAGTTAGAGCAAATGTTTGAACCCTCATTTGACAGATAAAAAGCCCAGGAAGAGAAAGATTAAATAGCTCACACCAGGTCCTGCAGTTCGTGCGGAGGGTGAGCTAAAGGAGAGGGTTGCAGATGGGAAATAATAAGGAACAAGGTTTTTCTACTCCTTAGAGAAATCACTTCATTAATTTTCTCGCCATTTAAATCCAGCTCCGCCTTCTCCCGTCCTTTTCTTCATGGGATCAGAGAAGCAGCCTTTTGATAGAAGGAAGACACACCACAGAGATGCTGAATGTGTGCTCACCCTCACGTGGGGACCATTTTCCTGTGGAAGCAGCAATAATCATAATCATAATGCTCGCTTGAACTTGGCACTTTTCTTCAGTGTAGAATCTGAAGTTACCTGCTGATGCCTTCGGCGTGGCAGTGGGCTGCTTGAACAGAGGAGAGGCTGGGGACAGCAGAGTGTGTTATTGTGGAGAAATTCTCGAAGCTCTCACGGCTGTGAATGGCTTTGGTGAATAAGCCAACCCGGGGCAATTCAATAGGCGGGGTGTGAAGTAGGAAGCTGTGACATTGTTTCTAAAGAAGGGGTAGGCCAGAGGTCTCTCAGGGGCTGTGTTGTGTTCAGGCCACTGGGCAGAAAGACCCATCAGAGGACCATGCCAAAGCTTTAGACTTAAACAAACAAAACCATACTTCTCAGGGACTCCAGGAATGACAGGAAACCTAGTTTCTTAGAGGATTGGGAGCATTGATAAAAATGAATAACTCTTTGCCTTCTTTGTCCATAAACAATGTCACACAAATATGAGGATTCTCAGGTGTTGATTTTCTTAGATGTGAAGGTAACCCATTTCTGTGGTGCTGTCCGTCATGGAATAATGCGGTGTTTTCTCCCATTGCAAAAAAGGGGAAATCTCTTCTTCAATATGGTTTTTTTTTTTTTTTTGACAGTTGATAGATTTGCACAGCATAGACCTCCCAGACCTCAGCCACATGCCATTTCCCCCCCCTCCACCAACACCAACATATCGCTCTGCGATATCACTGCGATATCATTGTCATACCATGTAAGTTTAAGGTGTGTAGCATGTTGATTTGATACACTTACATATTGAACGAGGTGTCATTTTAAACTTTTATGTGTTAGCCATACTGGAACCCCTACTGGAGTCTTGTCTTTAAGCAGGGTTCCTGATGTCTGTGGTACAGGAGATAGTGATGCCATCCGCCATGTCTGTTCTGACTGATCTGGGGTGGGGGCTTTCCACAGTCCCCACAGGGCAGCCTGTGTAGAACCCCCCGGACTGTCCTCCTGGTCAGGGGTCCCAAACTGTAACAGTCATCATGGGGGCATGTGAGCACTCTCCATGGCTGAGACAATATTAAGCTGCACTGAAGGAGTGATGGTTGAATCCGCCCGTGAGTTCTACTTCCACACTCCCTCTAGCCGAGTGGACAGGTGGGCAGGCTTCTGCCCTAATCAGGAGTAGGCAACATACTCCCAAGGGAGCTGTTTCCCCAGCATTGTTGTTTGAGACCCCGCCAACTACTTGGATTTTTCTCCCCGACCTGGCCCTGACCTCCGGTTCTTTCCAGTTCTCTGACCAACTACTCTACTTTTTCCTGGTGTTTGACCACCTCCCTGACCCCAAATCCTTATTCTGGATACTTTTTTTTTTTAAAGATTTTATTTATTTATTTGACAGAGAGAGACAGCGAGAGAGGGAACACAAGCAGGGGGAATGGGAGAGGGAGAAGCAGGCTTCCCGCTGAGCAGGGAGCCCGATGTGGGGCTCGATCCCAGGACTCTGGGATCGTGACCCGAGCCGAAGGCAGACGCTTAACGACTGAGCCACCCAGGAGCCCCTCTGGATGCGTTTTTATATTACTCGACTCCAGATTACCCAGAAAAAAGCAGTAGAGAGGGAAGAAAGCAAGGACGACTCTCTGTATTGATTAGGTGACAGGAAAAGAGATGAATCTGACCAGTGCCTGCCCCCCAGGAGCTCACAATCTAATTAGAGCAGACAGGTATGACAGCAAGGGTGCCATGAAGTGTTTCAGGGGCTGTGATGGCACTTTGTGCAGTCGGTATAGGTAGAATGGACAGAGAGGCCATTTCTGGGCTGGGGAAGGGGACTTAGGGAAAAGGTGGAAAGTCTTCCTGTAGGAGGTGACTACATGAGTGGGGCAGAGAGAAGAGGGTGGAGGAATAAGACAGCCTAGCATGCTCATGTTCATGTTCATGCAGTCCTTCTGTACTCCAGGAGTATGGAGATTGGGTGGGGAGCAGTAAGAGATGAGGCAGGAGAGCTGGTCAGGGACTGGGCTGTGGGAACTTGGGGGACCAGGCTCAGAAGTATGGACCAAAGCCTGGGACAGTCTCCCAGGGGTAAGGCTGGCTTCAGGAAGGCACTGGAGTTCAAGTCATGGTGCCCAAAGGGGCATGGCATACTTGGGCTTGATTTAGGCTGCATTGGTATCATAGGGCCACAGAATGTCCTTAGTGGTATTTGAGGCTAGGTGTTGATGACCTATTCACTTGGAGTAGGACCTTAGGCAGTGGTTATAAGATGCAGGATTCACCTACCTACACAAGAGGGCTGGCCAAGACAAGGCCACATGTTGGAGTGACAGGAGAATGGGCTGGGATTCATGAGAGGAGCAGCCCAGCTGTGTAACTAAGCCAGTCCAGCCAGAGTAGGGGAAGTGTTCACATATGGAGGTTCACATATGGAGACCAAGTCTAGGCAGCTGAGTAATTTCAGATCCCACCTTCCAGGGGAGAGGAGACATCTAAAATGCTCCCTCACCTGCTCAGGCTAACTTGCAAATTCAGTGGAGCAGAACTGCAGCTGTGGGGGAAGGGTCTGGGGCAGACAGAGGCTGCTGTGGAGATTTCAAAGCAAAAAATGGTTTAGGTTTGAGTGAAGGAGGCCTCCCTTTTGTCCCTGGATAACGCCGGACGCTCTGCTCTGTTACCCTTACAGGTATTTTCCTCAGCCCGGAGCACTCTCCTAGCTCTGATTTCAGCCAAGAGCTGTCAGGGGCCTGCAGGCCAGTCCATAGCACTGAAAGCCCAGCATCAGTATGGGAACCCTCCCTGCCCTCCGCAGAGCCCCTACTCAGAGCTCTCTCTAGAGAGAGCTAGAGCTCTCTCTAGAGCTCTCTCTAGAGCTCTGCCCGCTCTGAATGAGAGCTGGGACAGACCTTCCTCTCCAAGGCCGCCTGCAAAACACTCCTCTGCATCAGGCAGACCTCACTTCCTTCTCTGGGAAAGGAAATTCTAGCTCCCCAAGGGACCATCCTATAGCCCTGTCCTCTTACCTAAATATTCATTTTGTGAGGCTTCCAAGGGCTATATTTTCAGAGTGGTTTATGAGAAATCTGATCATCTAATCTGCCCAATCCTCAGATTCTTTTTCTTTTTTGTCTACCAAATACACACATTGCAGGATGTTTACTGCTAATTTCAAAGAGCCAATTAAGGGTCTCCTTTCCCTTAGTCATCCGGGAGGCTGAAAGATTTTTAAGTTGCATTGCTATTACACTATTGTGAAGAAATGATTTAAATAAAAACTCCCTTGCCCACTGAGACTGTGCTCAAGACCCTTGGCCATAGCTTGGGGTCCAGGTCTGCCATGTTGTTACCCACCTGACTGTGAAGAGTCTTAGCCAATGGGTGGAACATAGCCCTGGGCATTGCCCAGGCATGAGTGATGTCCTTATGGGTGATTTTGCCCTCTCTTTGGCAAGGGTGACTCCTACTGTTGTTGCTCTGAAAAAGTGAGTTGAATCCATCTGCCGAATGAAGAATGGTACCGTCTCTGGGGTCAGGCAGGGTTCAGAGAGCAGGGAGTCCTCCGAAATGAGGCTGTCTGGGGTATGGTGTCTGGAAGGATGGGAGCCAAAGGAGTGTCCGAGACCTGGTGTTGGATTAAGTGAACCCAGCCTCAGGATTAGGTGAACTTGTTAGAAGGGCTGGCTGCCTTTCCATCTCGGCCCCCAGGAGCTTTTTTATTTCCTTAAGCTCAAATAGAAGCTGAACATGTGGACAGCCAGTGGGCGTGGGGGAACGAGTGGCTTAGGGAGGGGCTTAGCACGGTTCTCTGTACCCCTCTCTCCTCCCTAATGCCACATCTTCTCATTCCCTCAGACACAGTTTTCTAAGAAAGCCAAAGAGGTGAATTAACATGAAAAAGAGAATTATACGTATTCTGCTGGGTTCTTTATATACATGATCCATAAAAAACTTGCAAAAGAATCAATTTTCTTATTTCTAGATAGGCACACCAGGACTGAGAGATGAAGTCATCCAATCTGGGACACGTTTAAGAGTAAAAGGGGGTGCTAAAAATACTTACAATTACACACATGTATGTATTTTAAAGTACTTATTGTCTGAGAAACTTGTTTTATTGTATTTTAGACTTATAAAATAATTCCTCTCTTTCCTCTCTTTCCTTTCTTTAAAAAGAGTTGACAGATACAAACCATGTTATCTGTGATATTCAGTGACTTTTTCAAGGTCACATGGCTAGTTAGTGACAAAGCCAGGCTTCCAAGCCAATCTCCTTTCATGATTTCATGCTGGTTAATTTTAGGAGAGAAGGGTGTCAGAGATCCACTAAGTGTTCCAGAAGTTTTTTTGTTTTTTGTTTTTCCAGACTCAGGCATGCCTCTTTCGACTTGGGAGTTGAATTTGTCTGTCAGACCATTTCCTTCCCACCTCAGCTCTTTCCAGTGCGTCTCCCCTGGGGCCTAGGCCACTCCCTGGGCCTCCTCTATTGCTAGCACTCTCTGACAGCTCTTTGGCACTTGGCCCGATTTCAGACTCTCCCCCTACCTTCACTTGTGATACTTCAGTGATATTAGATCCTGGCCGTCTTCCCCTAGATCGTCTGTATTTCTTGACCCTTCACTGTGCCCTTCTGGTTCTGGCATCTGGGTCCACCTTGACCACCAGCCCTCCAGCTCAACCCTGGGACCCCGGGTATGGTTTCCTCCCTCCGTAACTTTGCCTGCCTCTCCCTGACTTAGTTTGTAAATTCATCCCTGGCTGTGGTCCCTTTACCCTGCCTCCATACCCACATTCACAGCTTGACAGTCTTTGAGATTTAATCAACTAGTTCATTGAGCAATCCAGGTGTATACCCACCTGATTTGAAGTGATTTAGTTTAATGAAGATAATCATGTGGCCCAGGTTTTCTGGGGCAGCCCTAATTTTAAATATTACGTCTCTGTCCTCACAAAAAGTGAGTGCTGAAAAATCTCAGTATTTTGGCATATAAACACCATCTTCTACATTGCCTTAGACACCCAGAAAGCAAAAAACAAAAAGCAAAAGAAGGCATAAATCCCTGGTCAGACAATGTGCCCTACCTTTGGCTCAGGACATACAGATCTCTGTTAAATTATTATTTTTGTCAGCATATGTAAGCCTAAGAGGGAACAGCTTTTTTGTATGTTTTTAAAAATCTCATCAGTATTGGTGTCCTACTGTTGTCCCTATATTCTGTAAAAAGTACTTGATTGCCTTCATCGAAGGACCGGTGTATTTCTTGCTGAGTAGCACTGTGGGTTCTGTGGTCTGTGTATCCTCAGTCAGCACCTGACACCATGTTTGTTGTGACAACCCCAGTGAGGTAAATCCCTTCCCTGTGAGATTCACAAGGGCATGATCTCCAGGCCTCTTCTGTCCCCTAAGCCCCCAGGAAAATGGTACTTGTGGCAAAAGTCTGTCCTGAGTTTTGGCTGACTCCTTGACTGCAAATGCCTCCCCGCCCCCAACTCCCTGCCTGAGGTTGCTTAGTGAGAGCATGTGTCAGCATCTTCCCAAAGACCAGAGTTGCCCCAGCTCTAGGCTCCCATCCCTGGTCCAGTCTAGTTTTCAAGAAGCAGGTGCTTCTTCCACAGATGGCCTCCCAGATGGACTCTTTATACTGAGGAAAGAGGAAATATCCCAGAGAGGAGGAACACAACTGAGTGGGCATAACTGCCAAAAAAGGAGGCATGGCAGAGCAGTCCCCTTTTGCTGCATTCTGAGGACCACTGGTTCCTGAGATGCTTCCAAAAAGGATCCGTGGCCAGTGGAACTGTAAAAGGCTTCATGGTAGCTGGGGATGCCCACCAGCACACTGAAGTTGCTGAGAAATTTTGCAATCAAATCAGCAGCTTTTCCTGACCCCAGGACACCTTTTTCATATAACAACCTTTAACAGGTTAAAGAATCAGGGTAAAACAAAAGAGCAGGGGCTTGGGGTCAGAGGGCCCTGCCTGGGTTCAAGTTCAGAATCCTTACATTGACCTGTGTCACCTTGGGTAAATTATTTAGCCTTAGTTCCCTCATCAGTAAAATAAGGATAATGACCGATGACCCTACAAGGGTTGTTGTGAGAGCTAAAAGGTACTGGATATGAAAGCACTTGGCATGGAAGGTATTTATGAAAGAGAAGGCTTTGTTTAGGTACAGAATTCCCTCAGTGAGTACACCTTGTAATAAAGAGTAATCGCATTGATATTGACTGATTCAGAAGCTGCCCTTCCCCGTTTGTGGCTATTCAGGATGTGCCAGGACCAGCATATTTGGAATGAAATGTCAGGAGTCTTTGATAGCTAGATAATGGAGGATGCTTTTGAGTTAATGCATGCTTTTAAGAAAATATTTTTAAGTTTTGCAGCAAAACACAAGATGAATTAGAGAGGAAAGCCTTACTGTTCAGTCTCCCTATCTACAGAATGAAGCCATGAATTAAAAAGTTGCTAAAGATACAGCAAGAGGGCCTGGTGTGGACAGAGACGCGGGGGTGGGACCGAGCCCCACTGCTGGAGGCTCTCCACGGAATCCATCTGTATGGTTTGGAAAGTTTACTTTGGAACCTTGATTCCGTTTTCATGTACACATAAGAAGTAACCCCTGCATATTCTAATAGGGTTTTTGTCTTCTTTATACGTTAAACCAGGAGTTCTTAACCCATACAGCATAGGCCATTAGGATGGAGAGGCAGGGTCAGGGGGAATGCGTTAAGGGTTCAGAAATTCCCTGAAATTAGAAGCAAATTTTGTTTACATAAGTGCATTTTTGTAGGGAAGAAAGTTCTAAACCACAAAGCGGGTTTTGGTCTCTGTGAACCTCATAAATCCCATTCACAATAAACTCCCTGGCCAGCAGAGTTCACTATACAATTGATAATTGGACAGGGGCCCAAGCACTCCTGGGAACCTTCTGGGCTTCTGCAACTGGTCCGAGGCGCTTGACTATACTGCTTCCTCAGCAAGACCTTGATTGCTTGGTCCTCCTGCTCTGCAAGCTGTAGCTTCTCTGTGATTCCTCCTTCCCTCTTTGGCACGCAAAGTCCTTGAAACCTGCTGTGGATGCGGCTATAAATCCTAGGTTACCTATAGGTGGCTGACATGACTTTCACAATTATACGAATGGAACAAGCAATGTGAGTGTCAGATAACTCAACCTACTTGCATTTCAGCAGATAGTTTATTGGATACCTGTTGGTGCCATGTACTGTGTTAGAACTCAGGCATAGATAGGTGACAGAAGATTAAAAAAATATATGACAAATAGCCCCCCTGCCTTTCAGAGGCTTCCTTTACAGTGGATTTAGGCAAGTATAATTCATAATGTAAGCAATAAAAAGGAAATGATACCAAATTGTGACCTTTATATTGTTCAATTTGTACTGCAACACCAATGTAATACAGGAGTAAGCCTGCCCTGTGTCCTTAGGTCTCACAATTTATTCATCTAGCAAATATTGACAGCGTGCCCATTGTAGGTCAGGCACTGCACTAGGTACTAGGAATTCTTGGGCAAGGAAATGCAGACAGGGTTCATGGCTTGTGTGGAGACTGACATTAATTAAGTTAAATCAGCACACACACGAACACACACACACACACAAATGTAAAATTTCAACTGAGATATGAGCTATAAGGATGGGAGACATGGTACCTTAAGAGAATATTACAGGGGACATCTTGTCAGAGAGATCTCTGAAGTCTTCCCTAAGGAAATAACACCTGATAAGGAAAAATGGGAGTTAACTAGGGAAAAAGGTAAGGACAGGAAGGGAATTCTGGGCACCAGCAATAGCATGTACAAAACCCCAGTGGCAGGGAATAACCTGATGCCTATTAGTCAATGAAAGAAAGTTCAGTGAGGCTGGAATCCAGAGAGAGTGAAGTGCACTGTACAAAATGAGGACAGGCCAGACTGCGGGGAGCTTCGTAAGAAAGTTGGGGTGTGGTCTTAATATCTTAAGTTCAATATCAAGTCTTTGAGATGTTTTAAGCAGAAATATGAGAAGCCATTTTGATTGGGGAGATTAGGGAAGATTTCAAATCTTGCTGCTGACTTTTGGAGGATGAGTAGAAGCTCAGTTATTATGAGAAAGACCTTCATGGAAATAGCCAAACATGAAAATTGTGGGAAGAGTGGAAGTTTACACAGTGCCTTGGCAGTGGTCAGTGGTAGATATGACAGAAGCTTCATGTCTTTGGAGGAATGACTGGAAAAGCTGAGTGAAGCCAAGCCATGAAGAACTGAAATGCTTTGCTAGAGGGTTTAGGACTTATTGAGTGGGAAGTCAGAGTTTTAAAGGAAGGACGTAGAATGATTTCACCTGCAGTTTGCATCGTGAGATTTTCATCAGAAACTGCCCTATCATGTCTAGCCTCTGCTTTCGGTCTCCAGGTGTACAGATGAGGACTTTAAATAAAGGTTGCCAATTGACTAGTCAGAAAACTTCTGTTGCTGGGGTAAAAACTATTGCTCAATTCCATTTTTTGACATGGGTTCTCTTTGGTCATCACTTTATATTGGGATCGGTCACCTTGCTTCCTACTGAACTGAAGAATTTCCACATCTTAACCCTCGCAAAGCACTGAAATCCAGAAGTTCTCCTCCCTCTCTGGATCATTTATGGGTGAGGCTGCACTACTCAGGGAGTTTCCCAAGCAAGCAAATGGAAGCTAAGCTTTATGAAGCATCTGGAAAAATCTATTTTAAGATGCGACATTTACGTCTTGAGTTTGAGACTTCTTGTCAGTGCAGTGGGTAGTGGAAACAATTCTGAACTTTTAAGCCCCCATTTGTGGAGAAATTTTAAATGTCTTCATGGGTCTGGCAATTGCTTAGCATGGTGAATGTGCCTGGAAGACACCAAATGCTTGAACCATTGTAGAAGAAAGTAACCATTCTGTGAAGGGAATAGGAGAACCCAGTTTTTAAGCATAAATTGTAGATTGGAATAAAGGCTAGACGTAAGCCATGAAAATAAAGTGAAAATATATGCTGGTGTTTCTTCCTAGGAATCGTTCTAAGGATGAAGGTGCTACTTTAAAAAATTATGTGTATTTGTTTGAGTGTTGAAGACTTTTCCCCTTAAAGTGGCTAAAGGAGGGAATGGAGTGAGGATCGGAAGGAGCTTTTATTGAATCTTTGAAACACACAGGGCATCCACCTGCAGTAATTTACGCATCCTTATGGCAGCCTGAAAATCAAACTCTACTCACCCTGCTGTAGAGAGGGCATGCGACTTGTAAATAGCAGGGCTAGAATTTGAGTGTAGGCCTGTCTCCCAGTACCATGCCTTTTGCATTATTCTAATTTTACAGATGAAGACCTGGAAACAGAGCTGTCTCATTGCTTAGATGATAGTGTCGGCTCTCAGGTCTGATCATCTGACCTACCCCGCCCTGGGTCCTGTGGAAACTAATGGGGTGAAGCCCAAATAATCATCATAATAACAACTAGTGTTTATGGAGCACTGTGCTAAACTCTTCACAGGTTTTATCTGATTTAATTCTCATAACAACCCTATGAGGTAGGTGCTCATATTATTCCTACTGTACGAAGAGGAGACTGAGGCAGAGAGTTGCCATAATTTATCCATGCTCACATAGCCAGTAAGTGCTACATCCATGATTCAAACCGGGGCAGCTCAAGTCTAAAACCTGTGGTTATGGCCACCTGGCCACACAGCCGAGCTTTCAAACAACCTATCCCAGAAGCCCTTTTAAAAGTCCCTCTTCCGACCTATGCTTCTGGTTTCTCGCAGAAACCAGCTGGTTGGTCCAGTGTTTCCCTTGATTTCCATTTTGTCCTGTGTGTAAAGACACCGCTTAAGCATATCATATCAGGCTGCGGGAAATGCCATCAGTGTGTCCTTTGACCAGCCACTAATTCAGAAGGTTTTGTTCTAAGCATCCTGGAAGAATTCCACTAAGCTTAATTTACAGGGCCATAAGCCATAAAGCACAGTTCCTTTTTGGGTAAGTTTCATTTACTGACTTGCAGGATAGATGACTCATAAATAAATTGCTCCTTTTCCTTGTCAATTTCTGTCCCTATCTTTGGGAATGCATGGTTGCCTTAAATATCTGCAAAGAAAAGAAATTGGATTCTGTGTTAGTGGCACTGCTGGTTCTCTCTCTCTCTGACATATTCTGAATATTTTACCCTTTTTTCCAGCATGGAAATCTTTATAGTCCTAATAGAATTATTCCTTGTATGGTGCTTTATGCAAAATGGCATTATTAATATTAAAATGATAAATATTGTGACTCCTGAAATGATATGTTTTGATCACACTCTAACTGTGGCAAACCACTTTTTTAGGATCCTTTCAAATGTTGTTATAACCTTATATTCACATGCCTACACTGATATGGGTCATCTGAGCTGACATTTAAAAAGATGAAACGCAGCTAATTCACCCACAATAGTCTTTGATATAAATTACAAGGGAACACAAATTTTCTGCCTCTAATGAATATATGGTAGGTATGTTTCAAAGGAAATTTTAATCTCTTCAGTGGGATAGGAAGCAGGTCTTTAATGGATTTTTGGACGTTGGCTCATACAGCTGAATTTTTGTGTTAACATGGCCTTCACTTGCCAGACAGAGGTTGTCTCCATCCTCAGGGGAGAGAGCGAGACCCAGCAGCTGCTGCACTACCACAATCTGATGAAATACAGTGAAGCCAGGGCAAGGGATCAGGAGGCCCAGTTCACACCAGCTTAGTTAGGAAGGTACACTGCAGGACTTGAGCCTCAGATTCCCCACCTGCATGATAAAGGGCTTGAATTAGGTAGTTGCTAAAAGACCTGCTGGCACTAACATTCCATGATTCTGTGGCTTTTAGTAATGCCGTGGGTGACACTGACAAAGGCCTTTCTCTTAAATGCTTAATGTAGAATTAATACTTTCTCAGTCGCCATCCTCTTGAGTTTTTCTTTGGAAGGAGCAAAAAGGAAAAAAAAAAAGAATATAGGAATTTATATGTCTTTATGCCCTGAAAACATTAACAATATGGTAAAGAACATTTCTTATTCTGTGACTCTAGGTACCTGTATAGGTCCTTTGCTGTTTCTCACCTTTAACCTGAAAGGAGAATTTTAATGGTCTCATTCTACAGATAAGGAACCTGAAATCACAAGAAGTGAAGTCACTCACCCCAACTAACAGAGCCACCACCAGGGGCAGAGCAGAGAAAAACCCTGTGTATGGGGTTTCCAAGCCTGAGCTTTGCTACTGGCTTCACAAGCAGCCCCACCCTGATGATTGTGGGACCAGGAGCAAGGGTGCAAATGGAGACCCATGTCCTGTATGTCTAAATATTTAAAAGTTAAACTTCATATTGATCCTGCAGGGGCCTTCTTTACAAGGTGCACCAATGTGGCATGGCCAGACCCTACTCCTCAGAGTCAAGGTCAACAGCAATGCCCTCTGCCCTCTGATTCAGCTCCCCTGCTTTCCACAGCTGCCTTCAGCTGCCTTTCATGAGAAGGGAGAAGGGGAGTTCCATAGCTGCATATACGCACAGCTTTTGACTCTTGGCCAGCATTTCTTTAGCTCCCATATTAGCTTCCAGAGCTGCCATAACAAATTACCACCAACTGGGCAGCTTAGAACAATAGGAACTTATTCTTTCACAGTTGTGTTTGGAAGTCTGAATTCAAGGTGTCTGCAAGACTAGGCTCCCTCTGACGTCTCTAGGGAGGAATCCTTCCTTGCCTCTTCCAGCTTCTGGTGGCTCCAGGCATTCCTTGGCTTGGGGCTGCATGTTTCCAGCTTCTGCCTCTCTGTCCACATGGCCTTGTCCCCTGTGTGTCTGAGGCTCAAACTTCCCTCTACCCTTTTAGACACCTGTCATTGGATTTAGAGCTTAAATCCAGGGTGATCTCATCTCAAGATCCTTAATTACATCAGTGAATAAGATCACATTTTTTTTCGTGTGAATCAGATCACATTTGTAGGTTCTGGGGGTAGGACACGGACATATGTTTTAGGCGCCACCATTCAGCCCACTGCAGTCCTGGATGCCACTAGCTGGGCTCAGCCAGGCTTAAGGAAACCACTGGAAGAGCCAAGGAACAGATGCAGGAAAAAGGGATGTAGAAAAGCACGTAATGGCTACAGAGAAGGAGTGGAGCATTTAATGGGAGAGCTGCCACGGTTGGCACATCGGGGACCGGGGCTATGGGACGAGATCCCTATGAAGATATCCACTGCCAATAGCCAGTATGTATTGAGTTTCTACTCTTTGAGGTCCTACAAGGAAGCCAAGATATTTAACCCAATGCTGGGGCCTAGAGTTTACAGACTGGAAATAGGAATTACCAAGAGGAAAGAGCACTTGATAGTTCAAATAGTTCAAGTGGTCCCAGGATGCCAAGCATACTGAGGCTCTAGTGACATCATGAAAGCAAAATCTGGCAGGAAACGAGGATGGGGTTAGTTGGTGACTAGAGAAATGGTTTAAGATCCAAAATGTGGCTCAGCAAAGGGCAAAGCAATGAACAGTAAGCAAGGCAGGCTAGATGGAATTAATCATTGTCATTGATAAATAATACCATCAGTAGTATTAATAGGTACCATTCATTGAGTGCTTACTGTGTATCAGAGGCTCTGCACTAAACATTTATAGTGGCATTACCCTGCTTGATTTTCACAACAGACTCATGATGTGGGCACCATTTTTTTAAGGAGAATTTAGACTTAGAGAGGTTCAGGAATTTCTCTTCTTTTCACAGCCCATGAGGAGCCTGACTGGTATTCACATCCTGGGCCATGAGTTCAGCGTCCCTCCCTTCAGTCCCTGCCTGAACATATGGGTACAAATCTGCCCCTATCTGGCAGGGCTCAGCCAGTGCCCAGGAGTAAAAGGGGAAACTGAGTTAGCATCCAGGGGAGGGGAGATGTCAGGAAGTAGAGCCTCAGTCAATCTGGGGTTCACGGTAGAGCTTCAAGCTGGGATTTAGTCAAGGAAGCCAGTTGGACCACTGGGTGGGGATTGAGGCAGAGGCCCATTCTGGAGCGCAGGCTGGCCCTGGAGATGGCAAGGGCTGTGCTAGGAGCTCTCATGGACCTCACTGCTTACACCTTGTATGTGGAATAATGGAGGTAGCAATCCAGGCTTCTTGCAAAAGAAACAACGCATGGGTTTGGGCATGCACAAACTGTCTAGGAGTTTCCTAAAGTAAGGAGTGAGCCGTCTGGGTTTTTGCTTCAAAGTAAGATCAGCTCGTGAGCAGGTTAGAGGCAAAGGAATGGACTGAGGGGATGGGCAACAGTGTACTCAGCCCTGAGAAGCTAGAGAAAGTCAAGGAAATAAGGCAACAGCTGGCAAGCACAAGTATGTGTTCAATAGTGTGCCCGTGTGTGTGTGTGTTTGTGTGTGTGTGTGCATGTGTGTGTTCATCAGGCCGTGGAGGGAGATGGGGGCTGGGCTCTCTGTTTTGATAACTGAGGTAGAGGCATGGGCTCTCACTGAAATTCTCCCAAGTTTCTCTTTGGTTTCTAGATGCTACCATCTCAGAGTCTTACTCCTTCCCCTATAAAAAGTTAAAGCCTATGCAAGTTCAGAGAATTTCTCAAAATGAACTTATTAGCACTTTAGTTGTTTAAATAAGTATTTTAATTTTTGTGGTGCACATTAAAGTTGGTGGATGGGAGACTGTCAAAATTCTTAATCGTCATGAAATATGCTCTTAATAATCAGTCTTATTAAATCTAAATGAAATGCCTGTATGAGGCCCTATTTTAGTATTTTCTGAACTCAGTGCAGCTTTTTTATCTCAAACAGCAACCAGAATCATTCTAAATCATCATCAAATTAACTATTTATGTTCCCTTTCTTCCCTGTTCTGCCTCTCCACCACCCTCTCCACAAATTTCATGTTTTATGGATAAATAATCAGCTCTCTCAGCTCAGCAGAGGACACCCTTGGAGCACTGGAAGGGAGATCAAGTCTCGGGCAAGACAATCCCCTGAAACTCCGGGAAGCCCATGGGAGGCATCTTCTCAGAGGGTGCTGTTTCTGAATGAGGAGTCTCTAGCACTCGGAGGCAGAGAGCATGCCCACTGGAGCACAGCCTCTTTGCAGAGATGCCTGATTCGCTCCCTCAATCAGTTTCTCTTGGCGAAAGGCCAGTGACAAGGTAATGCCTCATCTCAATTTCCTTCAGATGTGATTTGGAGGAAAGTAGCTGACCAGCTTTTCAAGATCTTATCTTTTTTTTTTTTTTTTTTTTTTTTGCGTTTTGGAGGCTGAGTGGAAAATTGCCTACACAGAGATCTGAATTGACCAAAACCACAGTGGCATATATGATGCAATGACATTTCAAAGTCTGGATAAGATTATGAAAGTCTTGCCTATGACTTTCTAAGGAGCAGGAAACGAGAAAGCTCAGAGGTGGCATCTTCTAAGTAGGGACAAACTGCCCCCTTCCCTTACTTCAGGAAAACAAATTGGACTTGGCAGTAGATGAGAAGGGAAGGGACAATGAAGTGGTGTGACGTGGGAGCATACAGGAGATGCATTTCTTATCCTAGGGTAATGGCATCTCACCATAGATGCTGCTGGCGACTCTGAAGCCATCATATGAGTTGTCTAACCAGCTTAAGCTTTTGGTGCCTTGACTCCTCTCCATTGATTACAACAGCCTGGGACTAAAGCCCACCCCTTTCTTCAGTCTTTCTGTCATTTGTTCTTCCCCTCATCTCCCTCTGGGGGTGGAGCTGAAACTGGCCATCGGGTCAGGGCTATTGGTTTCGGGTTCAGAGGTAGCAAATGGCATAGGGGGCAGCCAGACAGGAAGAAGCAGAAGCCTTTATACTTTTCTAGGGAAATATCAACCTAGCTATAAGCATTATGGACACTGAAGCTCCTCATCTCCTTTACTATCTTGAAAAAGGGGTATTCTCCCCAGTAGTTGGGGGAGGGAGAGAAGGAGAAAGTCTGAACACCATCATCTCTGTCACATCCCTTAGTAAGTAAACTAAGTGTGGGGGTATTGTGGCCATTCCCCTCCTTTGTTAGCACAGAATACTGACCGTTCTGCACAGCTCCTAGTTCTGAACTTAGTATCTCCATGATCTATGGGAACCTGCTATTCCTCCTGTTCTTCCTCAGGTCAGCCTTCCCGAATCTCTCATCACATCTGGGTTCTCTTTTGGTGTCTGAGCCATGGTGGCATCTTGGAATTTGGAAGAAACCTCTGCTGTGGTGTTCAGGCTGGGTTTGAAGCCCACATTCATCACTCACTGACAAGTGCTCTTGAACAAGCTAGGTCATCCTGCCAGGTCTCCCGTTTTTTCATCTTAAAAAGAGGATAATATTGTCTCCCTTGCAGGATTACATGAGAAAAATGCATGTGAATTTTCTGACCCATGGTAGGTGTTTAGTAAATGCTACTTCCTTCTTTTCTTCCACAACAACAGATCTAATCAGTTAAGGGACAGGATTCGGGACTGTGTTTGGCATCATTTAGATGCTGCCATTATACAAACAAAGATGTTTGAGCCTGGACTTGGCGCTCCCCTTCTGTAAACTGAAGTTGTCATTAAACTCAAATGTGCACAGTATGTCAAGTTCAGCTATTTTTACACCAGGGACAAAAATGCTGTCAATTAAGGACACAGGCTCCATCATAAGGAGTTGGGAAGGAATGTTCGCAAGAACTGACATGAGGCAAACCAGGGGCTTTGCCTGAGTTCAGCTGCGTCCTGGCAATGTGACGGTTTCTGTTTTTCTCTGACCTGGCTCAAGAGGGCCCAGAAGCCCAAAGCATAGCTACAGCAAACCCGCCGAGGGCCTTGCAGGTGGCCAGCTATGGGAATGTACCTGAGTCCCAGTTCTTCGCAGCCTCACACCCAGGTGCCACGCCAGGTGCCTTGCCAGGTGCCTGGGCCACCTTGTAGTCCTACTTTCTTCCCGTCATTCATTTGTTTATCAAACATGAGTTTTCCCTTTCATGCTGAGCTTTGGGAATGCAACGATGATCAGTGGGCATCAGATGACCAAGATACTTACAAATGATACTGCCTTTTTAAAAAGATTTATTTATTTATTTTAGAGAGAGTGCAAGTAGGGGGAAGGGCAGAGGGGGCAATCTTCAAGCAGGCTCCCCACTGACCGTGGAACCCAATGCAGGGCTCAAACCCAGGACCCATGAGATCATGACCTGAGCCAAAACCAAGAGTCAGACGCTTAACCGACTGAGCCACCCAGGTGGCTCAGGTGCCTCTCAAATAATATCGCCTTTAAATCATAGAAAGCTTTGTCGAAATGTGTATAATGACCAAGCAACTGACAAAAAGCATGGCATTTCAGCAAATGCAAGTAACGGCTTTGCTGTAAAATTGGCCACTTAGAAGGAAAAACCAAGTTTGCTGGAATTACCTGCGCAGTGACAGAAAAAGAATTGGCTTGCAACCCAGGGTAGCTAGGTCTAAATTCTGAATTTTGGTTCTGGTTAAGTTACTTAACTTATCTGAGCTCCAGTTTCCTCCCGTGTAAAACTGAAGCCATAAATACTTTCCTTATGGTTTCCTTAAGAAGATTAAAGTCAGTGAGGTTCAAGCAAACACGAGGTACAGGGCCCGATATATAACAAGTGCTCAGTGAATGAGGCCAGAACTGACTTTGGGGAGGCTGGAGAGGGGTCGGAAGCTTCTAACAAACCTACATCAGATAAGGTGCAGGCAGCATGGCTCAGAACAGATGGCTCTTCAATTATCCAAATTAAATTGTATGAAAAATCTACCCTGCAGATTTTTAGGGGAATTTAGATGCTGGACCACTCTTCCGTATTTTAGCTGCCTCACTTGGACCACCCATTATATAGAGTTGTTTTGTTTTTAATCTATCCAAGATTTACCTCTCTCAGACTCCTTTTTGTCCTTGGGGACCTTAATTCTGCATTGGTACAAGGGGTTAACAAGTCTGCGGGCTGAAGAAGTGGGTCCCTATAAGGCTGCATATATCTGCCTTAAGTATCCTCTGTTGGGGCCTGTTTAGATTTTTTAAAGATTTTTAAAATTTATTTATGTGAAGAGAGAGAGACAGAGCACAAGCAGAGGGAGTGGAAGGCAGAGGGAGAAGCAGGCTCAGCACTGAGCAAGGAGCCCGACTCCGGGCTCAATCCCAGGACCCTGGGATCACGACCCGAGCCAAGGCAGATGCCCAACCGACTGAGCTACGCAGGTGTCCCATGCTGGGGCCTGTTTAGAATATAAACCAAGTTGTCTTCAACTTTCTTAATTTCCCTCTTGCCCTTAGCCCTTTCCCTGTCCCACAAAGCATCTGCTTTTGATTTCTTTTTTTTTTTTTTTAAAGATTTTATTTATTTATTTGACAGAGAGAGAGACATCACAAGTAGGCAGAGAGGCAGACAGAGAGATAGGGGAAGGAGGCTCCCTGCTGAGCAGAGAGCCCGATGTGAGGCTCGATCCCAGGACCCTGAGATCATGACCTGAGCCAAAGGCAGAGGCTTTAACCCACTGAGCCACCCAGGTGCCCCTGCTTTTGATTTCAATTGATGTCAGGAACTCATAAAGTCATAGGCTGGGAAAATGACAGTGACTGACTGCCAGAGCTGGGAGGATCCCCCATCTTCTGACTCCTGGCCCAGTGCTCTTCTCCTTCCTTTAGTCACTTAGTTACCACTTGGTATTCAGATGTCCAGGTCTGGTGTCTCCTCTTACCTGCACTCTCAGGAAGGGCACACCTGCCCCATCAGACTCTTGAAGACTTCAGTCCAGAGTCCCCTTTCCTTAATCCTCACCTGTCTTGGACAGATGCCTTCTTCACTGCAATCTGATACAGGGAAACCACCCCAATCTATGCTACAAAATAGGATCAGTGCACCGTCCCCCTGAGTGGACTTATCGAAACCTATGATCGTTTTACTTCTTGCACCTTTTGTCACTGATACTGTCCTTTTTTTTTTTTTTTTTTTTTTTTTGCAACAATCTTTGCAATTACATAGCAATTTATGCTTTTCAAGACATTTTTATATACGCGATTCCGGTCGATCTTCACAAAACCTGTGCAGCTGGCATGACATTATTATCCTTTTAAAAAAAATAATAGATGTGATAAAAGCACAGTCTTATGCAGTGACTCCCTTCAGCTCACAGGGCAAAGGCAAGATGGAGCAGTAACTAGCACCCAGGTCCCAGTCTTCAGGCCAGTACTCTGGGCCACGCCTCTCTGAAGGTGCCTGTGATCTTCAGGGAAACTCAAGTGCCAGCTCTTGGCGAAGCCCTTTGCAGTTCCTCTTCAGCTATATCCACCACCCCTCTGCACACTTGCAGGCCTCTTTCTTCCAGGAATGATTACGCAGAAAATGGGAACTGACAGTGATAGATGGACTTTTCCATTTTCTGCTAACGCGGCTATGAAGTCAGAGCCCATTTTAATGAATGTCCATTAAGGTCAAATTTGGAAAGCAGGTATTAAGAGTCATTGCTGCTAATTACACCCTGAGAGCTCCATTTGTATTTCCAAATTGGATAAAAAGGTTAGTAAAATGGAACGTTTCAGCACAGGCTGGCTCCGGGCTTGCTCTCCAAGTTTTCGGAAACGATTGGCTGCCCAAACTTGCTGAGAAATAATGTTCTGTCTTATTCTTGCTTCATGCCTCACAGGTGAGCCAGCACCATGAGGAGTGGCTGCCTCTTGAATCCTGTCAGTCTCTGGCAGATCCGATTACATCTGGGACCCTTAAGAGTACTTGAAGCAAACGGCACTGGTCTATTTTAATCCCGCTCCTTCTAGAAACCAGAAACTGTAAGGAGAGTCTTCCTGCTGACAGGTGGCTCCATAAAAGTCGTCCATCTGCTGCTAATTATGGCAGAGAGAAAATTCACACAGCCGAGTTTTCAGTTTATTTGCTAAAGATCTCCAAAGGTGTAACCGTCTCCCCAGATCACAAGGCCATTCACAGCATTACATCTATAGAGACTGTTAATTATTTAAATAATTTAAAACCTGGGGTGGCGGGGAGCATTTAACAGAAGTCAGGCTGGGTGAGATGGGTTTGATGGTCTATCATGGCAGAGGGAGGTAATCTGTTCTCACAGCTCAGAGTCCGGACTTACACGGTTTTGTTTTTCTCCTTATCATTCTTTCCCAGGGAAACTCAGAGTGGGGCAGAATTAGGCATTTTTCAGTCCTGATTTGTTTTGATTCCCAAACTCCAGTTCTGTTTGTAGTTTCATCTGTAAAATGGGTATAATCTTCCAACTACCCAACGTAGAAGGCTGCCGTGATCTTGGGAGAGGATAACTTATTAGAAAGTGCCATGTTTGGAGTAATATAGTACGTAAGGATTTTTAGGCCCGTTAAAAAAATAGAAATGATTAAGTCTGATAGATCAGATGGTGAAATGATTTAAGAGAAGGACAGATATATTTTTTCTTTCCCTGTAGTTTTCTTTCCTTTCTTTTATGCAGATGCCAATAGAATTCGAAAGTTGATTCTTCTTTTTTTAAGATGTATTTGAGAGAGAGTGAGAGTGCACATGTGCATGAGCAAGGAGAAGGGCAGAGGGAGAGGGAGAAAGAATCTCAAGCAGACCTCCCACAGAGTCTGGATCTGGACTTGGGACTTGATCTCATGACCTGGAGATGATGATGCGCGCTGAAATCAAGAGTCAGAGGCTTAACTGAGGCATCCAGGTGCCCCCAAAATTGATTCTTTATATGTATTCTCATATATATACATGATTTGTGTATATATATGAGAATACTTTGTGTGTATATATGAGAATACATTGTGTATATATATGAGAATACATTTGTGTATGTATATGAGAATACATATAAAGAATGCATATGTATTCTTTACACACACACACACACACACACACACCCCTTTGTTTATTACTTATTCCACAGTAATAATTTTACATTGTATTTTAGCTATTGGTTTATGGGTCCATTTCCCTCTGCAAGATGTGGAGTGCTTTGAGGATGAGAATAATGTCTTGTTCATATTTTTGCTTCCAGTGTCTAGCAGAACCTGATACATAGTAGATGTTCAATGTATGTTAAGAGCCCAGATATTAAGCAAATGAAACAAATGTGATTTTACTTTATGATGAAGTTATGTTCAACATTAACCTTAATAACTGGCACTGAATCTGTCAGATTGAATCGTTTTTGACATATTTGATGATTTTTATGCAAGTGCTAGAAATTCTATAAAATTTGCTTCAAAAAGACATATAGCTCCAGGTGGGTGTGATGAACTGGAACCCTCCTGATCTATTCTCTAGATTTTGTCCTTGGCCATTATGTTGTAGCCTACATCAGAGTCTGTTTTTAGGTCTAAAATGAAGGTATGATAGAGTTAAGTAGGTGATTTAGATTATACCAAATATTCCCTGATGTCTGGAACTGGGAAGCCAGAAACTGGTCCCTTGTTGAGTCATTTGAAGAGAACATACAAAAAATATACAAATAAAATGAAGTAATTTTACACAAAAATGGTAGAATGAGACAGTAGTGAGGTCAGAGGGATAGGAGTCCACCTCATAAGGCATAGCAGTGCGAGGTTCCCCCATGACTCTATCTGGTCCGGGTGTTGCATTGTGCTTGGATGTCCTTTAACCTCAGTGAATACAGTTCATATGGTTTTCCATATATTCAGGTCTGGATGGAGAGTAGGTTGGAAAATTAGCTATGATAAAAATAATGTCAATCCAGATAACAATGAAGAAGTCTAAAAAAGGGTTAGAAGAAAGATCAGCTGGACAGTGGAAAGGTTTTTATTCCAACACGTCCTATTAGATAAACCTAGTTGCATTTGTTGTGATTTTATTTTTAAAATATTTTATTCTGTCTGCTCTTTGCAGATTTTCTACTGGTGGTTGTTCAGTGTTCCTCTATTCTTAGAATTGTTACATGTGCCCTGAGGCTGCAAAGCGGGCACTAGATTGGGATAGGCTTCCTTGTACCAACATGGTTTGGTACATCAGTTTTGAATTAAATTGCCTGACTCATCTTGCCTTTAGCACCTCCTGTTCTGATCTTACCAGCCTCTTGCGTCATGACCCACTCCCTTGAATCTGAGTCTTACTTGGCCTCACATCTCTGGCTCCCGTCCTTGGTTAGTTTCCTTGGTCTCTCATCTAGTCATGCAGCCTGCAAACTTGCCAGGCCACCTCTTCTAGCCTGGCCTAGTCCCTCGAAACAGAGCTCCTCTCCTGGCCCTTCTGGCCCCATGAGTAAGACTCGGGCAGGACACGAGGTTGATAAACCTCATATGATTCTTCCTCTACTTCCTCCCACCCTCCACAATCTTTTCCATTCCTCCATGCACTGTTTCATAGGCACCCATGGCAGGAATTTACAAAACCTGATTGTGCTCAAAGCCTTGTATATTTGATAAACAAATGCAAAGGGGCTTCTACTTAGGAAAAGCCTGCAGAATCTTTGACTTGTAATTTGCACATCAGGAAGTAATACTTATTATCTATTATTGTCTGATATTCCTTGTGTATTGATACTATCTCCCTAAATAGATGGTCACTTCCTTAGAATGTGGGTGCTTCTCTCTTGTATCTCTCTCAAGTTTAACACGGTGCCCACACATACTCTAGGACTATTTTGTGTTAATTACGAAAGTCTCCATAGTCTGTCTGTTAACTCCTGGCTCAGTGCTATTGCTACCACCAAACAGTTGCTGAGAATCACACACTTCTCTGTCCTCATTCCTTTAAGATGAGATATATTGGTAAACGAAGGCCAGAGGGGTTGTACTTTTGTTTTTCAAGAAGAGTAATTGGTGAAAGTATAATGGTAACCTTAATATGATACAATGTTTGCTTACATAGCATGAATAACTTTTTTGGGATGATTTTATATTTCAGCGGAGATAATTTCTGTGATAGAGTGAAGTATATATGCAAAAAATTTTTTGGTAACTATTTTTTTAACACTCCAGTGTGTGGCCTGATGTTTTGAGAAAATACCCCCATTGTCAATACTCTGGAGCTTTTGCCAAGGTACATTTTGCTTTGCTAGTGTAGAAATAGCCTTTCTGTGACCATTAAGGATTTCTTGGCAATCCTGAATCAAAATGTCTTTGCCAGAACCTAATTTGGGGAATTGCATTTTTTTCTCACTAATTAACTCCATTGTTTCAATTAGGAAAGAACTATTCCTTCCATTCCAGAATGCTGTCTCTGTACAGGAAGATGGCTTTGAAATCTTTCACAATGAAGGGAAGGATTTGTACTAAGTTCACCCAGCATCCCTTGTTGCTACATTTTCAAAATGGCTGACCCTGTTTTTGAGGGTCAGTATGTTGGAATCAAAGGCTTATGTAAAGTTGAAAATAGACATCAAAAGGATCTACAAGAAGTTAAAGGATTCTTATTATCTCCATCTTATGAGTAAAGGCCCACTGAGGTCAAGCATGTTGTCCAGACTCATCATGGCTAGAAAGTGGGAGAAGCAAGATTAGAAGATAGGTCTCTTCTCTTTTTGTCTAGGCAGAGTAGTTCTAACTGGCTCAAGTGGAGCTCGCATCCGTGAAATTGATGTCCTTGAAAGTTTGGTAACTAGCCAAGTTAATCAGTCATAAATTCTAAAACTCATATCAGCCACTTGACCCTCATGGCGCATGCTGAAGAGATACTTTGAACCTAGAGTATACAACATAGTCAGCAGCCTGTGATCCTTGGTTAGGAAATCTGAAATTACTTCCTCTCTATTAATGCAAATTATTGTAATTAACAGCAGTGATGTATTTAATTGCTATTTGTAAAAACTACTTTATATATGCATTAAGCTTAGGAAAAATAGCTATAAATATTTTGGTGGTTTGTGATAGTAAATTAATTGCAGTACTGACTTAGGAATGACTATGGTGTACACCTGAAACTAATAGGATATTGTATGTCAGTTATACTTCAATAAAAGAATGATTTAGAATCTTATTGATCTATTAGCTTATTTCCCCAAGTGACTTTGACCCCTTGATCCAGGTAAAAAGTCACCAAAGACACCTTTAACTTTGACAGATATTCTTCATCTGTCATCCCTATATTGAAGATTTTAATGTTCAAGGAGAATAGTGGAATGGGAAAGATGCTAGTTAGGCCTTTTAGAAGAGGCTCTGGGAGCTGATAGGAGGAGGGATAATATTAAGACACCCTTTTCTATTCTCAGAAGATTTCCTGTCTCACATCACCCATGGAATATTAACTGAGCGTAAGACATGGGATCTAGGATCACACATATACTCCATCCCACTGAAAATGTGCTCTAACAGCAGCTTCAGAATTGTCAGTGCTGACACCAAAAGGGTAGGAATAGAAATTAAACAACCTTTCATACAGCCTTATTATGTATGTTCAAATATTAATTTATAGGTTATCATCTCAGCTAATATCTTTAGTCAATAAACTCCTTATGTTGACTCCTGCCTATATGAAGAAGAGTTTCCCTTTATCTGTTTGTTCTGAATCTACACTTGTGAGAACTCTGTGTACGGTTCTCAGTTCTGGTGTTGCTGGTTTAATTAGGCCAGGGGTGGGGACATATTGGAAGAAACATGGCTGATGCTCCGGCCACCGCTAAAGGTGGTCATCATGAGAACACCATGTCTATGATACTGTCTCCTGTTTTTTCCAAAGTTGCTAGTCTTTGGGGGTGCTGAGTTTGTCAGAGAATTGGAGCAAATATCTCCCTCCCAATGTTGTGATTTTTTTTGTTACCATCGTCCTGTCCAACTAGTACTACTGATAACGAATTCCTTATTCCTGCTCAGCATTTCCTTCTTAATGATGCCTACTATTTTACTGGAGTTTTGTTGTTGTTGTTGTTGTTGTTTTTTAGTAGCTATACATTGATCAATATCTTTTGGAAACAATGATTTTTAAATCCATTGTTTATTTTTTTATTTTATTTTATTTTATGTTATTTTTTTCCTGTTTGCTCAGCTTTGCTTTTTCTTTTTTCTTTTTGCAGATACGTTTACTTTATTTTTTCAGTGTTACAAGATTCATTGTTCATGTACCACACCCAGTGCTCCATGCAATATGTGCCCTCCTCAATACCCACCACCAGGCTCGCCCAACCCCCCACCCCCACCCCTCCAAAACCTTCAGTTTGTTGCTCAGAGTCCACAGTCTCTCATGGTTCATCTCCCCCTCCTATTTCCCCCAATTCACCCTTCCTTTCCTTCTCACAATGTCCTCCATGTTTTTCCTTATGCTCCACACGTAAGTGAAACCATATGATAATTGACTCTCTCTGCTTGACTTATTTCACTCAGCATAATCTCTTCCAGTCCCGTCCATGTTGATACAAAAGTTGGGTATTCATCTTTTCTGATGGAGGAATAATATTCCATTGTATATACATTGTTTATTTTTTTAATTTATTTTTTTATTATGTTCAGTTAGCCACTGTATAATACATAATTGGTCCTTAATGCAGTGTTCAGTGATTCATTAGTTAAGTATAACACCCAGTGCTTATCACAGCATGTTTGCAACCTTTTTCATATGTATTAGGAGAAAAGGATCTTCTCATTTGAGATTTATAGATAAAGTGCTATTTAAAAGACTGGGCTCCATTGTAAGAACTTGGAGGTTAAGAATAGTTTTATTCATGATTTTATACTTGTTGCCTAAAGTAGTACCTAAAACTTAGTAGATACATAATGCAAATTCTCTAAATTAAATTGAACAAAAGAAATGACTATAGCTTTCTGTGGTCATCAACAAGTCATCTAATAAGAGATGGAAAGATTGGATTTTGGAAAAGATGCTGACACATGGTAGTAAAAGATGAGATCACCTGTGGCTTCAGTGAATGGTTCATTATTTCACTCATTTAATAGTTATTTACTGCATTCCAGTTATGTTGTAAGCATAGTGCTAAGTTGAAGGAAGCTAGGATATGGTTTGGAATTCTTTTGGGGGCAATCAGAATTACTTAAAAAATTTATTTTTAATTCTATATTGAGGTATACTTTATGTATAGTAAAATGTATAAATCTTAAGTGTACAACTAGAAAATTTTTTATTTTTATGTACCCACCACCCAGATCAAGTTATTTGTTCATTCCCCCAGAAATTTCTCTCATGCCCCTTTTCCTATTACTTACACTTGCTATAGAACTAACCATATTCTAACTTCTACCAGTATATATTAGTTTACTGTTCATGAACTTTATTTAAATAAAGTTTTAAATCATGTAGTGCATGATTTTTATTTAAATCATGTAGTGCATACTTTTCTGTGTGTTGGCCTTATTGTGCTTACGTACTCTTTTTGAGATTAATCCATACTGTTGCATGTGTCAGCAGTTTGTTTTAATTGACTGATGTTTTGTACTCCCAGAATTATTTGACATTAGTTAAAATGGTATTGAATGGACTCTGGGAGATGGCAGTGGTGATGACATTGTTTTTTAATCTCTTTGTATCTACACATTAAAAAAAATCAGAGTGACTAGGATAACAAAACTAAAAACCCATGTACAATATATATAACAAAACTACATGAAAGGGTATCTTCACAGATGCCAAAAATTAAACAATATTAACTAGACCATTATAGTAAGAATATAGTAAGAATACTCAGTCCATCAGAGTAAGAATTCCCAAAATGACAGTGGACACTCACTGGGAAAGCTTAGCAAACTAATGTAAGGAGAGCAGCCAAATCCAGAAAGGAGGTTAATAGCCTAGAATTCATGAGTAAGGCTGATGTTGCCAGAGAAGTCTGGGATGTATGTACTTCTGAAACTAACTGTCCAAATCTTCCTTACAAGATGATTCCTCCAGAGTGAAGAAACTTCTGTGAGTAGAATCCAAATTGGTTAGGTTAGGGACAATAGGAGCTGAGAGAAAAAGCAAAAAGCAGAGAAGAGGAGCAGAGCCAGCAGATCTCAGGAAGTATGGTTGTGGACAAATCCCATATAAGTATTATAAGGAAAACAAACAAAACCAAAACATCCCTCTCTTTAGACAATCAAAGAAACCAGAGCAGTGTGCACACAAAACAGATGAAAATTGTAAACTAATTTTTTTAAAATATAACAAAAGAACAACACAAAATGAAAGAATAACACAAAAATGAATTAGAAAAACTAAAAAATGATATAAATGGAGAAAAGAGAAGAGGAAGGTTTGGTAAAAGATCTACCCAAGCTCAGACAATGATTTAAAATAAAATATTATTTTAGAAATGAAGACTAAATGAGAAGGAATGCAACAATGAATAGACACCACAGAAAATTTCTTAAGAGAAATAGAAGTTGGAAAAGAGGGGGAAATGTTTAAATCAACAAGAAATTAAGAAAAAATAAAATAGAAAGCGATAGAGAATATAGGCAGTAAAGATCCAATACATGTATAATAGGAGATCCCCCCAAAAGAAACCAACGCATGGAATAGAATTAATATGAAAAACTATAATTCAAGCAAGCTTTTCTGAAATAAAAGGTAAATTAAAACTATACACTGAAGAGGAATATACTGTTTTTGGGAAAATCAATCCAGATTTCCAAATTGGCTTAAAAATGAAAGGAAAGGCCTCTTTGAGCACCCAGACCATGTTATTGTATCATGCACAAGATAGGAAAAACAAAGCAGATTGTAAGTCTTTCCAAAAGCAGTGGTTTATTATCTGAAGACAATGGAGAAACACATTTGGGATACTCAAGGACAAAAATAGCCAACGAGTTTATACCTGGGCAGTTTATACTGATCTTCAAGTATAAGGATTGTAGCAACATGTTATACACATGCAGGAACTCAGAGAACAGCTAAGGAATCTACCAAATGACTGAAGAGACATTGGCATAAGGACCGACATCTAACAGTAGCAATCAACATGTGTGATGATAAAATTAGATATGCATACCTCTGCATTTCATCTGAAAACAGAAGGTTTGAGTACAAAGGAACCTTCCAAGCAAACCTGAAATATAAGGTTAAGTATAATCAAGGATAAACCAATAGTGTGCAACTAATTCAGGTACTTTAGGATCAGAGACAAATTTGTCATGGATATATCCCTCTGAAGGAAACCATTGATTGTGTAAGATGAAACTCTGCGTGCCGTGATGGATGAGTAGTCATAGGTCAGTATCCATGAATTATTGGCTGCACTGACTTTTCTAAGGATCCATTCACAGAATAACTGCAAAGAATTCCCAGAAGACCCATAACAATAGAGAATAGCACAGAGATACCCTCTGGAAACAACCACCTTAGGCAACTTTCCTTTAGGTAACTATTTCTAGAAGTGGATATTAGCCTGTTCTAAAAATATGTCATCTGCGTAACCCTGAAAAGAACATAGGTGTCATAGGTGTCCTGTGGTTGAGACCATCACAGTGGTTTGGCGTACAAGGTGATATATTGAAAATGCTGTCAGGAGAACTGTGAAGGGTTTCTGAGCTCGAACTTGTTACACATGGTCCTCCTATGAATGCCTACCTATAATCCCAGTGCCTGGGGCATGCACATGACATTTTGAAGTGTGCTGCCTGGCTTTGCCTATAAAAAGCTACACTCTTCCATTGCAACGGTACTTAAAATTTGTTAAGCACAGCTGACTCACAGCCACACCTGGAACTGAGTAGGACTGAAGGTCTGCCTCAAGCAATGTATTCCAGTTCTTTGGCTACAATAGCTGTATGCCCTATATATCCTATTTGTTCAGGAATGACTGTTTCGGGCATTTGGAAACACTAAAGTGCCTTGTTGCCTGTCCTTGGTCCCCAAATCCAAGGATTGTTATTGTTGCCAGATTGTATTGCTTGCAGAAAGATAGGACACAGTCTTTGAAACTAATGGGCTGAATTTTGCTGAATAACATTTTCCTTGTTTTATTTATCCCCAATAAGGATAATTTTGAGATATTCTAAAAATAATTGTATTGGATACAACTTTCCTTTTGGAATTGAACTGAAATAACCATGTCAGAAGCCAACAAGCAGATGGTAAACTTTCCATTTCTGCTGATTTGGGCTAGATTTTTCTTAAAGCTGAAGAGGGGTTTCATGCCTTAAGATCGCAATGTCTTCTAGTACCTTTCGACTATAACAGATTTGGGTCATTCACTGAAGATGCACATTTATTTCTAGCCTACATAATCTCAATGTTGTCTCTCTGCTTAATTATTGTAAATGATTGACACCAGAAATGCTGAAACGTGAATCTGAAATCATAGAACACTCTTAAATTCTGGTGTTAATGAACCCAGCATCATTTCTGATTGTTATTGTTATTGTTGGACTTTGTTTCTGTTTCAAGGTATTGGGGCCCTATAAGCTCCTTTTTTTTTTTTTTTCTTCCATCTTGGATAATTCCAGAAGTATGTACTGCTTATAGAGGAAGCTAATGGTCTTGCAGGTCAGTATCCTCGTGGCTTCAGTTTGTGGTTCCTGGCAGACCAAGAGGTAGTTCATGACTTCCTCCATGATTTCTGCTTTCCTCTCTAGTGTTGCTTTTTCTTCTCAGGGGTACTGCTCCTTTTCAAAACTCTACCTCCATGATTCGACAGCATCTACTTAGCATTCATTCTGTGTTAGGCATTTTGTTAGACACATTCACTTTCTCTATCCTTAATCCTTGTAGTGGCTGGCTTGTATATGGTAAGAATATTTGTCCCTTCTTTTTTTAAAAGATGAGGTAAACTGGAGTTTATTAAGGGAGAGACTTGCCTAAGGCCACAGAAAGTAAGTTGCAGAGTTAGAACTTGAGTATTCAGGTTTTGGAACCAAAGTATTTGGCTGTGAATTTTAAAAGCAACATTTACTAGCCAGTCACTTAAACTTGTTGAACTGAGTTCCTAGAATAGTTTCAGGTTTACAACAAAATTGAAAGGAAAGTACAGAGATTTCCTCTATACTCCTTGCCCACACACATGCAGAGCTTCCCTCTTTATCAACATCACTCATCAGAGTAATACCTTTTTTTTTTTTTTAACCAATGATGCACCCACATTGACACATCATAAAAAGTCCATAATTTATAGTAGGGTTCATTGTTGGTGTTGTACATTCTTTGGATTTGATAAATGTATGCTGACATGTATCCATCATTATAATGTCGTGCAGAATATTTTCACCACCCTAAAATCCTCTATGCTCTGAGTTCCTTGTTTATTGAAAATGAGGATCATCCCTACTTTATAGACTTGTGAGAAAATATAATGTACGCAAAGTGCATGGCACAGAATCTGACACATAACAAATCTTCAATAACTGGTAGTTGTTAATTTTTAAGCATGCTAGTATTGGGGCGCCTGGGTGGCTCAGTGGGTTAAAGCCTCTGCCTTTGGCTCAGGTCATGATCTCAGGGTCCTGGGATCAAGCCCCGTACCTGCTTCCCCTTCTCCCTCTGCCTGCCTCTCTGCCTCCTTGTGATCTCTTTCTCTCTGTCAAATAAATAAATAAAAATACTAAAAAAAAAAAAGAACGTTAATATTATAGTTTTAAGTGGTTCTTATTCAGTATAATACAGGGGTTTAAGACCTGGAGATAGAGGTTTGGATATGAATCCTGAGAATTAATTAATTATTTAACTTCTCAGTGTCAGAGTTTCATTATCTATAAAATGGGAATAATAATAATAATAATCTACTTAGTGAGGTTGTAAGGATTAAATAAAATAATGCCAATTGAATTTTTTTTTTTACATGTACCAGCACCTGGTAAGTACTTGATAAATGCCAGTTGATACTCTCCTCTATCAGTGTCAGCCCATTCTCAGAAAAAAATCAGGCAAATTCCTATAACCTAAGAATTAAGTTGATAAGAAGTCTCAATACAACATTCCAACCTGATAACTTATTTGACTCAGGTTTTACCATCTGGTAGTGAATTTTATGAATCAGCAGCACAACCTGGGAAAACAAAACATCTGTCTTTTAAAGTAGATAGTGGTCAAATGTATTTATCCTTTCGAATTTTGTAGAAAAATGCATCCTGCTGATACAATTTGGTATCTGAACCTCTAGTTCAAGTCCAGTCCAGAGAATGATAGAATCTCAGGTGGGAAGGATGTTAACAGTGATCTGGTTTGGTTTTCTTACCGTGAATTCCAGGTAAGCTGTCATACCCTCTCCCTGCAAACTAATTACTGCTGGGAACAAGCTCAGTTCTGCTCCTCCTCAGAAACCCTCCCTACTGTCAGAAGGACTCTGCTTTCTCTGTACTCCTGATTCACCTACTATCTTGAGGCAAGTCTGGAGCGCCCTGTGTCATTTCTTGTGTTGATGTTTAATTTCAATCTTTAACTTTTCAAGAATCTATGACTTGCCTCCCAACTGGAATATCAATTCCCCAAGGACATGACTCATATGTTATATTCCTTTGGACTAATTAACAACCCTGTGTTTCATGCTGTGCAGTAAGGGTACAAAAAGAATTGTCAAATAACTTTTGAGGCCCTCAGTCATAAATGGGAAAGGCATTTCAAACCTCTCCTGTTAGCACCAAGCAATTGGTAGCAGCTTCCTGGAGTATGCTGTATATTTGATGACCCTACTCTAAAGTGGTCTGTGTTTAGAAAACTGGCATGGTGTGCTGGAATATTCTGGAAAAAAAATGGAAAGTGGGCCTTGTGCTGGGCCTTGAGAGATAGGCAGAACTTTAATAGAAAGAGCCATGAGTGACAATGGCAATCCAGCTATGGGCAAAGGCATGAAAAGTATTGATTACAGCATGGAAGACCATGCATTGAACATGGCAGGTGTCTCACGAAAGGTGGTTGAATTACATGTTTGTAAAAAAAGGGACTTTCCTCCAGGTCAGATTCCAGGACAAGTCCCATAAGAGGAAGTCATCATTAAAAAAATTACAAAAAGCAAAAAAACCCATAAAAGTAGTCAGAGAAAGACAAATACCATATGATTTTGCTCATATGTGGAATTTAAGAAACAAAACAAATGAGCAAAGGAAGGGCAGGAGGGGGTGTAGGGCGAGCCAAGAAATAGACTCTTAACTATAGAGAACACACTGATGGTCACCAGAGGGGAGGTGGATGGGGGATGGGTGAGATAGGTGATGGGGATTAAAGAGGGCACTTGTCATGATGAGCACTTGGTGATGTATGGAATTGTTGAATCACTATATTGTACACTGTAAACTAATAACACACTGTATGTTAACTATACTGGCATTAAAATGAAATGAAACAAAATAAACACTTATATCTTAAAGAAAAGAGCATCAAATTATTGGATCAGCTGGGTATTTCCTGGCTGGGGTGTCAGGATTTAAAGGATCCGGTCAGGATATATAAGGAATAGGAAAAGTAGTGGATACCTAGAGAGAGATCTCTAAGGAGGCTTTGATCTTTTCTAGGCAGTTATGGAAAAGGACAGTCATCATCAGCACTAAGGGCCCCCTTTGAGTTTTGCAGAAAGGTTCCTCTTGGAACAATGGTCTCTATAGTTGGGCACAATATATGTTATTATATAATTATTTGGACTTAGTTCCAACTTTCAACTTCCTCGGTTTCTGTTATAAGGGAGGGGCTTGGTGGTGAGGAGGAAATATGAGCAGGTGGCTAAAAGGATAATCCCTGAGTATGAAAAACAGCTCTGTAATCTCAAGCAAGTTACTTAGTCCTGCTAAGCCTCATTTTTCCTCATATGTAAAATGGGTATGATACTTGTGCCTCTTTTCTAGGCTTGATGTGAAAATCAAGGAGAATAAAGCACTTAAGGTATGCCAGGCACTGTTTTAACTAGTTCATGTTTATTAAAGCACTTTGACAACATTTTGACAACAACTTAGAAGTAGGTATTATTTTTTAAAATGAAATTTGTGAGGAAACTAAAACTGAAATTAAGTAATTTGCCCATCATTACTATCCCAGACATGTGAAGGCCGTCTTTCCTCTGATGAAGAGTTCCTGCCTCTGGATCCATAGAATTCCTCTAAATTTCTTTTTTATTGTTTCCCATTCTCTCAACATGAGAGCTTTCAGTATCTGAGATGGCAAAGGGGAGTGTGGGCTCCTCATGAACCCAGCTAGGCGGATGAGATCTTTGCTTAAAGTCAATTTCGGTTTCGATCTCATTCCCTGAACCTGCATAGTCTTTAAGTGCTAAGACTTACCTGTTTTTTTCCTTAAAAATCTACATGATTTAACTATTAGGAAGAAATCATAGTCATAATTCTCATGAAATTGGTTTTTGAGAGGGAGATTTCTTTTGTTTGAAAAGAGCCTAGTTTTAAAAATCACGTATTTATCAATTTCTGAGTGGACTTGCTGACCCATTGTCATCCTAGGGCAGTAACGTTTGTACAAAATTCTAAATAATCTTCTCCTGTCTGTTACAATCTTATCAATATCATAGAGTCTGAGACTGGAATGGAAAAAAAAAAACCCAGCATCACTGCTTTGTTGTTGAGTTGTGCTTCAGTTTTTGTGAAATGGTTTTGCTCATGAGCCTAACTTCTTCCTCAGGATGACAATGGGGACATGAGGGAACAAAGCAAAGCAGGAAGAGAGTTAAGGATTCACACCAATTTGTCTGATTGAACAAGCTTGAACTTCATGTCTGCAGAACCTGGGTCTTCCCCAGGCCGCCCTCTTCTCCAACCTGGCAGCTCTTGACCTTCTGTTTTCATCCTATACCTCAAACCTAGTGTCCACCAAAAACATCTGGAGAACATGTAAAACATACATTCCTGGCCACCTGCAATTCTGATTCAGGTCTAACATGAAGCCCGCGAATGTGCACATCTAATGTATTCCCTAGAACCTCACCTAGAATTGCTCAGGTCTATGCAGAGCAAGCTCATTCTTACGGCTACTTATTTGTTTTTATCTTCCCCCTTACTGATAGACTTTCCTCACCCTCTTTATCAACCTCAATCCTGTCCATCCTTCTAAGTCCAATATTAGCTTGGTCTCTGCCATAAGCCTTCCCCAGCTCCTCTTATCTCTTTCTCTCTGCCTGTCTCTCTGTCCCTCTCTCTGCCTTCAACATAAAACAAAGCAAAACTCCTTTCAGTTCAACCCCAGTCTCCTGATCTCAGCCCCAGCATTTTGTGGTTTGAAGGAGGGGAAGGGAGTGTGATAGTCCATGGCTGGACTGACTTAGGCTGGTCTTAGGAATGTCACTCATCTGTTTCCACACCTGCAGTGCAAGTCAAGCCGACTCCTAGACAGAATGGCCTGGATGCCACCAGGAGTTCCAGTTCCCCTCATCAGAGCCCAGGACTGGATGAAACTGGGCAGGCACAGCCCTCTGCACCCCAGTCCTTGGACCTACAAAGCCCACTTCTTTGTAGGAAAAACTCTCCTCTTCCTGTCTCAAAGTGCGGTGTTCTAAAAAGTCCGAGTGGGCTGTGAGAAGCCCTACTTAACCTGCATAGGCCGCTCATCATGGCACCATTTCCCCGAGCCCTTGGTTATTTTTACTCTCTCCGAGCTTCTTCCCATTCTTCAGGTGCTGGGCGAGGTGGCGTTCATTTGGCTTTGCTTCTGACACAAGATAAACGAGCTTGGGGCCCTGGGCGATCCACTCTGGCTGCCAGGGGGTTCCAAAATAGCAAACTATTTTTCATAACAGCAACGTGATATGAAGGGAGATGCAGCAGGTGCACTCAGATTTCCCATCGCCGTCTGGGGTGTGTGGTGGAGGGAGAGGATTCATTAAAGTTTGCGCTTATGTCCAGGAAAAAGAAGGGCCGCTCTCACAGTGGCCATTTCCCTTTGGCTGGGTCAAGGTCTCACCTCCTGAAGGCAAATTTTGTCCTTGGGCAAGGTGGAAGTGCAGTAACACAGCAGCCCGGGCACCCCTGTAGAGCTCCATGCCTTTTTGTTTTCCCTTGCAGAAAAATAAGATTATGGATGTGGATATCTGCTGAGTGTTTTTTAAAAACACCATTTTGTGTGTTAAGTGAAAGAGCAAGATTTCTTAAGAGTTGCAAATAGTTGACATTTGAGTACATTAGATGTGTGGTCATTTCAGAAAATTTAAAGGGTCGACTTTTCTTTTATTCTCCCCATTTCCAGAGATGTGAAGGTGAAAGATCAAACTGGCATGGCCTCTTTTAGTTTCTCTCTTATGCCCTTGACTCATTAGAAAAGCAACGTCTGCGTTCACTGTGCTAGTCACTCTTAAAAAGTTGGTCCCCAGTCCTACATCTGATAGTCCCCCCTTATCCCCCATCATGAATTATGTACATGTTTTTAGGATGAAAATTGTAATAAAGCAAAGAGGATTTTATTAATTAATTAATTTATTTATTTATTAAAGATTTTATTTATTTATTTGACAGAGAGAGAGATCACATTAGGCAGAGAGGCAGGCAGAGAGAGAGGGGGAAGCAGGCTCCCCACTGAGCAGAGAGCCTGATGCGGGGCTCCATCCCAGGACCCTGAGATCATGACCTGAGCCGAAGGCAGAGGCTTTAACCCACTGAGCCACCCAGGTACTCCGCAAAGAGGATTTTAATTTATATTTGCATGTACTGTGAATTTCTTTTTGATGTGTCTCCCCTCCCCCATCAAGTTACTGGATCTTACTGGTTAGAAATGAAAAATAAAATAGCAGTATATATTATAGTAGTAATGATGATAATGATGACAATAATAATAATAGCTTTTCAAAACTGGAATGAGTCTGGAGGGACAAATTTGGTATAAAAATGTCCAGAGTCAAGGCCAGAGTAGTCGGGAGAAGGATTATGTGTAAGAGCGATGTGCTAGTGAGCTGTAATTGAGCGGAGGAGACGCTGGCTGCTGTCTTATAATACATCTTAATTTAAACATTTCTTTTCCCAGGGGACCACAGAGTATGCGGTGCATGAATAAATAAATGCCATGACTTATTTTGGAGGCCCCAATCATAATACAATTATATGCATTGCAAATTTTCCTATGCTACTTTTAGTTTCTGGTGTTTTTTTTTTGTTTTTGTTTTTTAATTATTAAACTGCATTGTAGAAAGAGCTATACCTCATTGTGGTCACAGAAACTGAGAGGTTAGTCAAACCAGACGTCAGAGTCTCCTCCATTGTGAGCTTGACCCCTTCAGAGAATAGTGATTACATTTTATATGGAGTTAGACTAATTCCTGACCTGACTCAATCAGACAGAGAGAGTCTGGGCGTAGAGGGACAGAGCTGTGACTCTCTCTTATTGTCTTGTCTTTAGAGACCATTTCTCTTCTCAAATCAGTGGTAGCTTCTGATCCTACCAGAGGAAAATAATACATTTTTCCTCCTTAAGAACAGCATTTTCTTTCCTCGGGTCACTAAGATCCATTTGCTAAATAACTCTTGAAGTCTAAAAAATTGTCTCTGAGTAGCCAGAAGAGGTGAATTCAACCTTGCAAATAGTTCTTTAAAACCATCACCCTCCTCAAAAGTCTTTTCTCTTTATACAATCTGTGTAAGTCTTAGGCACCTAGGGTAATTTGCTGTCTTGCATCTCTCTTTCCTAACTATCTCTGACCTCAATGTCTCTATTTCTCTTTATTAAGAAAGCATAAGGGAGATGCAGGGTAGTAGAGAGGTTAAGAACACTGGCTGCAACCATATAGACCAGGGATTGAGTTCTGTATTTTCTACTTCCTACTTATTTATCAGCTGTGTGACCATTGGGAAGTTACTTAACCTCTCTGTGCCTCAGTTTTCTCACATATAAAAAGATGGTAATGAATCTTGGAACACTGAAAAAATAAATTAAAAAAATAAAAAAAATTTAAAAAAGATGGTAATAATAGGACCTGTCTCATTGGATTGTTGTTAAGGTAGAATGGGATACTGCTTATAAAGTACTCAGAAAGTGTCCACATAAAAAAAAAAAAAGAAAGTGTCCACATGATCCTAATAAATTAGCCATTATCCTATCAAAAGCATCTTACTCCAGTAAATCCACTCATCTTGTGATTTTCCATACCAGCCTAATTAAGAAATTGAAAACAGGGGCGGCAATGGGGCTCAGTTGTTAAGCGTCTGCCTTTGGCTCAGATCATGATCCAGGGTTCTGGGACTGAGCCCTGTGTCGGGCTCCCTGCTTGGTGGGAAGCCTGCTTCTCCTTCTCCCACTCCCCCTGCCTGTGTTCCCTCTCTCACTGTGTCTCTCTCTGTCAAATACATAAATAAAATCTTAAATAAAAGAAATTGAAAATAATCAGATACTTGGATTAACCTGATTTGAGAGCTCAATTATTCTCTTTCATTTTGTAATGTCAAGGAAAACCCAGAATTTTTTAAGCAGACCTCCCCTCCCCTCCATATACCCCAGTCTTGTACACACGGAGTGTGCTGCCTTCATAGGTATGGCCACACTCCCTCATAAGACCAGATGAACAGGGAACTGAGGAGCAAAGCAAGGTTTGTGGTTGATATATTTTTTTGGTCTACCCAGACACATTGACTTATTTTCTCTCTCTCAAAATTTAGGGTCCGGACGAGTCCCCTCTTGCTGGGAAGCTCAAGCTCTGGACTCATGAGGCCCAAGGAGACTGATTATTATAAATCATTGTTGACCTCCTATCCACTTAAACCCAGAGGTCAGAACTTTAAAGACGTTGTAAAGATTGACACTGGTGCATTTGGGCTTCAGCTTTAAAATAACCTGATAGTGCTGTGTGGGAGAGATAACTGTGGCTAATAGGCCTGGTGGAGCCCGATAGGGAGTCAGGATCCTAAGGCCGGTGGGAGGTAGAGACTTTAGAATGAAGGTCATGGGCAAGGATGGCACACCAGTGACTCTGGCCAGTAGGTGGGGCCACAGCCCATCTCCACCAGTCAGATGGCATCCCCTGCATGTTTTCTACTGCCTTTGATTTTCATTTTTATTTTGGAACTTGATTTCTCTGCGGAAGTTATTTTACATTGCCATGTAGTTCTTTTCCTTCCCCTCTTCATTCTCATTCCATTCATTTCACAGATACTTGAGTGTGTACTGTGTGCCAGGCACTGATCCAGGCACTGTCGATAGAAGATTGACTAAGGCTCACGGGGTCTCTGTGTTTTAGTTGCTGACATACAGAGATGTAATTCAGGGCTTCTTCAACATTAATGTACATGAAAATCATCTGAGCATCTTGAAAAATGCAGATTCTGATTCAGGAAGCCTGGGTGGGGCTGGAATTCCTGCAATTCTAATTAGCTTCTGGGTGATACCGGTGCTGCCTGTCAAAGACCTCTATTTTGTGTAGCAACAAGGCAAAGTACTTCTGTTCCCTCCTCCTCCCTTCAGTTACTGGCTGATTGTCCTCATTTGTGTCGGTGGAGTTTCACAATATCACAGGCTTGACCTTTCCTGTGAAGCTGTCAGCTATATTCTGTGACCCTGACCTAGGCCAGCATTCACTCAAATATCCAAGAAGCCCAGGGAGAAACAGGTGAGAGGGTATGGTGAGGTGACCCCACGGCTTTCCATCCTGGCCAAGTTTTATGTCATACTGTGAGTGGGGCCACTGAGAATCATCTGCACAGGACGGCTCTTGGCTCCTGGATGATGATAATACGTTAAGCACATTGCATGATATAGCCTTTGTGGTAACCGGGGTGCCGTTTACTAATTTACCGCTCTTAAATGACTAATTTAACTCTAGTTCCTACTCGGTCATTAGGGAGTCACTTATTCACAAAGCAGAATCAGGCTAAATAAATAATAGGAAGTTGGGAAAAGAGACGGAGGAAAGTAGAGAGTGGAAGTTAGCTTTTAATGCAGGTTAGAGATTGCTGGTGTTTTGTACAGACCCCCATTTAAAGCATAAATGCAGACTCTTCCTCTGTTTTTAAGTCCCTGTGACCCTAAGTGAACAGAATCCTGTAGCGGAGAGCAGCTACCTTCTCTTCTAATAAGAGTCACATCCCAATAGAATGTACATTTCCAATTACTATGCAAAAACAATGGCAGAATTACTTAAAAATGTACAGCCCCCTAAGGGCTCTCCGTGCTGTAGTTCATGTGAATCTATCATTTGCATGCAACTATTGTTGGGAACAACTGAACCCTCCATCACAGACTATTTAATCAAGCAAGAAGCCCCTAAATTTCTCTGCAACGATTTGCGAGTTCTGGAGCTAAATATGCAATTGGTAATATATTCTGGCTGTCCACACGCAGCCTTTCGTGTTTTATTCTGAATGGCATGGTGTTTGCGTCGACATTTAGATGATGGGTCATCTTGGATTTCTCCTGTTCGCAGCTGGAGCTTTAGTGGCATCTCCCATTGTAATCACTGTGCTTTTTTCCCCCTCGTGACTGAGCCGTTTACAAACCAAGAAGAGGAAAAATTATATATTTGGGTACAGACTGTAGAAGAAAAATAAACTAACAACACAGTAGGAAAGGTGCCTAGGGTTACTTTCTGTGGATAACTGAAGATCAAGTGAAAGTAAAGAACGCAAATGATGTGTTTCCTCCACCCTGACTGACTAGTGCTATTGCCGGACTTGTTATTGGCAAGTTAGAGGAAAACAGTCTGCAAACACAGACTCGAGGATCAACCACAGTCACTAATGCAATAAGATTTGAGAAAAGTAGAAATATTTCTTTCTTTCTTTTCTTTTTTCCCCAAATACTTTTATTTTATTTTTTCAGTGTTACAAGATTCATTGTTTAGGTACCACACCCAGTGCTCCATGCAATACGTGCCCTCCTCAATACCCACCACCAGGCTCGCCCATCCCCCTACCCCCTCCCCTCCAAAACCCTCAGTCCCTTGTTCTGAGTTCACAGTCTCTCATGGTTCTTCACCCCTCCGATTTCCTCCAAATTCATCCCTCCCCTCCCTCTCACAATGTCCTCCATGTTTTTCCTTACGCTCCACCCGTAAGTGAGACCATATGATAATTGACTTTCTCATATTTCTTTCTATAAATATCTACTTTTCTGATCTAATAAAGGTGCTTAGAATTCTCCCTTGCTTTACTCTGTCTGTATATCCTACTGTCTATGTTCTTGAAGTCCCCCATTAAGATACAAATGGGTTTTCTGAATGGAACTCCCCTGCTAAGACACTCGTAGTTACAAACATTTGGCATCAGCTTTAGCAATCTGTATCTGGGTCCTGAGGTACCAGTGGGGCCAGTGACCAGAGAGTGCAGGCCAGAGGCAATGCTTTGAGAACCATGGAGCCCCAAGTGCTGAAAAGAGAATGATCCATTGCCTCTAGTATGCAATGCAAAATAGAGACCGTTTTATAGTATAAAATTAGTGTAAGAGTCGAACTCAGCTTTGATTCTTCCTATGATGCCAAAATATTTCCATAGCATAGCTCTCTCTCTATTTTACAAGTTTTCTAAGCTTGTGCTTGGCCAACCAAGCCAACTTTGCTGGTTCTGGGAGCCAGAAAAGTCCAGGAAGAGTCAAGGCATGGGATAGAAGTATGGCAGAGTCATAGGCATGACAGAAGAACAGAGAGAAAGAAGTAAAGTGTTTCTCCGTGAAATGTACCTATTTGGCAATTTTGCTAAGACTAGCCTGTGGTTTTTTGTTTTGTTTTGTTTTCCCCAGAGATGAAAAGAAGCCATCCTCCTTTTCCTCTTTAATCCTTCAAATCATTTTCCATTCTTGCCCCTGCTAAGTAACATGTCAACTCAGTTCCGAAGCTGACCCAGCAGAACACTTGTCCCTCCGCTGGTGAATTGTAAGGGTTCTTTGGGCTGATTTGGCTGGAGGTAGCATCTCCTGGCACCCTCTCTGAGGTAGAGAGAAGGAAGGACTGGGAAGATGTGAACCAGAACAATCACTGTCCACCTTACCATCCTACCAGAAGAATGGCAGAGTCTGACCCACTTTTCTCATGGTGTGGTGCTTTGCTTGTTTTAGATAATGACAAATGACCTATTTTCTAGAATTAGGATGGGATAGTGAGAATACTTATAGTAATAGTTTATATCTGTGAGATATCATTATATATACTAGCTTATTTGCAACTCACAAAAGTTCTCTGAGATAAGTCTAGTCATCAGTGACATCACCCCGATGTCATAAATTTGGAATCTGGGATCCAGATAGGCAAGGTAGATTCCCTAGGGTTATGCAACTAGAATATTGCTGAATGGACTTGAACATGAGTCTTCTGATATTTTCCCACTATATTCCACCTATGGGTCTCACTCCTATGTCCTAAATTGGAGAAATACAGGAGCTTCAAAGACAGAACTGGTCATCTCTGTGAGACCTGCCAGACACATGTACAGAACGTCTGCCGCCATTATAAGGGCAAGACACACCCAGCTTCGAGCAACTTGGGAGAAGAGCCAAAATGATTCTGATGGGAATCAGAGAGAAGTTAGTAATGAGAAGAGTTTGTAATTTTCTTTTAGACTATTATATAAAGGTAATGGGGATTACAGCCTGTTCAACAAGCCATTCTGAAAAGTTGGCTTGTAGTCCAGGCTTTACAGAATAATGGCCCCAATTTCATTCCTAATATCGTTAGGCTCAGAGAATCTTCCTGAAGAGAAGAAACTGAAAATGACAGCTGACCCCAGAAACTTTCATCACTAACCCAGGGTTCCTACAGATATCTGGAATGATGCTGATTGTGCTCAGACACTGTTCCGAGGATTTTACAATATTAGTTCATTGATTGACCGTAACAACTCTCTGAAGTAGGCGTTATATTATTCTTGTTCTCATTTAAGGAAACTTATGCAAAGAGAGGTTAAGATTCACAGAGATCATAGGATTTTTCTTTTTCCTGTTAGAACTCTGCAGAATTTTGCTTAAAGCTTTGAGGTAGTGTAAGCATTGCTGTATATGTTCCCAAACAGCCACTGTTGTCATTGGCAGCTTACTATATAGCAGGCTCTGTGCTAAATGCTTTATTCAAAAATCCTATGAGGTTTATACTGGTCTCTCCTTTTTTCCTTTTTAACAGATTGGAAATGGCAGATTAGAGAAGCCGCGTAATTTATTGGGTCACCCTGTTAATAAGTAGCTGAGCTCAGACTAGAACCCAGGGCTCCTAGTTTCTGAAAGCCATGCTCTTAACCACACCAATAAGCTGTTTCTCAATCTCTGGGTGGATTAAAGCTACTGAGAGTAGTTCTGTGGACCCATAGCATATTCTAGTTCCTAAGTGCCATAAAAGGAGTTCACATGCCTTGGAAGGGACCTAGAGAGTGTCCTGATTGCATCTCTCATAGTAGGACCCGTGGCAGTTACGAAGGAGGAAGACAGTGATTTTGAGGAGGGAAGCACCAAGATTGTCAGTGAATTTCAATTCAGTTCACCAGCAGTTATTTATTGGCTGCTGAGGATAAACTGTCTTTCTATTACATGTTTCAACAGGATGAAAGAAAGGCGTGTGTTATCCCTGCCCTCGGGAATTATGAGGAATTATGTCAATGTTACTACATTGACAAAGTGTTACGTAATACATTTGACAGAATATGCTAAGTATAGAACTTAAGGCAAGCAAGTTCTTACCTAAAATTTTAGCATTCGCAGTGTCAGATATGTGTGGGCTGGGAAAGATCGAGAAGTTGCAAGTTCTTTTTTCTGGGGAGACTCCCTCACCTTCCCCCTTCTACCTCTCTGCAGTTCCTACATGAGGCACTTTTTGTCTTTAGCATTGAGACCACCCTTGAGCCCTCCCTGTTCTTCTACTCCATTACCCCTCTTCTGGATCCACTTTCCTTTTCTTCTGGCCAAAACCCAGTGGCCATCTATTTCTTCCTCTCATAGAATTTCTTCTTCCCCATCTTCTCACATGACCAGTGATGTCCTTCATCCCTACCTGTCAGTGTCCAACCTGAGTCACCTCTGTTGCCTGCCTTCTCATTTCCCGTGACCCTACAGAGTCATGGAAACAGTGGTAATGTGGTCCACTATACTACCCTCAGCTGGCCTCTGATTCCATAAATGTATTCTCAGGTTCCTGCTGCATTCTCCACAGTGGCTGAACAAGCCCTTCTTTGGGCTTCTTAGACTCCTATGTCTGTTTCCATTCCTTGCACTCAGAGAAGATTAAAACCCATCAGTTTTACTGCACAGGGCTATACAACTCAAGAGCTTTTAGTCTACTGTCTTTTACCACAGAATCTTTCAGTATTTTTAGTCACCATCCTGCTCTCCTTCCTATGTCTGCAGAAGAAATAGCTTCATTTTCACAGAATTCAAACTCTCCACAATAAGGAAACTTCGATGGCTAGTATGAAGTATGTTTTTGAAGGAGATAATTCTACAATACATTCCTTCTCTTTCTTCTGCCCCTTCTGGCTCTCTTTCCTCAGTCTACAATATGCTTTTCTTGAAACAAAACAAACAAAACACTTCGCCTCTCATATCAAGGTGTAGGCAGACTTCTTTAAAAGAGAAGTCAAAATACATTTCCTTATCAACGTCTGACTCCTCATTTTACTGCATTTGGCTTCTGCTCCTGTTCCTCCATAGAAACTGCACTCAGTGGCTTCCTGATGTTAGAATTTTTAGCCTTGTCTCAGATTCCAACCTGCTTGACCACTGATGGGTATTTCTTCTGAAAGCATGCCTCTTGGAGGGAAGATTCTTCTGAATGAGCCTGGCACTCAGGGTGCATGCACAGGCCCCACCATACCTCCCTAATGACTTCTACTAATACTCTAATACCCTTTCCCACTCATCCTATCATCCAATGCAACTAGACTCCTCACTGGCCCTAAGTGGACTCAATGCTTGATCACATCTGCCTCTTTCCTTAGCAGAACCTTAAGTTTGGAATTTGCTTCCTCCTACTCCATCTCCATGTATCAAAATCCTACCCAGCCTTCATTGCCCAATTCAAATGTCACCTGTTCTAGGTAGCTGCCTATGGTTTCCCTCACTGAGATTCTCTTTATCTTCTTCTACCCTCCCTCTTGTTCAGTGTTCACATCTCTGTGTCAACTTTGTACATTCCACCTTTTATTTTTTAATAAAGGTATTTATTTATTTATTTATTAGAGAGAGAGAGAGAGCAAAAGCTGGGTGGATGAGGAGAGGGAGAAGCAGACTCCTTGCTGAGCAGGGAGCCTGATGTGGGACTCGATCCCAGGACATTGGGATCATGACCCGAGCCAAAGGCAGTTTAACCAACTGACTCACCCAGGTGCCCTACATTCCACCTTTTAAATATTTTTCTTTCCCTTCTAGATAGTGACTTAGGAGAGTATCCAGGTGGACAGAAGGTGTCTAATTAGTTGTTATCATTGATTACTAAAGCACCTAAAATATAGCAGAGGCTCAGTAAAATTTTACGGAGTAAATTGTTGAGTGTTGTCCATGGTCAAGAAAGAAGAAAGGAAGGAAGGAAGGAAAGAAGAAAAGAGAAGAAAAGAAAAGAGGAAAGAAGAGAAAGAAAAGAAATAAGCACTGGCACAGCCAGGTCAAGTTCCATGGTAGAGGTACCCTATAGGATTATGTAATTTTTTGGTGTTACAGAAATTATGGTGCACTTTATCCCACTCTGGTCACAAGTGTCTTATAAAGCCTACCATATCTTGCATGTTTGTGTTTACTGTGCTGCAAACATGGGACAAGCACTTTTGTTACATTGGCCTGCTTATTCTAGAAATAACATCTAGGATTATCCCCATTGTTTAGATTAACACCTCATCTATAAATGAGCCTTAAAGTGTTCAAATAATTTGGCAGAGGTCACATGGCTGAAAATGGGCTGAGCCGGGATTTATACTGAGTTTGAGAAAATCTAAAATCTAACCTCTTAATGACCACACTACACTATTTCCACACTAAACTTGATTTTTAGATTTTTTTCAGATTTAAGATTATTCATAAAATCCATGTTTAGTCTCAGGCAATTGAATCTAAAAGCAGTGTTCAAGTTCCAGTCCCTCACTTTATTCTTGATTTATGGTTCAGTGCTCCCCTCTGAGTTCTAGAGGCACTTGTCATTTTTGCAACACCCATGTCTTTCTTTATTATTTGCCTAAGAAAGGAAGCTGATATTTTCATTAAAGTCATATAGAATTTCATATTCTTCATGAAAAGCTGTTGATATTACCTTTAAAACTCATCCATGTTATCCTTGGTCATGGCGAAGTCATGTGTTGTGATATTGACCTGGTACAGTGGTAACTTTGTCCCCTTCCTCAGAGGGGATAAATTCACACATGATAGATTATATGCCTTCAGAAATAATTACCTTACAGAGCACTATAATCTCCAATGTATACATTCATTGATAGGAGGGAAAAAAAATTCTGCCTTTCCAAGGTTATTTTATTTCTTACTGTATTGTGGGGTGAAAACCATTGCCCATTTTGTAAAGGCAGTCTAGACTTGGCTAGGTTATAGAACAGAAAGCTCTTGAACAAGCTGGGATGGTAACTGAATACTGTGTGTCACTGAGTAATTACTTAGTAATTTATAAATGCAAAATGGCATGAGTTATCGTAAGTTGCACAATGTATTTGTTATCTTTGAGATAGCATATCTGTGACCAGGCACTAAACTCAATGCTTTCTCCATGTTAATATGGAAACAGGAAGGGCTACTCTCAGAGAGCTGTCAAGTTAATGAAAATATTATCTATCTTGCTATTTATTTATTTATTTATTTATTTAGAGATCGGGCATGTGCGAATGAGGTGAGGGGAGGTGGGGCAGAGGGAGAGGGAGAGAGAGAATCTTAAGCAGGCTCTACACCCAGTCAGGAGCCCCACATGGGGCTCCATCTCATGACCCTGAGGTCATGACCCTGAGATCATGACCTGAGCTAAAACCAATCGTTGGACACTTAACTGATTGAGCTACCCAGGCACCTCACTCTGTCTTGCTTTAAAGATGTAGCCCATTGCGGGCCTCTCACAGTGCCACTATGTTTAAACATGGTGGAATCTTTTTTAGGGTTCATTGTATCCTCTCATTTATTTATTCATTTATTCATTTATTAGGAAATTTCACTTAAAAGTGAGAGTGCTCTTAATATTTGCTAACCAAGAAAGCAATTTAGTGATTTTAATCTAGCAATCTAATTTTCTAGAATTATTTACTGGCAATAACATCCCTTATACAATAGATATTGGGTGAATTAGGTGGACTATGAGTGAAACATTCTCAGATCCTTTGAGCTCTCTCAGAACATAGAGATCTATGTATTATCATTTGTAAAAGTAAAACTATCTGGCCGCCATGCTGACACTAGTGACCAGGAGTTTCTAGGAGCAACTCTTGAAGTGTATCTACTCCTGCTTCCCTACCTCCCTCACTTGATCATTTACCAGGTATTGTTTAAGAAACCACCTGATGTCAAGATTGTGTTAGATGACTTAGATTGGCTGTCAGAGCAGGATTAGATGGTTCTGTACTCTAATAAATTTCGAACTTAGTCCTAGAAGTAAGAGATGAACATAGCTAATGATTTGTGTATTGTGAATCTAACCACGATATAAATGACAACTATGAACTAGAGAAGGGGTCAATAAACTCTACTCTGTGGCCCACTGCTTATTTTTATAAATACGGTTTTATGGGGCACAGTTACACATATTCATTTACTTCTTACCTGTAGCTGCTTTTGCACTACACTACAGAATCGACTAGTTGCAACACAGACCACGTGGTCCACAGAATCTAAAAGATTTGCTATCTTGACCTTTACAGAAAAAGCACGCTGACCCCTGGTCTAGACTTTATTAAGGAAGGTTTTGTAATAAAGCGCCTAAAAGCAAAGATAAAAGTGCAGTTATCAATGACTTCAGCTTGGTTTTACATTAGGGTATCAAGAGAATTGGGTTCCAATCCTGCTTTACTAGCTACTACTAGATGCAAGACTTTGGGTAAACTTGACTTAGATTGTTTTAGCTTTGAAATCACAAGGGAATTTTTCATGTCTAAGTATGTGTTCATGTCTAAGTCTCTCGTGGTTTGTCTCCCCCTCTGATTCTTCCCCTTCACTTTTCCTTTCCTTCTCCTAATGCCCTCCATGTTATTCCTTATGTTCCACAAGTAAGTGAAACCATATAATAATTGACTTTCTCTGCTTGACTTATTTCAGTCAGTAGAGCGTGCAACTCTTGATCTCAGGGTCATGAGTTCAAGCTCCGCATTGGGGGGATAGAGATTACTTTAAAACATTAAAAAAGAAAATCTTAAAAAAAAAAAAAAGACTGTAGTATGTATGTGAGGATTTTAGCTTAAAAATAGATTTCAAGTGAACCGTGGTAAGCCGAGAGTATTTTTCATACAGAAAAATATTTTACATACATTCTAATAATTCAATAGCGGTGATTAAACAGAATCAACGGAGAAGCCAGACTGAGGTGGGGGAAGTTATCATTGTTCTGATAAAAGCCAAATTACACCCACTATCCCTTTGAAGAAGGAAATTCCCTCTAATTTTATATTTCCTCCTCCTTTGATTTGAAGTTTCTTTAAAAACGTTTCTAACAGCTGTAGTACATGACCCTTGGAACACATCATTTATCTGGGGAATAACATTCATTTTAATATCGTTTCACCAAGGAAGCAAGACTTAAACCCACATTTTCTGATCCACTTAGTTGATAATATTCTTCTAAAAAAATGTGTGGCTGGTGAAAGGAAGATAATTTAATTTAAAGAGATTAGATATATTGCTTGAAACACAAGTCCCCCAGAATTTGACAGCAGAACAAGACCAGTGAACAGAAAACTCATCTTGCCTCCTTGCTAATACATGCATCAGGGAATTTATAAGTTGGGCCGTCAGTCTTTGCTCCATGGAGTAATGTCAATGTCATAGATTCTTAAAATCTGACATTCATTAAAAGCACCCAGTGTGGATATGTAGCAGGATTTTTGACAAATCAGCCAAGTATCACCATTCTGTAAAGGATTATAGAATGATGCTTTTCGACTTTGAGCTCTTTCTTTATACTGAACGGATCTTGTCTTCATAAAGCACATGAAAGGTTGGGTTTCACTGCCATTCCAAATGGGCTGATTTTGTTTTCTTTTCCTAGCAAAACTAGGGGGAACTTCAGAGACATAGGGGAGGTAACATTTATGATTTATTTACTATGAGCCAGGTACTGTGTAGGCTCATTCATTCTATATGTCTGTCTATCTACCTACCTACCTACCAACCTACCTACCAACATATAAAATGTTACATAGATATGGCTGTGTGTATCACACTAACCTATGAGTTAGCTGTTATAATGTATCCCAAATTAACAGATAAAGAAAGAAGGAGACCCAGTCATCTGCCCAAGTAGTAGAGCTTCAACAAAGAGAAAGTTTTATAAACTCTTGGTAGAAAATTTATCAGTTACCACAAAGTGCCATACACAAATACCTGGGTAAAGATGTTCTTCCTGCTTCTGCCATTGAGGGGGAACTAGGAATCTAACACTGCTAGTTGGCTCTTCAAACTTCACGCTCTCCTCAAAATCTTGTGCAGAAACACCATCACAGTATTTATTTTGAAAACAAGCCCACACCTGGCCCTGCCCCTGGTTATGTTGTTAGATTGGAAACAATGCTTCCTGTGGCTCTCTGTACCCTCCCCTCTCATTACAGCCCATCCTTGGAACACAATCATTTTCTGTGTTATCCAAAGGTGTCATTACAGGGTGCCTGCTATGTAGTTAGTGCAGCGTCAGCATATTCAGTTCGAAACTCCCTCCCACCCCATTTCCCATCCCTGGAGAATATAACTAGGCCAGAAGAATTCCTTTGGGGCTACTGTATTGGGAAGGGACATAGTTGTGTGTCTGGGGGAACTGTTTTCAGTGGCTTATTATCTGTAGTTTTAGGTCAAATTTGAATAAATTCTCTCCTCAATTCCAGGAAAGCAATAGATCCACAATTTGTGATGGAACAGTAAAGTGGATTTGCATGAAGGCTTTGGGAAGTCAAAAAGAACACAGGCCCTGGAAAGAAAATTGGAATTACAGCTTTTATTTAAATTAGAAGTTTTAAAATTAATATTGTTGAGGCAGAAGGGTATGTTCTGCTTTGTATTTTATGCTAGAACTTAATCTTCTAGCAAATTGTTTAATGGGAAGTTTAAGGTTTGCACATAATATTTCAGGGTCCTGAACATTCCACACAGTAATGTCCGTGTTTTCCCTGCGGCTTCACCTTTGAATAAACGATGCCTTTTTTTCCAGCTTCAGATATTTTTAAATTGAAAATTACAAAGGACTGTCTTCAGAGTATTCCTTTAAGGTAGAGAATGTATAGATTTTTAGCCATGTGAATAATAACTACGTTTTATTGTTAGCTAGTGTAAAAACTACTCTTTATGAAGCAAGGGCTAAGACCTGGAATCCGAATGGCTGAGCAATTCAGATTTCACTAGTTCTGCAACTTATGAGCCATGCAACCTTGGGCAGGTTACTCAGGCTCTTTGTGTGCCTGCATGCTCTTATGTAAAATTAGGATAATAACACCTACCTCGTATGGTTGCTATGAGGATTAAATGAGTGAATTCATATGTCAGGGAGGAAAAACTTTCCTTTACTCTCTTAGGTTCAGTATCTGGGAACCTGTGAATTAAACTAACAAAAGGCAGATTAACAGGAGAAAAGGCACACAATGTTTTTTAATATTTACATGCACTAAGTGCATGGAAAAGAAATAAAACTCAAAGAAGTGGTTACACTTGGGAGCATGTATACTATCTTAACCAAGGAGAGGAAGTTTGGGCTTTGGGGGATAATGCATTGTGGGGAAGTAATGAGGAAACATATGGGGGAAATATAGGGAACTAATGGAAGACAAGGCTTATTTTAGTAAGTCTGTTTACGCAAACTCACCTCTTTGTCAACTCTCCATCTCTGGTGATAAGAGTTGCTCCCTTTTCCTGGTACACAGAGTGGATGGGGATACACCTTCACAAAGGAAAATTTATGCCCTGATTTCAGGCAGATAAGGCAAAGGCAGATTTTCGGCACCTACTGAATCTCAGTTGCCTTTGGCTTTAAATAATCCTCATGCCAAAGTGGCATTTTTTGGGGTGACATATCCTGATCTGCTTTACATATAAATTACTTAGAACAGTGCTGAGGATCTAGTAGAGCCTACAGGCTTTATAATTTTTACTAATGGTTAAAACTCTCTGGCACTGTTAAAAACGTCAGCTCTAACCGTGAAAGGTAGATTAACCTCCATTTTACAGGTGAGAAAGCCAAGGCTCAGAGAGTTGACTTTCCCCAGGCCAAATAGATCATAAATCATGGAGTTAGGAAATCAGCGGTGAGATTTGGTGCTTTAAATACCTACTGCAGAGACAGGAACAAGAAACTGTCAGTGGGTCATTAGGTTGTTCCAAGAAGGGCTTGGTGCATTTTCTGAAGCAGGGGTTACTGCTTCTTTAGCTGAGTTGAGCTTTAAGTAATCCTGTGTAACAGAAAGCAATTCCAAGCCCTGGAGAATCATCAGCTTGATTCTAAAGAAGAAATAGAATCTGCATAAGTACCTTACAATTATGACGTGCCAATTGCATGCCAGGAGCTTCTGAGAAATGCAGATGCTGAGTATTCTCCCAGTGCTCCAAAGCCCTCAGGGAAAGCCTGTCTATCAAGGGTACACCAGGTCCAAGTGCAGAATGCATGTCCCTTCCCCTCTTGTAATTTGCAGCCCCTGATGGGTTGCAGAAGAAAGGGATACTCAGGGGGCACCTGGGTGGCTCAATTGGTTAAGCCTCCAACCCTTGATTTTGGCTTAGGTCATTATCTCAGGGTCCTGAGATTGAGCCCCGCGTTGGGCTCCGTACACTGGGCATGTAGCCTGCTTAAGATTTGCTCTCTCCCTCTTCCTCTGCCCCCACCACTCGTGTGCACTTGTGCATCAAAATAAATATGATCAATTAATTAATTATAATTTCAAAATAAATAAAACATTTTTAAAAAGAAGAAGAAAGGGATACTCAGGAGAGAGGTGGGCTTCCTTGGAGAGGAACTTCCTGGAGTACAGCACTTCCTCAGGGGCCTCGAAAGGATGACATAAATATGAATGCCAGGGAGGACATCTACTTCTCTGGGCTCCTCAACCATAAAAACTTTGTCAAGGTCAGCTAGGATACCCTCTACACCTCAGAAATAGGATTAAGTCTCACATCACACCACCTATCCCACAAACCCCACCCCAACCCACCCAGCCACAGAGCAGCACTGTCTAGCCCCACGGGGCCTGACCAGGTGCAGAGCAGGCTCTGGCCCAAAGGTGCAGGGGAGGGCTGGCAGGAGGCCACACTGGGGGAGTGAACTGCGCACGTACTGTCCCAAGCCTTCCAGGAGCTCAAAGGACCCAGAGCAGTGAGGCAGTTGATCTTCTGGAATGGAACCCTGGGGCCCCAAGCCAGTATCTTTCAAGGTCCTAGGCAGTGGCAGCCTGAACACATCATCCCATTGCACATCACTGGGGCCAGCTGTTTCTTTCGGCAGCTACAGGGGGTCTAAAATTCGTCCTAGGTGACCATAGCTACCTGTTCCTGAAGCCTTTTCCCTAAAAAGCAGCCTCAGCTCATTACTCTCTTTCAGACCCAGCTCACCTGTCAGCACCCTGCGATGGGGGGCTGCATTCTTCACCCAACCCCTCCATCAGGAAATACTGTCTTTTGAACCCTAAGGGGGACACCTGTGGGCTAGGGCCTGGGCAGGATAGATGGAGTGTGGAATTTCCCAGGAAGGCAAACAGGGTGCAGTTGGAGCTCGCAGAGTGCACTTCGTGACTGTGGAATGAATGCAGATCCTAATCGAGGCAGGGAGAGGATGGGCTGGGGTGGGCTGAGCATGAGAGACCCAAACAGTGCAGGAAGCAGGCACAAAGGAGGCTGCAGTTGCAACCGTTCTTCCCAGAGGAAGCCAGATCTCCTGCGGATCTGGGCACTCCTACAGGGGTGGCAGGGGAGTCCTGGGATGAGAAACATCTGGGTAAGCTTAAAATAGACTGAACTGAAGCAAGCCCCAAAGATGGAATCTAGTAAATCGTGGGCAGAATTCTGCAAGGAACTGAAGGAATTGAGGTAGAAGTAGAAAGAGATTGAAGATAGGGGGGTCGAGGGGGGGGGAGGAATTTGAGTTAAAGGCAGAGGGTTGTGGGGTAGCACACCAGGTCAATAAATAGGACCCAACCATCAGGCACTCTTCATTGTTGGAGGTGGTAATAGAAAACGCCTCAGGGAGCTCACACACTAGATGGGGACTCAAGATGACCATGGTCCAGCCTGGGTCCTTAGCAATCCAGATTGGAATAGTTCAGAAGAGATGGTGCTCCCTGGGAACTTAGGAAGACAGAGGGTCTGTGAAAGAGGGAGGGCTTGGTGCTGGTGACTGAGGGAATTGCTACATGACTGGGAAAATGTCATCTTGAAAGAGTGTCTGATAATTTTCTAGCCTCCATGTGTGTTCAATGAGGCAGACACTGGCCAGAATAGAATTACTAATAATAGCTAACATTTATTGAGCACGTATAGATCAGGCACTATGCCAAGCACTTTGCATGGATTATCTGACTTGGGTCATGGTAGAAATATTTACTGAGTGCCTACTGCATGTGTCAGGCATTGTTTTAGGCACTGGGGATTCAGCCGTGAACAAAAAACATATGTCCCTTCCTCGTGGAGCTTTGTAATTATCTTTCTAACAACCTTATAATACAGGTAATACTATGATTCTCATTTTACAAAGGAAGCAGCTGAGGTACAGTACAAAGAGATTAAGTAATTTGTTCAAGATTACATGGGTAGTTATCAGTGCCTTAACTTATTAATGTAGTAATTGCCAAGTCCCCACTATATAAAGGAGACTGGGGTAGGTGCTCAGGATACAGAGGCGAATAAACTATATTTTATGCTCTGAATCAGCTTACAGATGAGTGGAGAAAAGAGCATGCAGGCAATAATTATAGCTTAATGTAGTAAATACAAGGTGTCGGAGAAATAAGGAGCAACAAGCTTTGCCATAGGACAGGGAAGACCTCCATTACAAGACAGAAAAGAATGAGTAGGAACTTACTGTGTAGAAAAGTGGTTGGAAGGCAAGAGGACATTTTGGACAGGGAAAATAATTTGCTCTAAAAATATAGAAGAAAAGGGGTAGGGGAGGAAGCCAACCTTTGTTGATTATGTGTTTTGTGCTTGTACTTCACATATCTTTAAAATTAAATACATAAAAAGAATATTAGTTATGTATATATATAAGTATATATACAACTATATGTATAAAAATATATAAATACTTATATATGTGTGTATCTATATATATATATCTATATATATATATATAATTTTATATTTACAAGTTTAAAACAAAAGTAGCCTTTCAGGTAAGCTAGGTGAGAGTGAATAACTTGTCTGAAGTCACAGAGTTAGTAGAGTCAGGGCTCGCGGTCTAGCCAGTATGGTCTTGAGGTGTATGATATCGCCCCTCCTCTTGTGGGTGGTGGAGTACTTAGACAGTGATGGGGGGTGCTACAGAGAAGCTTCCAGTGTACCAGTGAGGAGGGAAGAAAGAGAAAAGAGTCTATTCTCACTGCCATCCTCTGGGCTGAGACCCTAATGGAATAGAAACAGACAACAAACAGGAAAAAACATATTAGTTTCAGCTAGTGATAAATCTTCAGAGAAACAAAGCAATCCAGAGTACTGGGCCTGGGATAGAATGTGACAGGGCCTAGTGCATTTCTACTTTCACTAGGATGTCAGAGTGGACCTCTGGAGAAGAGACTTTGACCTAATTCCTGAATGGTGACAAGGTACTAGTGATGTTAAGACCTAGGGGAAATGTTTCAGACAGAGCAAACAGTGAGTGCAAAGGCCCTGAGGTGGGTTCAGTTGAGGCTTTCAGAAGGCCAAATCCTTTAACCCCAAGACCTTAGCCCCAGGCAGGTTCACCTTTCTACATTGAGCTCAAGTTATATGTGCAATAAAAGTAGAAATATTGCCTGAGTAAAAAACTGGCCAAATGTTAAAGTCAGTACTCAAGCCAAATATCATTATCCTTGAATGAATTTTTAGGGGGTAAGAATTAATCTGATGTATTATTTAAGTCATCATGCCAATTTTTTTCAGTTTTATTGATATATTGACATAACATATATTAGTCTAAGGTATACAACGTAATAATTTAGCACATGTGTATATTGTAAAATGATCACCACAATAAGTCTAGTTAATATCAATCACCTCACGTAGTAACAATTTTTTCTTTTGATGGAACTTTTAAGATCTACTCTCTTGGCAAATTTCAAATATACAATACAATATTGTTAACTATAGTCACCATGCTGTGCATTATATCTCTACAACGTATTTATCTTTTAACTGGGAGTTTGTACCTTTTGACCCCCTTAACCTATTTTCTCCTCTGTCTAACCCCTGCCTCTGTTTTCATAAATTTGAGTTTTTTAGATCCCACACATAAGTGAGATTATACAGCATATGTCTTTCTCTGTCTGACTTATTTCACATAGTGTAATGCCCTCAAGGTCCATTCCATGTTGTTGAAAATGGCAGGATTCCCTCCCCTTTTCTCCTTCCCTTTTGTTTCCTTGTCCTGGCTATTGTAAATAATGCTGCAGTGAACATGGGGGTGCAGATACCTTTTTGAGACCGTGATTTTGTTTCCTTTGAATGTATACCCAGGAGTGGAATTGCTGGATCATATGGTGGATGTATTTTTAAATTTTGAGGAACCCCCATATTGTTTTTTATAGAGACTGCACCAATTTCCATTCCCACCAAAAATGCATGAGGGTTCCCTTCCCCTCCACATCCTCTCTAACACTCTCTAACCTCTCTCTTCCCTTTCCCATCCACATCCTCTCTAACACTCTCTAACCTCTCTTTTCTTTTCAGTGATGGTCATTTCAAAAGGTGTGAGGTGACAGCTTATCGTGATTTGGACAGCTATTTCCTTGATGTGAGTGACGTTGAACACCTTTTCATGAACCTGTGGACTGTTCGGATGTCTTCTTTGGAAGAATGTCTGTTTGGTTCCTCTGCCTATTTTTAAAATTGGATTGTTCTTTTGCTATTCAGTTGTATGAGGTGTTTCGTTTTGTTTTGTTTAGATTTTTATTTATTTCTTTTAGAGAGAGAGAGAGAACATGAGCAAGGGGAGGAGCAAAGGGAGAGGGAGGGGAAAGAATCTCAAACAGACTCCACGCTGAGCACAGAGCCTGACTCGGGGCTCAATCTCACAACCCTGAGATCATGACCTGACCTGAAACCAAGAGTCGGACACTCAACTGACTAAGCCACCCAGGTGCTGTGTGAGGGTTTTTTTTTAATTTTTAAAGTTTTTTACTATTTTATTTTTTAATGTTAATTTAATTAATGTAATATTTTAACATTTCAGATATTAATTTCTTATCATATATATGATTTGCAAGTATCTTCTCCCATTCTGTAGGTTGCCTTTTCATTTCGTTGATGCATTCCTCTGCTGTGCAATGACAATTTTATTATTAAAATTTTATTAGATTTTAAAGGTTTGTCATTACAGTGCAGGAACTTCCAGTACTACATACATTTAAACTGACATACTTAATAACATCACTAGACTTATATACACAACAGAATATAATTCAGGATAAAAGATTTTCAGTAGCACATGTTCTAAAAGGAACTCTGTCTTTAGGACACATAGATTGGTCAATTGAAAAGACTTTTCCTTTTATTTATTTATTTATTTATTTATTTTTTACGTGTAAAAGCATGATTTTATTTTAGTATGATACATAGATACTGAATTACATCAAATACCTTTCCAGCATTGATAGATCATACAGTTTCTCCTTGAGCTAATAATATTATAAAATTATAATAATAGCTTTTTTAAAATTTTGATTTTATTTTTACAGTGTTCCAAGATTCATTGTTCATGCACCACACCGAGTGCTCCATGCAATACGTGCCCTCCTCAATACCCACCACCAGGCTCACCCAACCGCCCACCCCCCCTCCCTTCCAAAACCCTCAGTTTGTTTCTCAGAGTCCACAGTCTCTCATGGTTCGTCTCCCCCTCCAGTTTCCCCCAATTCACCCTTCCTTTCCTTCTCCCAATGTCCTCCATGTTTTTCCTTATGCTCCACACGTAAGTGAAACCATATGATAATTGGCTCTCTCTGCTTGACTTATTTCACTCATCATAATCTCTTCCAGTCCCGTCCATATTGATACAAAAGTTGGGTATTTATCCTTTCTGATGGAGGCATAAT